>JAMWET010002750.1:867500-890000 GCA_024036415.1 Prochilodus magdalenae | reverse complement strand
GGA
Source organism: Prochilodus magdalenae (assembly GCA_024036415.1). Lineage (NCBI taxonomy): Eukaryota > Metazoa > Chordata > Actinopteri > Characiformes > Prochilodontidae > Prochilodus > Prochilodus magdalenae. The sequence goes on along the minus strand of JAMWET010002750.1, from coordinate 889,997 downwards.
TGGACAGAAATGCTTGTGTTTTTTTTTCCAGATCTATAGCAAGAGTGGAGCTTGATTTGTCCTCTCTGTCTCATATTTGACAGCTTTAAATGCTGTTTCTCTGATGTTGCAGGTCTGATGGACCTCCTGGTCTTGTATGGCTGTTGTCCCGTTTTTTATGGTATATACCAAACAATTTTTGGAACTTCAGCCAAACCCCACAGGAATATCTCCTGTGAAAGAAATGACTTCCATAAGCTTTTAAGCTTCTTTAAAAACTTTCATGACCACAAAGGAAATAAACGGAAGGTGGTCTCTGACTTTTGCACAACACTTGACAAGCACGGAAAACATTCCACACATTCCTGAAAACCTCTTCAGGGCATTTTTAACAGGCGCTGTTTTTGTTGATGTTATTGTTTTCTATCCGTCTTCTCTGATGACAAGCCGATCATAGCAAACACGGATCATGGAAAGTTTGGCAACTTCATGACTGCAGCGTTGTCCATTACACGACCTGTGCATTAATCCTCAGCAGCATGGCCCATTATCAATAAGGAGGCTAAGTGCAGGAAGGCAGCTATCAGACGCACGCTGAGCAGCTGAGACAGCACTAAGGCCTGTTTATCACTATATCACTATTCACTTTGCTGTAACAGGACATGCCTTCCAAACACTTCGCTACAGGTTTGAGGTGGGGGGGTGGGGCAGCTCCTTGTATATGGACGATGCTCCATTAGCTGTTATTTATTTATAAGGGCTTGTTTCAGAAATTACATTATCAGGCAGAGACAAGGCTTGTTTTATTCGCTCACGTCAATGTAAACAGAGCCCTGCTGAGTCTTCCTCAGCAGAGAATAAGATGCAACACTCACTTTATAACATAACAATGTTAGCTTTGTTAACAAAGGCACAGTATTTCAGTGCACATGCAAGGTCTGCAAAAAATCATACCGCCATCATACTGTGGGGTCTGTTTCTCTCTAACCAATGGAAAAGAGGTTGATGAGGTTTATCTTAGGGACAAATCTTGCTTATTGTTACTTCAGCTATCAGCTGTTGCCGATTTTAATCAAATAACTCATCATAGAAGGAACAGCTGCATCCAGAAGTAATCAACCAACAGTAATGAAACTTGGTAGGGACATTCTAGTCATTAGAGACATGTAATGTAATCAAAGACAGGCCTTATCGCTCTACCTGACTACCCCAACAACCACAATTGCGGACATTCAGTAAGCAGTGATGCCCTCCATGAGCCATCCTGTTAGTGCCACCACCATTGGCAGACGACTGCAAGATGCAGGACTACATGCACGCAGACAGTAACAGTACCTGCCCAGAATACCATGTCAACATCACCAAAGACTGCAAAGGTGTCGTTCCAGGCTGTCATGGAGTGATTCAAAATGGCAGCTTTCATTTTCAGTGATGAGTCCTGCTTATGTCTTGGTGGAGTAAATCCATGTGTGGAGGCATCGTGGTCAGCACCATGATGAGCGGTTTGTTATCACGTCTCACACGTCCAGAAGGCCTGGTATTACTCCACCTTTGCCCCACTACACAATCCGCAGGAACTGTGAGAATATTCAAGCTGAATGGAATGGATTATCACAGGACACCATTAGGAATCTCTACAACTCCATGCGAAGACGTCTGGCATGTTGCATTAGCAAACATGGCAGGCTAACGTCATACTGAGACACTACATCTGTATGTGTAGCTTAATGAATATAGTTTATAGCCGTCTAAATTAACCATCATTTATTGTTCCTGGTAATCTTTATCCTGCTTCCCAAAAGCACTGCAATCTGATTCTTCGGTCTGGGTGCAACTATTCTTTTGATGGTGAGTGTATTAGACTAAAAAAATAAATATTTAAAACCAATATTTAAAAATCTGACAATCATTTTTGAATGTAGCATATAGGCATGTAGGCATATGGGCGCTACAGATTATATTTGAGATTTCAGTTACTTTCATGTGCATGTTAAGGAAAGTCGAAATGCAACACAACACCAGCAAAGCCGACATCAGAAGATAAAAAATGACTAATATACAGTAAACTTTCTGCCATGCAATGTTTTCTTTGCATGCAAGCCTAAAACTGGACTGAGGTTGAGGGGCTGAATTTCGGCTTCCGGAAAAACTAAAACATGATGTAACAGGGATGGCACAGATACGAATCACAGTCTTTCATCAATAGCATGGTCAGGGATGCAGACTCCACCGTCAGATATTCTTGGTTGTCCCATTAGCCGTGAGACGTCTGACATCCCTTTATCTCTTTTAGCTCTCACCAACGAGTAACAGCCATTCTGAGATTTACTCTTCTCTAGTCTCTTGCATGTTCACTCTCTCTTTCTCTCCTGCCTGCTTCCTCTGACAAAATCATCTTCACAGCCCCTTTCTGGAAATGCAGAGCAAGCTTCTTTTTACCGGCCCACTGCGGCAATGACAGAGACACCACTCTCCCAGGTTTAATCAGTATACAGTTGGAAGGATTTTGAAGGTATTATTTTAGGGTACAATCAGTTACACACTCACATTCTTCAAACTGGTATAGAACCTCTATGTGAAGGTTCTTCATAATCACAGATATCTTTTTTAAATATGTTTCTTTCTTCCGTGATTATCTTCCTCACAGACACAGATCATGTGCTGAGTGACATATTGTTTGGGGAGGAGTTTGAATTTTGGTTAACTGGTAAGGGTTCCACTTATCCTGGGAGCAGTATTGGTTATACTGGGAGGGGTTTTGGCTGTACCAGGAGAAGTTTTGGTTGTACTGGGAGGTGATTTGTGGTACTGGGAGAAGTTTTGGTTGTACTGGGAAGGGGGTTGTTGTACTGGAGGGAGATTTGGTTGTACTGGGAGAAGGTTTGGTTGTACTGGGAAGAATTTTTTTTTGTACTGGGAGAAGTTTTGGTTGTACTCAGAGGGGTTTTGGTTGTACTGGTAGGGGGTTTGTTGTACTAGGAGAAGTTTTGGTTGTACTGAGAGGGGGTTTGTTGTCCTGGGAGGAGTTTTGGTTGTACTGGGGTGAGTTTTGGTTGTACCAGGAAGAAATTTGTTGTACTGGGAGGTGTTTTTGGTTGTACTGGGAGGGGGTTTGTTGTACTGGGTGGAGTTTTGGTTGTACGGGGAGGAGGTTTGGTTGTACTGGGATGAGTTCTGGTTGTACCGGGAGTGGTATGGGATTTGTCTACCAGAGATGGATGAATTTACACTGCTGTATCATGTGGTTCAAATGTGTCTCAAACCACCTCCTGAAGTGGATTTATATCTGTTTTAAATGTGCTATTGGTACCTTTACACATGCATTGTGCCTTGGGCTTATCCAGACATAATTCTGATACTCACAATGCAAGTAATGTGTGCATATATACTGAATATGATCTTCATCTGTAGAGGATGATCCCTCTTCTCTAGAGCCAGCTTCTGGAGGTTTGAAGTGTGCGTATACTTGCCAGAATAAGCCCAGCTTCCGGCTGGACCTAATTTGTTCCATTCTCTAGTTTGCCTAATTTCCTGATTTCTGCACTGCATGTGTTGCCGTGGCTGAAGAGAAGGTTTTTCTGTCTCCTGTTGGTCTCTTGCCATTGTCTTATTAATCCAATCACATCATCTAAAACTGTAATGATTACAAGATGCATGCAGTGTATTGTGTCCAGGTGTTGCGGAAGTCGAAAGCATTAACTGGGGATTTTCATGGTTCCGTTTAAAATATCTTTTCATATATTTATTATTCATCACATTTGTTATCACATCTTAGTTTAACATTTCTTTGGTGGTGTGTGATGTGCTAGGGTTCTGATGCTCGGACGGGTTCTTCAGCAAAGGCACTGTATAAAACCATAAACACCGTAAAACCCTTTAAATGCTATGTACAATGGTTCTTCTCTATTAAGTAACATCTAAGATACTGTTTCTATATTGCAGCAATGGTGATCGGCTCCAACAAATTCTTTGGACCAATGTAGAGTGAGGTCTCCATAGCCTCAGAACTTCTTGTTCCTACCAGCATTGCATTCCAGCAGTGTGGTGGTAAACATGGAAGAGAACCTCATGAGCTCTGTTCCTTTTCCTAATTTATATGGTGCATCTTTGTACATATACATTTGAGGAGAGTAGCGGATGTTGTTGGTGTCTCTAGGGAGTTAAATAACTTGATAGCTAGATAGGTTAGCCAGCAGGGTAATCTGCCAATAAAGGGTAAGTAGGGTAAGAGTACAGGTATTCACTTGTAATAATGTTAAATACATATACAAAAATTGACATTTAAGAAGTGATCTATGATCGCTTAAGCATATTATGTTCGTGCTTTGCCGAACAGAATCCCACCTGCTCGAAAAAATGACCCGCATAAACTGTACAACACATCATCGCGAACGCAGTCTCTCCCATAGCTCACTAACTCAAATAGTTCTGCTTGAATGCACTTCAGCAGCTAATCTGCCTTCTTAATATACGAATTGTGACATAATTGGGTAATGCTAATATTTACAGACATTTAATTTTAAAACGATTGTGTTTTCTTTAATTGTAGGCATGAATATATAATGGCTCTTGAATAAGTCATGGTCAACAGTGGCATATCTTTTATTAATCGGGATGTAATTTGCTGACTGGATCTTTTTTCCTCTCTCTCTCTCTCTCTCTTCCTCTCTATTGCACGAGCTCTCTCTGCAAAGTCCCTCAACTCCGCCAGCAGTTGCAGAGCGGTGTCACAACTTTTGCAGGGTTGAAGGGGGGGAGCTGCTCGCTGGTGGTGGTTGAGTTCTGAGTCTTTGTTAATCAAGCCATTAATATATAAAATGATGAAACCTTTACCTGGTCCCAGTTGTTTTGGGCTTTCATGTTGTTGTGCTGTTGTTGTTTTGGGCTCTTCATCTGGTATTAATGCCATTCTGTCTGAACTCAAAGATGGCAGCCTGCCTGGTAATTCATATGCTTGTTCTCTGATGGCATCTGTCGAAATGTGCTCCCTGCATATTGGTACATACCCTCTGGGAAAAAGCAAGAGTTGAAACCTCTGACTGAGAGGGGTGTAAGCGGTTTCTTAACTGGGGCACTTGCTCCAAAAAGGGGGATTGGGGTGGAGGGAAGGGGGAGTTGATGGTGCAGGTGGGGCGGGAGTGGGGGGTAGATATAAAGGACCAATTTGATTGTCTTGCGTGCAGCCTGCAATTGACGTTCAGGCTTGCTTTCAGCAGTTGTTTGGAGGTTATGATTAGCACTGCGCAGAGAACTTTTATTGGATAGACATTAACACCTGCATGTCTGGCTTGTATAGTCTGTTCCCATCCTTCAGGTACCTAATTGAAAATGTACGTTTACAGCTAAGAACAACTGGAAACTCTCTGTCCTCTGAACAGATAATGAGAAAAGTGGAACATACATATAAAAGAGTGGAAGGGAGTAGCCTAATCCAGTCTATGGCAGCAACAAAAACGACTACAGCTCCAGTTAACCAGGTCAGCTTTTAAGGTAGAATGCAAAAATGTGTCTATTTTTCTACACTTCTATGTTAATAACTTTTCAGTGCTAATTTTTCATTTATTTGAGGTTCAAAAAACACTAGGCCAACATATTGTATATTTTATATTAATATATGTTACCTTTATTTACAAATCCTACTGAGCCCTAATTTCAAAAAACACTGCAATGCATACAACAATATAGAATGTTATAAAAGCTAAATGTACAACTACCTAGCAAATCTAGTTCTCAAAAGTTCCATAGAATGAAACACTGTATATCAAGAGTTCATAACATAGAGCTGACATACCATGTACCTCAAACCACGTTCTCTCCTCCTTCAATCACAGATTATTCATTTACAAATTAGTCATCAATGCCTAAAATGGGCCCATTCCAAAATCAGAACAGTTTTGGCTAATTTACAAACTAATTCATTAAGCTGGTAAATAGGAAGCCAACTCCCACAAACTTTGCAATTGCTCTAGACAGTTTCTCAAACTTGGACAGTGCTGGGGCCTTGCTCAGCATTTGACACTGAAGAGACTAAAGACAACTGCACTTCCAACTTGATTATTATCACACCCCCAACAGCAGCTTGGAAGTAGCAGACGTATTGTGTGATTTTACCTCCTTTTTTAACAACTGAAGACAGTCCAACTTCAATGTTCTTCCCGTTGAAAACCTGTGAGCTAGGGCATTTTGATGGGAATTTGATGGTGGAGGGACGTGAGCTAACCACTTTAATTTACCCTGTTAAGCTAAACAGACTGCATAATTCATTTACACATAGGTTTCTTCTGCATGATCATCAAGATGTCACGTTGGAGATTATATACATATATATATATACATATATCTCCAAATTTGATAGCATACAGTATCTCCAAAATGGCAACTTTACAGAAGTGGATACATAATTAAGATACATGTTTTTCTTTGGACAGTGATTATTTAAAACTCCACTTTTGAGTTAATTTGATTGACTTTTGAACTTCTCAGAATATTTAAAAATCCACAGTGCTGGAAACAACAAAAGCACCTTGTAATTTGATCAAATTTTTCCAGCACTAAAACAGTACTGATATGAAGTGCAATTATGTTACGGAGTGAAACAGCAGATTTATTTTGAATCTGCTAATAAACAAAAATGATAGCAAATGTAAATGTAGTTCATTATGTGATAAATACACCTTATTGTGTAACTGCATTCTAACAGTAGCAGTACATGTATATATAATACACACCAGCCACTTTTTTAAGTACATCTCCTTGTATCTAGTTACTAATCAATTTGATCAGATTCTCTTACTCTATAGGCACACCTTGTAATTCTACAATTACAGACCATGATTCATCTGCTCATCTGCATACTTTCTTCAGACTGAAAAATCAGTAGTTCAGGATAGTGTCTGTTTATTAGGCAGCTTCTGTCATAGTAACATACAATTGGTAACTGGGCTTCAGGGTGGAAATGTGACTGGCTTATAATGCCAAATCCTAGTAAAATACATTAGTGAAGATGCATTATTACTAATTTACTATGTTAACATGTTATTAACGCATTATTAAAATATTATTATTATTCTGTCATGTACGACAAATATATAGCAAAGTTACACCAATAACTTCCATGCTATATGACTTAAACAAACATTCCTTAAAACAGCTCAATGTTCCTGTAAAACAACCTGGAGGTGGAGAAGAGAAAAACAGCTGGCTAATGTTAAGACAAAGCATCAGTCACATTACTAGCTCCTCAAACTCTCCAACAATTAGTCAGCTTCACCTCCTAAAGCCCAGGGCAGACAGCCAGACACGATGCATGATGTACGTTCCATTAGTGTTGGTTCAAGGAAAGCACCAGTGTCCATTTATCTTTGTGAGGCCAAGAGGGTCAAAGGTCATGAGAAGTGTTGCAGTTATCTCTTTTACAATGCAGGCAAACAATTATTCTCAAGACAGCTTGCAGCTTTATAGGGTATCTTAAAATAAATATGATGCTGTTCAATAGCTCTCACTCAACATTTTCATTAATATAATAATCTCTCCTATATATTCAATTTTCAGAAATGATTAGCACAGTGTTAATTAACAGAAAGAAATAGGACAGTTTTAGAGATTTAGAGAATGATTTATGGAGAAGTACTATAAATGATTCTAAAATTACTGCATGAAGTTATAATACAGTGAATATCCATAACATCTTGTATTTCACCGTAGACAATTTGCATTATGCAAAAGTCAGAGACCAGCCTTCATTTATTTCATTTTCCTCAAAATAGCCATTAAGTAGAAATTACACAGAAGCTTCAACAACTGAATTATTCAGAATTAAGTGTGTTCACTCTAAGCTATTAAAAGCAGTTCAGTTTTAGAAGTTAGAAGAAGCTAGATGTGCTACTTCTCTTGATCCGAGTAATCCCAAATACAATCAGTGATGTTAAGATCTGGACTCTGAGGTGGTCAGTCCGTTGTAATGAGAACACCAGCAGCTTCTTCGTTTCATGTGTCTTCTTTTCCTAGTAAGGGCTTCTGGACAGCTGCTCATCCTCTCAGACCCATAGAGTTGAGTTGTCTTCTCACAGTGGAAAGAGGGACAAAAACAGCTGCGATGAAAGAATGGCGCTTGATTTTCTCCTCTCTCTCAATGATGAAAGTTTTGACTGCTAAATATTGTTTATTCTCATTCTTAGACCCGCAGATGGAACTGTTTTAAAGGGAGAGGATCATAGTGGGAGCATTGGGGTGTCAGGTGCAGCAGCTATAAAAGGCACCAGGGATGTCAGGGCCACCTCTGCACTTAAGAACAGTTGCTACCCACCTCTGAGTCATCTCACTCATCATAATCTACATATGTTATTATATATATATGTCATTGGGCGGGAGGTAGGAAACACCCTGGACAGGCCACTAGTTCATTGGAGGGCAGACACACAGACAGACCCATTCACATACACACTCACACCTAGTGGGCAATTTAGCATCTCTAGTTCACCTGACTGGATTTCCTCGGACTGTGGATGGAAACCAGAGCAGCAAGAGTAAAACCAACACGGCCACAGGAAAAACTCTAAACAGAAACTGTCTTGGACACACCACCTGGGAATCGCATCCAGGTCCTTCTTGCTATGAGACACTTTGCAATATTAAACATTACATATCCAGGTGGTCACTTCTGAGTTTACTCCTTTAAGAAAAGGAGGAAAATGTGTTTTTCCATTATATGAGCTCTTGAAAATAAGCATTTTCGTAGACTTATAAAGGGCTTAGATAAAAACGAATTACTCAAAGAAATACAAACGCCACACAAATTGTTCAACATCCAACAATAATTCTTTGTGACCCTAAATCTTTCAGAGCCTTGTCTGCCTCTTAAAAGTAGTCTGACTGATAGTGGGAACACACATTCCACCCCCTCCTCACATGTGTGCTGGACCTGATAGGACTGAGCGCATGTCCATGTCTGGAGTGTACTATCTGCGTCACAGCTGTACAAACACTCTGCAGACACCTTCAGCTCCCAAACTGCACATCATCCAGGCAATTGGTTCTGAAATTGTGACTCACCACTTTTTTTTTAAATCACATTTGCGGTAAACTGTGTCTCATAATTGAAAGTGCATAGCTGCTTTAGTCCTTGGAGAGTCCAGACTCTGGCAGCTAATACATTCCTAGGGAAAAGTTGGTTAACTCATTGTTCAGATCAGCTTTCACTGCAGATAAATGATATCCATACTGTAAGTGCCAGGAAGTGAAATTAAACAGCTCATTTAATAAAAAACCGGAGTTTTAACTATGTAAGTTCTAGTATGAACTGCTCATCCTCCCTGCCTATGCAGCCTATATACAGTGCTGTGAAAAAGTATTTGCCCCCTTACAGATTTTATTTCGTAGACCAGCCACTCCTGAGAAGGTTCACCAGTGTTTCATGTTTTCTCTATATGTGGATATTAGCTCACTGTGGTTTGCTGGAGTCCCAACACCATAGAAATGGCTTGGTAACCTTTTCAGATTGATAGATGTCAGTGACTTTGTTTCTCATCTGTCTAGAATTTCAGACCAGGGCATAATGTGTTGCTTGTTGGCGTCTTTTAGCCTAACTGCGTTTGGTATTTACTCAGGTTAACTTTGTCTGATATTCAAACATGTTTGATAATCTGAAACAGTTAAGTGTGACAAATGTGCAAAAACAAAAAAAAATCTCTAAGGGTTGGGGGGGTGTGGGGGTATTTTTTCAGAGCACTGTACTGAACAGATTCATCTAGCTGTTCATTTCCAGTGAAGTGATGGGGAGTGGAGTTACTGCAGATTGTTATTGGAGTAGACGATGTGGGAAAATGATTTAACATTGTGCTGTTCCTGGTTGTCAGGAAGCAAACACATCATTACAGCCTTCCAAAGGAGCCACACACATGAAAGGAGCAGCTGAAGTTTATTTTTTCTGATGTCCCTGAAGATTCCAGTCCAGACAGAATGGTTTGTTCCACATTTCAGCCTGAACAGCTTTTTGAATGTGGTGGGGCTCATAAACGTTTTCTGAAAGCTGTGCAAGTCAAATGACAGACAAGCATGACAACGCATGACAAAACAGCCAGACAGGACATATTATCAACATCAAGCACATCAACCTACCATTGTGTACACTACTGGGCAAAATGCTCAAAATGATTTTAAATTAGACTTCACAACAAATCATTTAACAGATAAAGTGACCTAGAATGGGACCTTTTCCCCTTCATTTTCTTCAGTAAGTAAATAGTTCTTTGAGTAAATAAACAGAAAGCAGAACGGGTCGATATTAGGTTTAGGCAAACTGATACCTTAGTATCAATACTTTTCATCCTGCCAGTGCCTTTAAAAATTCAGTTCTGGCATACATATATTGAAATAATTTATTTATGTATTTAGTGAAATGGGTGTGAATCCCATTTCCCAATGAATATGCTGCTGCTATGGTAATGTATAGGAACTACTTCTCCTTCTGCAGCTTGAATAAAGATGGCATATAAGAAGTCGTTTTGAAGTTAAAGTTGCAGTAGTGATAATGAAATGTGCACTTTTAACTGCTATAGCAAATGACCAACATTACAAGCAAAAATCTATATGATACACCTGTCCTACCGAGTGGGACTAAAAATCACCCTGCAGTATATTAGATATACATATTTCTTTCTTATCTGCCATACTGTTGATAATGTTCACCTTCCAGATACATACGATGAACCTGTAAATGTAACTGTTTACATACTGATTGAATGAAGATATAAATTAAATTAAGAAATTAAAAATAAGAGAAACTGAAATATCTGAAAGTATATTTAATATTAATGCCAGAATTTCTATTGTGAGTTTACAATTAGTCATTGTTAAAAATAAGTAAGTATTGGTATCGCTAGTGGTGTTGGGATATTATTCTAGGTATTACTGGGTATCAGACTAAATGGAAAATCTGTGGTATCGTTCATCCCTAGTCAATATTGTTCCCCTCAGTTCTGATGGCTTTAGATCAATCAATAAAACACATTGTATGTTTTTTCCAGGAGTGCATGGTAAACAGTCAGCAGAGTATTCAACAATTGCCAGAAAAAATACAAAATATACACAGAGAACAGTACAAACAGTGCAAAGGCAGGATATATGATGATTTAGCTGATAAACTTCATTGCTTTATTGTAAATACATACTAATTTAGAAATGTACCCTTGCAGCACATTCCAGGAGAGCTGGCATAGGGGCAATTTAGCATTTTAAAAGAGGTGAGGTAATCATGCTTGAGTATAGAAAAGTCTTTTATGAACAAGGATAAGTTCACAAGGCTCGCCACTTTTCCAGAAAATGCACCAGCAAATAGTCCAGCTATTTAAGAACAACATTCTTAAAAAGTATTTGTGAGGTCTGTAGATATTTTACACTTAATGGTCCAGCATGACATCAAAACATTCCAGGAATCTGGCAAAATGTCTGTAAGTACAAGGCAAGGCCTAAAACCACAACTGAATTGCCATGACCTTTAACTCCTCAGATGGCACTGCATTAAAACCTGGCATGCTTCTGTGAAGGCTATCACCACATGGGCTCAGGAATACTTGGGCAAACTGTTGTCAGTAAACATGCTGGAGCAACATATCTTTGCTGTCCAACATATCATCCAACATATCATCCGACATATCGTCTAACATATCATCCAACATATCATCCCACATATCTTACAACATATCGTCCAACATATTGTCCAACATATCATCCCACATATCTTACAACATATCGTCCAACATATCATCCAACATATTGTCCAACATATCATCCGACATATCTTACAACATATCGTCCAACATATTGTCCAACATATCATCCGACATATCATCCAACATATCGTCCAATGTATCTTACAACATATGGTCCAACATATCATCCAACATATTGTCCAACATATCATCCGACATATCGTCCAACATATTGTCCAACATATTGTCCAACATATCATCCGACATATCGTCCAACATATTGTCCAACATATCATCCGACATATCGTCCAACATATTGTCCAACATATCGTCCAACATATCATCCAACATATTGTCCAACATATCATCCAACATATCATCCAACATATCGTCCAATGTATCTTACAACATATCGTCCAACATATCATCCAACATATTGTCCAACATATCATCCGACATATCGTCCAACATATTGTCCAACATATTGTCCAACATATCATCCGACATATCGTCCAACATATTGTCCAACATATCATCCGACATATCGTCCAACATATTGTCCAACATATCGTCCAACATATCATCCAACATATTGTCCAACATATCATCCCACATATCTTACAACATATCGTCCAACATATCATCCAACATATTGTCCAACATATCATCCCACATATCTTACAACATATCGTCCAACATATCATCCAACATATTGTCCAACATATCATCCGACATATCGTCCAACATATTGTCCAACATATCATCCAACATATCGTCCAACATATCTTACAACATATCGTCCAACATATCATCCAACATATTGTCCAACATATCATCTGACATATCGTCCAACATATTGTCCAACATATCATCTGACATATCGTCCAACATATTGTCCAACATATCATCCGACATATCGTCCAACATATTGTCCAACATATCATCCGACATATCGTCCAACATATTGTCCAACATATCATCCAACATATCGCTAGTCATTGACAATATGCTGCCTTTTAAGAGACATCCATGTTTATTTTAATATTTTGAATCAGCTTGTAACTTTGGTTTCAAGGCATTTATCAATTGCTGTTAAAATGAAAGATGCTGTAACACAGTTGTAAATGAGCTCCCATCCCAGCTTTTTTGGAGCAAAAGAAATAAATGCATTAAGTCAAACATTAGCTTTCAGGTTAATACAGGTCAAACATTTAGTGAATCACTGGCTTCTGTTTTTGGTGGCATTTGATGTACTGGCCCACCTCTCTTCTAGAATTGGGTTTATATGGTTGTTGCTTTCCTAACCCTCCAGACGGTTTCACTTTGTTATGAATTTAATATAATTAGTTTTCAAATTATGTCATATCTCTTCTTCTTAGATTTTACGAACAGGTACGATGGGTGGAGTGAAAAGCAGCAATATATCTGTAGGGAGGTCACTGATATTTCTATGGAACACTGCTAACCACAACGAGCTGTAACCATTCAAGCAGGTTTTGCCCCAGTGGGATCATGCACTGTAAAGATATGCTTTTGATTCTTTGCAAGCTTGAACAGACTCTGTAGATCAATGCAAGCAAACCACTGACCCCCTGACAGCATTTCAACATTCCGTCTTTCTTCACCACATCCATTTTTTTGCTTGAAGTAACATGAGTTCAAGCGCCCTCTGTAATCACTGTCAACTACAGGGGGAAAAGTGCTCCCTTAACAAACAGGCTGTGCTGTGAGACTTGTTCCACTGCTCAGGTCTTGCTGATACATCTGCGGACAATTAGAAAGCAGCGTGTGAGCTATCCCCACAGCTGCTAGACACCAATGCTGAAAGAAGACTCATCCTCTGTCGCAGGACACAGGAAAGGCATGGAGATGAGCTGGGCAGGATTATAAGCAGTGGCCTTGGCCTGGTGCTGTGATTGCATCCATCTGGTGAACAAAGAGGAACATTTGTTTGCAGACAACAGGTTTTTGTAAACAGGGGAAAGAGCCAATAAATAAAAACTGTAAGGGTTCAAACCTCATGCTGCAGTGCACTCCATTGGTTTTGTTTTCTCCTTGTTTTTGTCTTTGCAGGGATCTGGTTCAGATGAGTTCTTCAGGAGTTCTTCAACAGATGTTGTTGTAGCAGCACATAACAGCATTGAATATTTAGTGACATTCATTGATGCTCCTTTGGAATAACGGTCATGGGAATGATCTGGTCTCTAAAACACTAATGCCCTCTAATATTCATGCCCTCTAATATACCTATTTAGTTGCACATGTAGCGCATAATTAGCAGGGTAAGCAAGTCTGTCCAGCTACCATCTGGTGTTACACACTACCAGTCAAACGTTTAGATGCACCCAACTAAATGCATGTTTTTGTTATCCTAAAGACTCACTGAGGGCATCAATGCTTGCTGAATGACCTCAACCATGGCTGATGGGTCACTCTTCACATGTTGGACATTTTGTCAGTTCTCTCTCTCCGCTGTTCATCTAAGCTTCCCAGATCCTCCATGTCGCTAGTAGTGCTCTGTTCCATCTAATGTCACCAACAGTATGCCATGGTAGAATTTGCTTGACTAGTGAGGCACACAATAAGTCAGTATGTGATGTGAACCCTCTCTAACTCTCTCAAATTCTTGAATTGCTTTCACTAGCAAAGGATGCTACCAACACAACAGCAACAGTCAGAAAGGAAAGCATGCCCAACAGGACAACCTTAAATAGTCAGTCAGGTATACCGATAAGACCTGTGCTTGCTTTTGACTGGTAATGCAGCTAAAACACTTTGACATAACCCCTTACATGCAGCACATGTCCAAAACTTTCTGTGCAGTCCTTCTAACAAGTAACATCTACATCTGTGCACCAATTGCTGAACCAGTTTTTCATTTGTGTGTATGCTGCTTTTATGATCTCAGTACAACAGTGTTGGAACTGCCAATGGAACTGGAACATCTAATGTTACTAGAAACCAAACCTGGCACCACAAAGAGGCAAAAGGGGGATTTACCTCCTGAAATGTATTTCCCCTGGTTTGACAGATGAGAGTTATGAAACACAATGTCTTTTCCCACTGAATAAACACCATTCAAGGAAGGTTTGGAAACATAGTGCTGTTACTTTGAAGCCATGGTTTGTTGTGCAGTGTCAAGAGATTTATTAATTAGACTTACGTAGGTGAAACACTTAAGCTAGTTTGCTTGCTAAATGCTTAGCCTCCATTATATACCATTATATCCCTTGTTTGCTTAGCCAAGAAGCACTTCAGTAAGGATGAATATCAAAACATGGCTTTGTAGAAAAAAAAAAAGGTTCCCTCCAGCCAAGGCCAGCAGAAATTACATTACAGAGGTTAAACGTAAAGTGCAAGCACAGGAGGTTTAAACACAGAGGATGCAACTCTATTCAGGAAAGGTAAATCATAATTTAGCTCGGTTTATTGGTTTGGCTTCTTGAAGATGGATATGTTGAGGCTGTTTGCATAGGACTGTGCGGTGCTGTCCCCAGGACCAGATGGAATGAGGCAAAGACAGAACACATCGTTCTGGTTTAGCTTAGTTTGCTTTTCATGTTTGTAAATAGAACTTTTGGCCTAACTTCATTTTTTTTCCAATTGCAGCAACCCACAGAATGAAACAACAGAAAAGTGAAGTTTCAGTCAATAAGAGAGAGAGAAAGAGAAAGAGAGAGAGAGAGCAAGCGATGGAGAGAGCTGTATGGCAAGAGCAGACTATTCAAGCTGATCACATCTTTAATGACCCTTTTTGGCTATTAATTTGTTTCTATTGGACATTAGCAGGTTATTTTATGATGCGTTTTGTGGACCTATATTCCAGTGCTCTGATTTCCCTGCAAGAACACTCTAGATTTAATATTAGTTTCACACCTGCTATTTGGGCACTTCACTCTCAGTCCACCAGTCTTTTAATATAGGGTCATTAATTAGTCAGACACTGATGTCTATTCAAATGATAATGAGCACAAAGTCATCGCTGTATGCTGATTGGTGGGCTCTTCACATTTCTTTTGTTTTGATTCATTTCATTTTCATGCATACATAGGCCAAAAAAAAAAAAAAACCAGATTTCTCATGATGTAAAGTAAAAAATTAAAATGCACTCGTCATGACAAGAATAGCTGTACCCAGAAGGAAGTGTGGAATTGCAGTGCTATTGGGAAGGAAGATAAAGGTGATCAGGAACAATAAATGATGATACATATACACTGATATGGGTGATATTTATTGAGCTGCACATACAGAAGTAGTGTCTCTCAGTATGGCGTTGGGCTGCCATGTTTGCTAATGCAACATGCCAGATGTCTCAGCATACAGTTGTAGATGTTCCTAATGGTGCCCTGCAATAATTTATCCCATGCAGCTTGAATATTCTCACCCAGCTCCTGCTGGTTTTGTGGTGGGGATGGAGGTGGAGTGACATGTGATGCATTACAGCAAACGTGACAGTTGTCTTGCAATTGTCCCATGTTCAGTAAGGATTGAATACATTCGCAATAGTAAACTTTATATAGTCAGTCATGTACAGCAATAAGGCCCATTCTTGTCACATGCACGACTGAGCATGCAACTTGAATCATTTGCATGTCTCTTGATGTCCAACCTACCCACCAATGGTTGATTCGTACTGGGTGCAACTTTTTTTCTTGAAGATAAGTGTTTGACTTTGAACTGTAGTGAAGTTAACAGCCCGAATGGGAACATTTTACTGAAGATATACCAAAACACTACAAGTACCATAACCAGCTACATTTACTTTCCACCACTGAAAGAATCGTTGGGTGAGCTGGTGTCTACATTGCATTCTTGAAGTAAATATTGACAAATCCCACCTAATGGGTATAGCTGTGTATCATGACGATGGGGTCCTAATGTTTGGGCAGAACATTTTCGCCACCTAAACGTCATTTAGTCTGAATTGTTCACAAAGTATCCTAATCTAACAATCAGCAGGTGTCTAGACACAAATTATGCCCCTCCTGTACTTTGAGCTGTTGCCGCAGTTTCCAAACAAGTGCCAAATGAGTGTAATCAGTCTGTGGGGTGCGGCCCCCTGACTAAACAACTGGAAGGCCTCTTGTATTCCTTTGCCACCATTTTCCTCCCTCTGCGCTCGGTTCAGGCGTAATGCCCAGCTGCTTCCCATGTGAATACTCCAGCCTGCTGAGTGTTTTTCTTTTCACCAAGGAACATTTCATTCTCTGTATCCTTTCTCTCTCTCTCTGTCTCGTGACAGCGAATAGTGTAGCATTACCCTTTGATGTTTACCACATGGGTGATTAGCACAGACTCATTAGAGACCCGTTATGAAAGCTTTCCTTATGACTTTATCTGCCCTCAGCACTTTTTATTAGAGTGCCAAACATTTATGAGTTAAATAGTTCTAGCCCTGCTCAGCTCCTGCTCCTCCTTCACAATGGTGCGTCAGCTGGCTTTTTCCCGAAATCCCTCAGCCAGTGACGATACTGCAACACGGCCCAGCCCACTGCGGGAAGGCTTCTTTCACTCAAAATTATTTTATTGTTTTATGGCGGCAGAGCTTGACTGCCTGTTGCTTTAAGGAAATTCCGGGACTCCAAAGAAAACACAATATATATATCATCTCACTGAACTCTCCAATGTTATTAATGGGCCTTTGGACAGTTATGACATTGTGGAGTTTCCCCCTGCCAGTATAAACACATCAGAATCCAAACAAGCATAGAAAGTAAAAGGTAAAGGAAATATTTGAGTAGTTTGAATGACCTTTTCATTGCTGCAAGTAATAGGCATGTCACTAAGCATAAGAAGAACAGAACTCTATCTAGCCTCTGTCTACAAGCCCCCTACTGGTCATCCCACCAGTGGAACTATTTAAAAAATAAAGACTACTTTAAAATACACTCATCATCAAAAGAACTTACACTCAGAAAGAATCGGGCAATAGGAATAAAACTTGGTGGGTAGGTTTGACATCATGAAACATGCAAATGATTCAAGTTTCAGGCTTGGCCACGCATGTGACATACAGCTCTGGAAATAAATAAGAGACGACTCCAGTTTCTTCTTAAATCAGCATCTCCACATGTACAGCAGGTTCTTAGTGAGAACTGAAGGTTCGATTCTAGCTTTACTGGCAGATACAGTGAGCATCTGGTTTATGAGAACAAGGTCAAGCAGCAAACACACAGGACAACACAGGTACAGGCTGGCAGAGGGCCAAAACCACTCTCTACTGACCGTGATGAGTGCCACCCCATTCGAATGTCACTTAACCACTGTAACATGACCTCAAGTGACCTACAGAAAGACTGGCGAGTGGTAACTGGGGTGAAATGAGCATGGTTCTTTAAACAGGCCTCTGGAGGCTTAATTAGTGATTTTCTATATGAACAGAACTAAAATCCAATATTTATATGTGGAATTTGGGAGACATGTTCCCGGTAGTGTATGGAATAAAACAGAACAGCTCATTTTGGTCAAACACAAACCCATAACCTGTAAAACTAGAGAAACTGATCAATTTGAGGTGGTCTCTTAAATTTTGCCAGAGCTGTAAGTAAGAACGGGCACCTGGCTGACTATGTAAGTTCTGTTGTGTGTGCTTTCATTTTGACTTATGCTGCTGTGTTGGTAGCGTCCTTTATAAGCAAAGTATGCCTCATGTAACCTGAAAGCTGTTGGTGGCAATGGATAGAAGAAGGCACGTATCAGTGACATTAGGGATATACGAGACCTACGCAAACCATGGAGAGAGATAATCACTGTCCGACATGATTGCATGGAGCGACCCAACAGCCACAACTGAGGCAATTGAACGAGCAGTGAAACCCTCCATAAGTCATCACACTGCAAAATGGCTGCATGACAAAGGACTACCACTACACCTCCATGCTGAGATGTCAGTCATGTTGCATGTCTGGCATGGGCTGACAACATACTGAGAGACACTACAGAGCATTTTAGGGTGCTGGGTGCAATCTCAAGTATTTGGGACACCTAAAAAAAACACACTTACAAATTGACCTGCAGACCTTGAATCCGTTTCCAGAACTTTTTTTCCAGAACAAAACTTTTTACTTTCTGTCATATGTCCCAGGCATTACTGTATCTGGTCTGGCTTTGAAGAGTCTGGTTTGCTTCTGTCCCTATGTCCTTTATTTTTATTCACAGAAACACTGAGCTTAGACAACTTCAGTACAAGAATTTCAAAAGCAGCTGAAGACTTGAAGGAGATGGGAGTAGTGTTGGGTGTATTTATAGTCTGAAATGATTTATTTTTAATAAGACCTATAGAATTGAGTGTAGACCATGCAGATACCCCACATTTATTTTTTGCTATTAGTGCAAATGAATGTGAAACTGTTGACACAATTTTGAAAAGTAAATTGTGAAAACCTACTTCTGAATATTCAGCGGAAAAAACTCATGTCCATATCTAATCAAACTGACTGACTGACTGAATGCAGCCACATGGTCATGACTGCTAACTAAGCATACATTAGGCTAGTTAGGCTAGTCAAATTATAGCCTCAATTATAGCATCTATTATAGCCTCTATTTTAGACCAGACAGCACCACTGTGAATAGCAATCAACCGCAGTGATTTTTACAATACGTGGATCATGTATCATGAAGCTAAAAACAGACATATTCTTCATGCTGCAGTTTTGCTATGTAGTCCTGCTGCCGTACAGCTGAATGTATAATCTTATATAGCACTGAAACTGGAACATCCTCTTTGATCTCTGTTTGGAATTTGGTCTCCAGAACACTCCATTTCCTTTTGTGCTCTCCTGATGATACAAGGTGATAAAAGAAAAACCACCCACATCTTCTAGCAAGCTGTTTAATGCATTAGCTCGGCAGGTATGGAAATGGTTTCAGCCTTCAGGGTTCAGTGAAAGTGATCTTTGACCCTTAATTGGGAGCTCTGTAAACCCACACCTCTCTATTTGTCAGGTCACAATCCGCAAATGGGATTCCTGTTGGAGGAGAGCCACAGGAGATTTTGTAGGCACTACTGACAAAAAGGATTTTTTTTTCTGAGAGTATTTGGATTTTTAATATTTCCTCAACTGCACTGCAATAAAATTCTTGGATTGAATATTAACCGTATGGCTTTGGGAATACTTTAAATACCTGTGTCAATAAACATCTATTTGTTTTAAACTAATCATCAAAAGAATAGTCCGCACTCACAATTGCAGTTGAAGGAAGGGATCAACCTTTTCAGGAATTTAAGACTGGTTGGTTTGTGAGCATGATGTCCTCCATGACTTATCCTAAATGATTAACCTGGCTCCATGACACTCATGCACGCAGACTCCCCTCACACCACTAAGCAGCCAGGATGAGCCTTTTCTCTGTATTTATAATGGATATTCAGTGAGCAGTGATGTCCTCCATGAGTTATCCTATTAATGCCAGCACCACTGACTGATGGCTGCATTATATCAAACAAAAATGATTCACTTTCACAACTACATGCATGCCCAGACTCCCCTCACACAGGAATCCCACAAATTCATAGACACAACCCAGAGACTGTATTGGTGTTGTGCCATGGAGTAACCCATTTAGGCCCAAAAAGTACATTCATAAAGCTATAATTTAATGCCTAAACATTAGATTACCTATTTTTTCTGATTTTATATTATTTTTGACCAAAGGACTAGATTCAAAATGAAAAATTAAAAATGGAATCTTTTCTATTTTACTTTTAGTCTTTTCCCAGTATCCTTAACTGCAGAGGATATGTTTACATATTTCCACTTGTTGCACCATAAATAGCATTTTACCAGTAGTAAGGATTGCCTGTGTTTTGGATCTTGTGCCTGTTTTTTGTTGATAAGGGAGTTACGGTAGAGAGTAATTTGTCTTTTGTTTGTGTTTTGGTGGAGATTAGATATAGCTTTATATCCTTTGCCGTTGTTTACTATTTTGGCCAGTGCCAATTCCCAAGCCAACCCTGATAAAAAAAGCTTTTTCCTGAGTTTGCAATTATCTTTAATTTTGATAATAAACAGTTTTTTCTTTGCAAAGCTGCTTTGTAGTGTCTCTCAAATGCTACTACAGCAAAGTTCTCTTACAGTTCAGCCTAAAAACATTGGTTTAGAATGCTTTTTAAAAGAGGGGCCCCTTTTTGGTTCTCTAAAGGACCTTTTAAATGAACAACACTTGGGTGAAACCACACAGTTGAAAAGCACCAAATCCATCCTACTACGGCATTAACGGCATCAATGTTGACATCTTTGTTTTTACCAGTTTATATGTAGCAGGTTCATTAAAATCTTTCATGTCAGTCTTGCTTTACACAGAATACAAAGCAAAATAAAACCATTTCAGATTCTGAGTCCAGTACTGATTTCAGAGACTGTGGCTCAGCCCACTGTTTATTTTGCTCTTCCTAATGACTGGATGCAAGGCCACATTTTGTCCTGTTCCATCCTGAAATGGCTCATATCAGTCACACAGTGGCTCTTTCATATCAAACATGCTTTGAGATAAACAATCTGGCAGAGGATGGAGTTGGAGCTTCTCTAGAGGTTTACGGGTTGGTCATTAATGCAGGCTGGGACGTGGAAACATGGGTGACTGACCGTGCCTTTTATACTGTACATGCGGATCTTTCTATGCTGGCAGATTTGGGTGTGTTTGCCACTCTTGGGTGGCCTTTAGTAGCTCACCGTTCAGCTGACTTGCAATGTTAAGGCATGGAACGGCAAATACTACAGTAATTTATAAAGTGCATGAGCGGGTCGAGTTTAAAATTAGTTTATTAGCAGGATTACATTCAAAAGGCATAAAAGCAATTATATCGAAAAGCCCCAGGTAAAAATATAGCATTTTTCAATGTAGTAGAAATGAACAGTTTAATACCAGTGTACTTGTTAAAACTTTAATCAGTATATTTCAAGCACGTGAGTGTTTTGTGTGCTAAACACAATTGCATAATGTATATATTACAAATGTAATAATTACAAGTACATTTACCTTAACTTTAACTTACCTTTAGAAGTACTTTGGTGTACCTAATAGAAGTATACAAAGGATACATTATTATACAAGTATAATTGAATGTACTAGCAATCTACTTTATTATGCACTTAAAGACCTGAGACTAAGAGGGGACTACAAATAGTACAGTTATAGTAAGTACACTTTGTTATATTTAAGTATATATATTAATTAGCATGAATGATATTTAGCATATTTAGCATACTAAGTATATAGGTAATATATACTGTAAAATTAGCACACTTTCAGTACATTAATTAAGTTTAAGGAAGTACACTTAAATGAAGTATACTTTAATGTACTTTTTTTCTAGTCATCATTATGAGGGACAAATATGTCAGCTTTTAGTTTTGGGTAGGCCATTTGCCCTGTTTTCTCTAATCTGCAGGAAAAAAAAAAGTTCAGCTACACTCATAAAAACAGACGATTCTCCCAGGGCTCTTGAACCATTTGCATGTGTAAAGGTGCCATAGAATGGAAAACTGTATTTACATTGACATTGGGAGAGTTTGATATGTACACATGAATGACTATGCAGTGGAGCTATAAGGCAGATGCAGCTTATGAAGTATGTAGTGAGAGGATGGGGGAGAAAGGGATCTGTAATAAAGTGTACTGTGAAGGTAGATTTACAGCCCGGAAACAAAAACAGCAGTCTTTAAATCTTTATCTTTGAAGTTTTAGGGGATATGGTTCAGTAAATGGCTACTCTGTATCGTGAGAGGACAATTCTAAACATGCAGGCTTTCATAAGTTAGATGGCCAGATGTCTCCCAAATGTGCACAGCCACACGAACAGCCACAC
>JAMWET010002750.1:825000-862500 GCA_024036415.1 Prochilodus magdalenae | reverse complement strand
TTCTGCTTTACAAATGTCCAGTAAATTAAAAGAAGTCATGACATGACATAATGTAAAACTTCATGCCAAAGCTTTTGAAACAACAAGTCAGTTTCACAGAAAATATGAACATACGTCAAATACAGGACGAAGAATATTTTAGTTCTTTGTTTAATCAAACATGTATTTGGTCTCAGGATCCCATAGGTTTTTGGTGCTCTTGCGCATGCAATGTTGAATACTGTTACTGTACATGCATAAACTGAGAAAAATGAAAGAAATCAGAGTATATACATTGGCTTGGCCTTAGTCCAATCTAAAATATGAATATGCTGTTTACATGACCATTTGAATAATCAGATAACTGCAGAAATCCAAATATGATCCAAATAAACTTATTGTAAGTGCAAGTAAACACACTCAATATCTCAGACATCAGGCACCATATTTGTATTCATTTCACAAAATGTGTTTTTCAGAGGCTTAAACTTCAACTGATATCTCATACACCACCCCTGTAAACAGTTCTGACCCTGCTTTTCTAGTATTGAACATCTAGTACTGAAACTCAAGCTCTGGATGACTAATGTTTAGTGATTTAATTATGTGGACATTATGTAAAATGTTTTCTAAATGATATTCCAACTGAAACCATATTTTCATCTAGCTTTCTACATGTGCAAATCCAACCACACATATGTCTTTTCAAAGTAAAGGGCTGTGAATCACCACTACTTATGCCCACGCTGCTTATGCTCTCTGCTAAGCAAAAGGAAAAACTCCAAAGCGGTAAGAGAGAAAGTAGTTACATCAAATAGACCGAAACACAATTTAGATGATAACAGCCCTTAAATTCTGAGAAAAATCTAAATGCGTAATTATCAAAGCTTGAAGAAAATAAGTCTCAATCAGGAAATAATTTAAATAATTCTAAGGATTAGGTAAAAGGGTTGCAGTAATAGGAATCAATGTTTTTGATACTTTTAAAAAGCCTTGTACTTGTAAAAAGCCTAGAAATAGTCTGTAGACACCTGTTTACAGACAGTAAAAGGTATGAATGTATTCAGCCACAAGAGCATTAGTGAGGTCAGGTACTAATGTTGTATGATTAGTTCTGGATCACAGACTCCGCTTATGCCAAATGGAGCCAGTTTAGGTTAAGGCCCCTCATGTCAATACAGTGAGAATTGTGCTGTTCTGGTTTTACTCTTTCCTTAAGGGTGTTATAGAACTTTCTGTGCATGTAAACACTCTGTGCATGTAAATGACTATTAGAATGTAACAAATTTATGTAACGGCCTGTGAAGGTGGATCTACCACTTTGTTACCAGCAGAATCAACACCATTCTAAGAATATCCACAGCAATGTGGGGGTGGAACTCTCCACTGAATTCTCTACTAGCCACTCTAGCTGTTGACCAATCAGAAAATAGTGGGGTGGAAGCTGAGGATTCAGAGTTCACTGGGCTCATCGAAAGGCAGGATCTAAAGACACTGGAGTTGTAACAGAGCGATTCAGATAGAGGCTGAATACAAATGGACTGTATGAGCAAAAATATCATGTTTTGGGGAAGTTAAATTATGAAAATCTGTTTTAGTTATCCCCCAAAAAATGAAATTATGAATACTAAAAAAAAAAACTAATAGCCCCTGTATAATTAAATATGCCTGAACGACATGTTCTTAATTATTTACATTGTACTATAAATACTTACGTTATAATCAGTCTTTATGCATGTGTTCAAAAGTCCCCATGTGGGAAGCCACATGGAGTGGAGTGTGACACATTTATCTTATAAAGTTGAGACTCCATTAGACTTTGCTTACTGTAACCACAAAGTAGACTACATATATGGCTTGAACATCATCTAAAATGTAACATGAAGTTTGCTTTTAAAACATCTGGTCAAAATGCAACAGAGTTGGGGTTCACGAGACACATGACTGGACTCGAGTCAAACTCGAGTCCCAAATTTAAGGATTTGGGACTTGCTTGACTAACACTGGTAAAAGACTCAACTTGAGTTTGACTTGGTATTCATGATCTTTGATGTAGACTTGAA
The DNA here is from genome assembly GCA_024036415.1 of Prochilodus magdalenae. Taxonomy (NCBI): domain Eukaryota; kingdom Metazoa; phylum Chordata; class Actinopteri; order Characiformes; family Prochilodontidae; genus Prochilodus; species Prochilodus magdalenae. The sequence goes on along the minus strand of JAMWET010002750.1, from coordinate 860,458 downwards.
GCAGATGACACAAAATAACTTGATTTTTAATAAAATTTTGTCATATTTCTGTTGTTGCATGTAAACCTGGCAACCTAACAGAGGGTGGGAAACTAGCACAGGTAGCTCGTATCATGAAGACACCTGTGACAGGAATAGTGAGGTGTGGATTACAGGATTATGTTGTGGATAAAAGTAAAGAGAGAACAGTGATATGGAGGATCAGCAGGTCAAACATCAGTGACACAACCACCACAGCCTACTTCATCTGTCACTACAGACCCCTCACAGAAACACGTACACGACTGAGTGGTTTCACTATTTGAGGAGCAGAAAGGAGCTCCACTTTCACCCCTGCTCTGTGACTGAACTGATCTACAGTCAGCAGTTTGGCTGTAACCCTTTGCTGCTGTTCAACCTGAGAGGCAAATCTCTAAAGTTCAGCTGATATCGGATACTAGGTGGATGCTGCCACCAGACAACCTCACGAAATCTCTGAAATGGCATTTTGTGGTAACCATAGGGGCAAACTATAGTTGTTACAGTTCCTGATCTTCCATTTTGTCAAGGATGCTTGATTACTATAGCCAGAATTGCTGCACTGCTGTATGTTCTTAAAATGTACAAGAAACAAAACCTTCTATAACTTTACTGAGACACAGTACATAACCCTACACAACACATACCTCAAAATATATAGATACTCAAATATCACTTGTAGTGTGCAGAGAACCATCTTACAAACATACTACTGCTACTACTACTACTACTATATCTAAGGTTCAGATAATACCAGCTGCTCCAGAATCCTCCTAACGATAAGCAGCTGATGATGGTATTGCCTCAGACTCTCAGTATTGTTCATATGAAGACCAGATGTTTAGATAGCTTTAAAAAATAAAGGTGTTCATTTGGTATTTAGTATTTTTTTCAACAGGACTATTTGGCTCTGACTTTTTGTGCACTGTAACAGGGATACAATGATGCAGTGTCACATAAGAAACAAGTTCAACGGATGAGTTAAAAGGTCAAGAAAAAATGAAACAGGGTTAGTTAATGTTAAAATTATAATTCAGCTCTTTATTGCCATTGTCTTTAACTGATTTAAATGACTGAAACTGGAAACTGGTGTTAGAGCGTCACAACTTCTCCATGTGACTTGACTTGTGGCTTGTCTAACTTATAGAAGGACTTGACTAGGCTTGCTTATATCTTCCTGCCTTAACTCGGGACTTGCTTGAGACTTTAGGGGTAAGACTTGAGACTTGCCTGTGACTTGCACATGTGTGACTTACTCCCACCTCTGCAATGCAGGCATAACATAGTTTGGTCTGTTATCAGCTTGCAGAGACAACTGATTTAGTGTACCTGAAGAAAACCATTCTCCACAGCGCAGAGATTGACTGGCAGGTGGAACACACTGTCCAGCTTACAGACATGAAGAACCAACACTTAATCACTATCAGCACTGCACTCCTGACCTCAAGCTGGCCTGAACGGCCGGCTCTACCCAGGGCTCGTGCCAAATGTTCATTTGCACAGTTCTGGACTTCACATGCTGAGATCCAAATCAGTTGGCGTGCCTGTCCGCCGCTATCCAAGACTTGGTGATTATTTTGGCCTCTGCCCAGCCAGACAGCACTGACCCAAGGCTCAAACTGTACTCCAGCAGAAGTGTCGCTGACTGAAAAAGCAGTGAGTGGGCTGCACGTTTGCGTAAGAGAGATAAGTTACACGTCAAGCGTCTCTGAGTGTTTTCAGAGTAAACAACAACACCGGACCGAGCTGTTGAAAGGAGTGGTCAGCAATGTCAAGGAAACCGCTGTGAATGTGTCAGCAGGCAATAAAAGGCGTTTACATGGAGTTTGTGAAGGCATGATCTTAAAATACAGGTATAACGGGAATTATACCCACTGACCACCAAAGTTGTTGACTCAAGTCACATGATTTGGATTTAATTTTAACCAATGTAACTAATGACTGGACTCCATAAAATCAATTGTAAAGTCTTGTCTATCAACTTTGACTGGTAGACCAATGAGTGGAGCTTTGTGATTCTAAAGGACTCAAGACCAAAAGTATAAGAAATGCGGAGAACATCTGACTGCAGATAGGATTTAATACAGCTGCTTACTTGTCATAAACAGGCATGGCCAAAAGTGTTGGCACCCCTGAAATTGTTCCAGAAAATGAAGTATATCTCCCAGCAATTTATTGCAGTTATCGCAGTAATTTAATGCGGTTTATTGCAGGATAGTAACTAGTAAATTAGTGGCACCATTTTTAAAAATTGTGGGTAAATAAATTAGTTTCAAGCATGTGATGCTTGTTCAAACTCACATCAGAAAGTTTACAACCCATAGCACTATAGCTGATCTCCCTCATGGGTGGAGGAGAAAAACTGATGAAAGGTTGCAACGCAGGATAGTCCGGATGGTGGATAAGCAGCCCCATTTAAGTTCCAAAGAAATTCAAGCTGCAGGCTCAGTGTGCATCAGTGTCAGCGCAAACTATCCGTCAAAATTTGAGTAAAATGAAACACTGTGGCAGGAGGACTCCACTGCTGACACAGAGGCATAAAATAGATAGACTGCAGTTTGCCAAAATGTACACAAGTAAGCCATGATGAGACCAAGATAGAACCTTTTTGGTAAAGTACATCATCCTACTGTTCACCGAAAATGGAATAAGGCCTACAAAAACAAGAACACAGGACCTACAGTCAAATATGATGGAGTTTCAAAGATGTTTAGGGGTTGTTTTGCTGCCTCTGGCACTGGGTGCCTTGACCGTGTCCAAGGCATTGTGAAATCTGAAGGTTGTTCTGAAGAACCAAAGGATTTTGTGTTGCAACATTGGGCCCAGTGTCAGAAATCTGGGTTTGCGTCCTAGGTCATAGGTCTTCCAGCAGGACAATGACCCCAAACGTACTTCAAAAAGGGCGCAGAAATGGTTGGAAACAAAGCGTTGGAGAGTTCTGTAGTGGCAAGCAATGAATAAGAAGCTTGTTGATGGTTATAGGAAGCAATTGACTTCAGTTATGTTTCCAAGGGGTGTGCAACCAAATATTAATAGTTTTACGTGAATAATATAATGTTTTCTTATATCAATTGTTTGTGTTGTTCCAGTACACACAAAGGAAATAAACATGTGTAATTTTCTGTGAGATATACTTACTTTTCTGGAAAAGTTACAGGGGTGCCAACACTTTTGGCCATGGCTGTATGTAGTTTGGTTTTCTGGTAAAAACAATCTAAAACTAGATGGAAGAAGCAGAGCTTTGAGCAAAGGGCCTCTTATTAAAAACAGCAGTAGTGGTGGACCACTGCCTGTGACCATTCCTAACCCTAGTTACTAACTACTAACCTTACTAATACTAACCTCATGTTCACACTGGCAGACAACAGTTTGTTACGTCGCCCCAATTGTGTGGGTGTGTTCGATGCTGCTCACATTTTCGCATGTGGGTGTGGAAAACAAATTTTTATAAAGACCTAACTGCTTGCCTTTGCGGCTAGCTATTGAGAGGCTCAACTCCCCAGAGACACCAATAATATCCACTACTGTCTTTGACGCTTTTGACGCTCTGCCTAGCACAGAATAGGAGGCAGTGTTACATGAAAGCACACTAACAATGTCCAAACAACAACTTAATTGAAATTGAAAGTCTCTCACGCCTCTTGTGCATCTCTGGATAAGTGTATGGTTTTGCCTTGCTTATTTCCTTTGGAAAAGAGGACAAGCGAGATGAGCGAAATGATCATGAGATCTCCAGAAGAAGCAAAATTTAAATAGGTATCAACCAGCCTCTTCTCAACTCCACTCGTACTGGAATAATACACACTAGTGATTGTTTTTAGTTCATGTTCAATTAAATAGTGTCATTGCCTTAAAAATATATTTTATGCAGTATTTTATGCAATTATTTATTTAAATGTGTTAAAAGTCAAAAACTGACTGATTTGTTTTTTGAGAGTTTGACCCTGTACAATTGTATCCTTTATCCTGAATTTGATTGGTGAAATTTACTACAGTTTTGCTGATGGTAAAGGACGTGTAGCTCTCACAGGGCAGTGTGCATTCTGTGCTGTTGAGTGAGCCTATTTTACTAGGCTAAGGCTATTCTCTCTGGCATTAACTGAAAGTTTTTGTTGTTTGTTAAAGCAGTTTTTGTTGTTTTGTTGCTATCTGGGGTAAGCGGGGGAAATTCCACAGTTACTTTATCCTGCACAAACAGACCGGTCAAATCTCTTTCATTCACATTACAGCACCCTCTCTGGGCTAATACACCTTGAATTGGTCTTTACTTGTTATTTGCATCTCAGTGGCTTCTTCCCACCTCTTCTGACCACACTTCCTGTGTGTATCATAAGGACGCTTTCACCGAACAGTGACAGTATGTGCACATGGGAACCAGCAGCTCAGTCGGGCCATGGGAATATGCAGATTGCCATTCACATCCATTCACACACACACACACACACACACACACACACACACACACACACACACACACACACACACACACACACACACACACACTATTGTATATGCACTGCATCAATACAGTACATACTGAAACTCATCCAAAGTATGTGGGTGGAGTCATATCCAAAATCTGATTGACAAAACATAGTACATGGCTTAATGTGTAATACAGTATATATGTATGTCTATATACATATATATATATATATATATATATATATATATATATATATATATATATATATATATATATATATATATATATATATATATATATGTGTGTGTGTGTGTTTATATATAACCCATTTAGGACGTAGAAAAATAAATAACATGTTAGGTCGGATTTTTACATGAAACACTGAGAAAACTAGTTGCATTGCCTGCAACACAATTTCAGTGTGACCTGAGGCATTTTAAAATCTATCAATCTATAAGTTGCACAAAACATGTTCATTGATTATATAATTATTTAGATTATAATAGAAGATTGTATTTTTGATACTATGTTTATGCTTTAAAGTCATCTGTGAACTGAAATGTATACATGCAATGTTTTTATTTCATTATTTTATTTCATTTTTACAGCTGTCATCAGAAATGGATGTTAAGAAGTGTCCATGTCTAAAATGATAATAAGGCAATTCAAATCATTCAATATCTTGGTCTGAAAGGGTTAACTAAAAAAACACTGTATAGGTGTGTAATGTCTGTGTATAATGCATGCATAGGATAGAGCCATGCAAACTTACTACAAACTCCCGACTTCTAGGGGTTAATTAGGGTCCAGCAGTGTAATACATTCAGGTGCCTTTTCACAGCCACAGGCCACAATGGAAAAAACAAAAGGGAATTTTTGACAGCCCTGGGAAACTTTAGGAATAGTCTGGAATCACTGCAGTACCTATAATAAAAGCAAACGTTCTTCTCTCGGTGCACCCGAATCACACAAGACCCCTGCACAAATAAAGATCACCACACACATACACACACACACACACACACACACACACACACACACACACACACACACACACACACACACACACACAAGCACACACACAAGCACACACACACACACCTACACACACACACACACACACACAGACACACACATACACACACACACACACACACACACACAAGCACACACACACACACACATACCACACACACACACACACACACACACACACACACACAGACACACACATACACACACACACACACACAAGCACACACACACACACACACACCTACACACACACACACACACACACACTGTCTTTCTGGAACAACGAAGGAGGAATGAACATCAACAAGTTCAGCAGAGGAATGGGAGCGATGCTCGAGCTCTTGGGAGAGGTCAGTGCTGCATTTTTAATGAAATAAATACAAAGCACTCGCGTTTTTCTCTCATGTTGCACGGGTCTGCTTTGTTGACCCAAAGGTTCTCGTTAAAATGGCCACCCACTACAGCCAGGGCCTCCTGTATACTCAACTTGACTTATGGGGGAAAGGACACCATAATCAGTCATCCAGTGATGCCAAAACCATTTGTATTTTATTAGCCTATACCAGCTGAAATGTCAGCAGCTGTTTATCTTGATCAACAGGAATAAACTCTTTTTGTGTTTACACACAACTCTATGCAAAAGTCAAAGATCATCCTTTGTTATTTAATTAAATATGTTGTTAAATACAAATTTTATTTATTTTTTACTTAAATTTCAATAGTATTTTTGTCTTATATTCTTTTTTTACACAATTTATATTTAATGGCTACATTTGACTGATAATTAAACATAATACTGAACAAAATTCCTGGTAAAATCTTTTACATTTACATTACAGAACACTCACGCCCCCCACCCCGCTCACCCCGGCCTAATTCAGCTTGAATAGGGATTTACTTCGCAGATCAGTGACTTCTTCCCACCACTTCTAACTACACTTCCTGTGTATGTCATAAGGGATGTCCCACTAAACAGAGACAGGAAGTGCATATGGGAACCAGCAGCTTAGTTGAGTTATGGGATTATGTAGATATATTTACCATATATTTGACTTAAAACTACAACAGTAATAATGAGTAGATGCCATATTGTAGTGGCACACAGCCTGACTCACTGTAGGACAGACATGTAAATCATGTAAATAAGTTGTTGTTGTTTACATAAAGATGTACACATGTACTGTTTATGCTGTTCTGTACTGGACTGTGGGTTAGTTAGTTCAATCTTAGAGGGGACCTACCTGCTATCATGACTGTTTCAGTGACAGCTGGTGGAGCATCATTTCAGCCTGTTTGTGTTTACCACAGTCCTCCAGTAACATTTTGAGTATGTACAATTCCCATCTCCTACTTTGATGCCATTAAAAAAAATCCTCATAAATTGTAAAGTGTCCTTGAGTATGTGAAAGGTACTATATAAGTGTAACATATTATTATTATTATTATTATTATTATAGTCTTAGGAGTTGGTTGCATTCCTGCTTCTCACCAACCAAAGAATTCAGTGATGTGCTCTGGGGTGGTCAGTCAAAGTCTCCCAAAAAAGCAGCTTCTGCTAAATACCTAATTTGACTGGTCAGTAAGTGAATGAAGGGTGCACAGTGTTTTATGTCGCTCCTCCTATAAAGCTTCAGGGACATGAAGTTTTTCAGCATATATAAGAGGCCCACAGGCTCTGATTTGTTTTCCATGGTGCTGATTCCCAGTGTGGGTCCCATGAACAACATCCAAGGAAAACAGTGACCCCTATGACCCGTGAGGAGCCAGGCAGAGCAAAAGGGACCCTGGGGGGACCTCCACCGGCTAAGCGAGTTACAAACCAAAACACTGACTAAATACAGCCAGAGGAGAGCCCAACTCTCCTGTCAGTGTATATTTGCACTTTGAGGGTTCTGTGCCGTAGGCTGCTGTGGATGATGATGAGTCTTGCGTGTGGTTTTCATTAACCTGGGAAGGTTAGCACAGGCCTTTATACAGGGTGAAGATTAGGAACAGGTAAAGAATGAATGTTTCTCATTTGACTTTACATGCATGTAAGAAGGGGGAGGTGTGTTTTTAGCTTTTTGCTGGGACCAAATGTCCTTAGGATGATGAAAAACATGAACAACTTTTGTTATGGTAACATAACTGATGGGTACATCTGGCTGTTCCTCATTACAACATTTTCCACTTGTTCTTCTTTTTTTATCTTTACAAAAAGTGAAATACAGTCCAAAGCCAAGATCAAATTTTTAGGTTACATTGCTGTGTAACAATGTAATTTATAACTGTGCTATAAAATCAACTTTAGCTAAGTTGTAGGAAATAAGAAGTGTTATCTGTGCCCAGAACAAAGTTCAACAAAGCTGTAGATGATTCCATAAAGTTTGAGAAAGTTTATATAAATAGAGGGAGGAGGGCAGTAAGATGGCCTTAGAGATGGTACAGCAGATTGAACCAAAGTAAGGGCAGATATAATTCTGATCTGGATGAAAGATCAAACCCAGAGCTGCTTTGTTTACAGCTCCTCGGGTTTCTCTACTCTCCAAACTCGTACCACACAAGGGAAGGGGATGAGAGTGCATGGCGTGCCCCTCTTTCTCTACTGCACCCTTCCTATCAGATGCCAGCTGCTTTGGTCTCAAGAGGTTTTCTTGAAGCCATAAAATGATTTGAGCACTGTTTTATTTGGCACAGACCACCCGGCCTGATCAACTAACCCTCATCATTGCTTAAACACTGACTGTTTGCAAGACACACCATAAAAAAGATACGTGTACAGCAGAAATCATGCAGTAACTGCTCTCAGTCTTTCATCTTCCCAACCGGTTTATCCTTCTGGGTCGCAGTGGGTGCAGGAGTCTATCCCAGCCATCATTGGGAGGAAGGCAGGAAACACCCTGGACAGACTGACAGTCCATCACAGGGCAAACATATAGACATACACATTCACACAAACACTCATACCTAGGCTGTAATGTAGCTTCTCTAGTTCGTCTGACTGCATATCTTTGGATTGTGGGAGGAAACTTGTGCTGAGGACATGCAAACTCCACACAGAAGGAATCAAACCTGGGTCCTTCTTGCCCCACTGTACCACTCTGCATTAATTTCTATACTCCTTCATGTGTAACAGTATGCTAAAGATGTATTTGTATGGTGTTGCAGAGACATCTACTGAAGTTAGGATGCTAACAAGCTGGGCCATCCCGTCTGCTGCTTTGTACGTCAAGTGGTGATAGTAAGTCACTATGGTGTTGCTTCCATCAGTCCCACATAAGATTATGAAGATGTAGCACTACATGCCCCGCTGGTATAATCTAACCTCTTGTTAGTCATGTTGAAGATCCTGCTCTCAGTTAGATTATTTCTGGACAGGTAACCGATGAAAAGAAGATTAAACACAATGATGCCTGAGGTTCTTGGCAATTGACCATTATATCAACCATTGTTGCATGCAATAATCCATGTTCAGCAGCAAACAAAAGAAGTGATAGAAAGAAGAAGAATGAGTTAACACTGATGCTGCTTTCCATCACAGGAGATGCTATTGACAAGTAATGAGATGAAGTTTGATGCAACGTTTCATCTAGGCTGGTAAGAACCTAAGGTAGTGAAGGAAGGACTGTGCATATTCTGGTGACATACAGTGAGGAAAATACGTATTTAAACACCCTGGGGGTGGGAGCATCATGCTTTGGGGGTGTTTTTCTGCACATGGGACAGGACGACTGCACTGTATTAAGGAGAGGATGACTGGGGCCATGTATTGTGAGATTTTGGGGAACAACCTCCTTCCCTCAGTTAGAGCATTGAAGATAGGTCGTGGCTGGGTCTTCCAACATGACAATGACCCAAAGCACACAGTCAGGATAACCAAGGAGTGGCTCCGTAAGAAGCATATCAAGGTTCTGAAGTGGCCTAGCCAGTCTCCAGACCTTAACCCTATAAAAAATCTTTGGAGGGAGCTCAAACTTAGTGTTTCTCAGTGACAGCCCAGAAACCTGGTTGATCTGGAGGAAATCTGTGTGGAGGAATGGGCCAAAATCCCTGCTGCAGTGTGTGCAAACCTGGTGAAAAACTACAGGACCTCTGCAAACAAAGGCTACTGTACCAAATATTAACACTGATTTTCACAGGTGTTCAAATACATATTTGCAGCAGTAACACACAAATAAATTATTAAAAAATCATACATTGTGATTTCCGGATTTTTTTTTTTAGATTATGTCTCTCACAGCGGACATGCACCTAAGATGAATATTTCAGACCCCTCCATGATTTTTAAGTTGGAGAACTTGCAAAGTCGCAGGGTGTTCAAATACTTATTTTCCTCACTGTATTGATTCCGATGTTTGGAGTATACTCCAAAAGTCTGCATCATCTTACAAATTGCTTCTTTATAGGCAACATATTACTATAAAATTTGTGAAAAGAAATACCTCCAGCTTTCTGCCAAAGACGTTTTTGGAGTTTAGAATAATTTACAAGCATTTCGTAAAAGTAATGGAAATCATTATGCTGTTGCAATCACAACATAATCACCCAGTAACCAACTAACCAACTAACTAACTATCTATCTAAATAAGCTCATGGGGCAACAAATGAGTCACCTTGTGTAGTTAAGGTCATAGAAACTTCCGGCTCCTGCAGATGTCATTGCACTAGAATGATTGGGCTATAAATAAATGCAATGTGTGATGTGATTCATCGATACTGAAGCAAAGATGTTAATGATTGGCAAAAAAGGAGAGATGGCATTTGGGGATTTGGCCATGTATAGAAGCATATGGTCATGTGGGTCTACCAGCAGGCAAAAGTCCCAGTCTACAGGACATTCTCCTCATAAATGTGCCAGGGAAAGCATCCACCAAATCTGGCCCTATTGTGAAATTCTTTGATGATAGGGTGGCTGACCATTGATTTGCCCCACATCCAAAGACTTGTCCAGTCCATGCCAAATCAAACTGCATGTTGTTATTCATGCTAATAAAGGTATTACAAGCTATTAAGTATATTTCAGTCCCGGGTGGCTCTTTTTTGTGTCCAGTGAGCTTAAATAAATAGACAAACCATGAAGCAGGTGATACGTAGTATGTTTCTGATGATATTTATGTATACTCCTATAAAAGTTTGTTTTATTATTAATAGTAACAAACAATAAACAAAATAAAAACATTACTAAGCTTAATTAAACACAGTTAGATTTTGTAAAGGCAAGCAAAGCCAAAGGGCTCATACACTGTGTAACACAGTGACAGGGTTTTTTGCAGGACAACATATCATACTGGTTAAATATTTGATTTATTCCTTGTGTTCATTAGTTCTTCCATACAAACCAAAAAAGGCACAACAACAAAAAGGTCTTTATTCTATTAGTCTTCGTTATTTAAAGCCAGTTTACTGTTACATATAAATGATTTCAAGACTCTAGAACTCATAAAGAGATTTTATTACAGTATCCCTTTAAAGACGGCTGTTATTTGGGCTCTCTGTTGTTGTCTGATCCTGTTTCTCTGCATCTAGGAGGGTTATTTTGTTCTACTTTTTATAGCTCACAGTCAGACTGGTGGCTTTAGGATTGCACTGCTCCGACATATGGTTGCGTTTAATTGGTGAGTTAAATAACGTAAAATGGTAGAAAGCCTTCTCGTGCCAGCTGGCAGGCTAAGATTTCACTTCAGTAAAACAAAAGAACCATGTCTCTGCGAAAGCAAAACAAGGGCAGATTAGACTCATTCAAAGCAAACATGTTTCAGCCATTCTGAAGGTTTCAAGCTGGTAAAGTTGATTTTCAAAGACAAGGAGAGTGGAAATAACAATCAGGTAAGTGCGATTAGTTCTACCCAACATTTGACAATCATTTTTGGATTACACGGTTTATATTCAATTGTGAGGCTGTAATTGTGGTAGATCTACTCTACTCACACGATTCTGACATTTCTCTTTTGCTGACACTACAGGAACTGTAATGTTCATGAACTGAACCAGTAGTGAACGTGAAATGAACCATTTCCTTATCAAATAAATGAACATGGTTTAAGCATTTAAGCCCTGCTGGATCTAGGAAAAGTCAGCATAATAAATACCTTCTAAATTCCCACTCAGCTAACAATAATGGAAGCTGGTTGACCAAATACTGAAGGGTAGCATGTGAAAGCCTTAACCTTTAGGAGGGTTCAAGCCTGCTCATGCATTTTGGCAATTTGCCCGATATGTCAAGAGCTGCGTTCTTTGTTGGGAATTAAAGATGTTGGTTGCGCTGTGGTGGGCCGAGCGGTTGTAAACTGCAAGTCTCAGGTCAGTGAAAGAGCTGGACCTTTATTGATGTGAACTGTGTAATCATAGGATTGAGGGGTCAACAACTTTCAGCGCAATACAAGATTTTCTCCCTCTCTCCGTCTGCAGTACAGCTGCATGAACACTGGGTGGCAGAGTTGTTTCCTTTTGCCAATTTTTGCAAGACAATCATTAAATAAGTACTGTTCTTTTTTATACTTGCTCTATTTTATGTTTTTGGAATAGTGTTTGAGCCACACTTTGGTTAATTCTACTAATTTAAGATGCAATTTTAAATAAAAGTGAAAAAAACATAAAAAAGTCATATACATTCACATGCACAAGCCTACCTGTAATACATACCTTATATGTGACGTCTTAGCTTAGACTTTGCAAATACAGTGAATGGCATTTGTGATTCCACATAAATGTGGAAAGAGTAGAAGAACCCTTATAGAAAATTCCCAAATTCTCCAAACGTGCATGAAATCTGCAGTCAAATCAGACCTTGCCCAAAAACACATATCGGAAGTATTTCATAGAAAGCGGCCCGGACAGTTCAGCTGACATGTCGTTCTGTCCAATTTATCTATCCGTGGCATAACAACTCTGAACATTAATTTCTGACATAAAGCGCAACATTAGAACAAGAGGGACTGACACCAACCCTCGACTCCCCCTCCCCTCATCTTCTCCTCATCTTTATTTCTCCTGTCAGCTTCAAGAGAGGTGCGAGTAGATGTGATCAAAAGTCACTGGCGGGGTCCCAGAGCAAAGACCCCTGATCCTTTGCAGTGGGTGCGTACACACCCACATACTCACCACCCCCTGCCCCCACCTCCCCAATCGCATACACGTTCTGCCTCTTAATTAAAGCCTTGGTGAATTGAACCCAGCAGAAAGGCAGCCACATGCAAACTTTCTGCACTTTGACAGGTGTACTTAAGTTCACCAGGCCTGGCCAGACGGAGCATGCATTTTATATAAAGCCTTAGATAGGGGTGCAGAGGAATGGGGAAGTGGGGGATTCGGAGGGGGGAGATATCAAACAAGTGGAAAAAGTCACCGAAGAGTAAAAAAGGAAGCACGCAGGAGAAATCAGTGAGGATGATCCCAGAGAAGTATGAGCATGCGGAGAGAGAGTGGAGAAGTGTGTGTGTGTGTGTGTTTGAAGTACAGGCCATTCGGCGGTGAGTTCGATTTAAGCAGAGGTTGGTTGGCGGCAGATAAAACAAGGCCCATCAGTCTTGTTTGCTTTTTTAATTACGCAGAGAGGACCCCTTGCGCCCTTTAATGAGGATACATCTAAAACGTACATATGATTCATTCATGTACTTTTTGCTAATCAACAGCAGCATGATGAGGGACAAACAAACATTACAAATCCAGCAGGGATATCAAGCTGAGAGGGGGGCCCACACCACGCATTGAATAATTTCTTACAAAATCCCACTCACTTCACACTACTCTGGGAGTCCCGCGCTCTGCCAGCCGGAAAGCCAAGCACAGCCTGGAGATGAGCTTCTTGAAAAAGTCTCCGATGTGGCTGCAAACCAGGAACATTCAAATAACAGTTTGCATCACCCAAAACACCAAACAGAATAAACCATTTAGCTGTGATATGTGTGTATACGTCTATATAGGTATGATATGTAAGTATATGTCTATTTAGATATGTGCATATATGTCTATTTAGATATGTGCATATATGTCTATTTAGATATGTGTGTATATGTCTGTTTAGATATGTGTGTATATGTCTATTTAGATATGTGTGTATATGTCTGTTTAGATATGTGTGTATATGTCTATTTAGATATGTGTGTATATGTCTGTTTAGATATGTGTGTATATGTCTGTTTAGATATGTGTGTATATGTCTATTTAGATATGTGTGTATATGTCTGTTTAGATATGTGTGTATATGTCTGTTTAGATATGTGTGTATATGTCTGTTTAGATATGTGTGTATATGTCTATTTAGATATGTGTGTATATGTCTGTTTAGATATGTGTGTATATGTCTATTTAGATATGTGTGTATATGTCTGTTTAGATATGTGTGTATATGTCTGTTTAGATATGTGTGTATATGTCTGTTTAGATATGTGTGTATATGTCTGTTTAGATATGTGTGTATATGTCTGTTTAGATATGTGTGTATATGTCTATTTAGATATGTGTGTATATGTCTGTTTAGATATGTGTGTATATGTCTGTTTAGATATGTGTGTATATGTCTGTTTGTGTGTATAGTCTGTTTAAATTGTGCTATGTCTGTTTAGATATGTGTGTTCATATTGATATATGTCTATTTAGATAATGTCTGTTTAAAATGTGTGTATATGTCAATTGATCTGTCTGTATATGTCAAACTATGATGTTTGTAAGCAATAAATTTGGTCTATATTGATACTGCTATCTATCTATCTATCCAATTGATCTATCTATTGTCTATATATCAATCAATAGGTCTATCTATCTATCTATCTATCTATCTATCTATCTATCTATCTATCTATCTATCTATCTATCTATCTATCTATCTATCTATCTATCTATCTATCGTCATTATCCCTGGTCAAATGATCAAATTGTTAAAAATGCTATTCCATGTACATACATGATATTCATTATAGATAGATAGATAGATAGATAGATAGATAAATAGATAGATAGATAGATAGATAGATAGATAGATAGATAGATTCCTTCATATCAAATTTTGGTTTGGAAGAGTGTGGAGAGAAATTTGCCGGAGACAGAAAACAATATCATCAGGAGCCTGTGCTCCATCTAGTGAAGACTTTTGGTAAGGAATAGATTTAGAAATTCAAGACTCAAGACTCTTTAGTGCTGCACAACTATACCAGTGATATGTGAATTCAGCATGAGCTGTGTTTGTCAGAAGTAAACAGTAACTGTAATGTATTTGTTTTGTTTAACGTGTTTGTTTGTAAATCATGTGGTGGGTCAGTTTCTGAGTATTTGCTATTCTGATCCAGACCTTTGTGCTGCTGCTGGAGACTTATCTTTCAAGGCCCCTGCTTGTTTAGTGCTGTGTCCAGTTCGAGTCCACCCTGTTGCTCTTTGATTTCATCATGTCATGAGACTAAGCTGAGCCTGTAAAGACAGATGCCTTCACTCTATGTCACTGTCTGTAATATGACAGGATTTTTTATTTTTTTTTGCATCAATTAAATTCAATTTTATTTGTAGAGCGGTTATTGCAACAGACGTTGTTCCAAAGCTACTTTCCAGCAATGCAGGTACAGCCTCCTCACGAATGGCGCCAAGGGAGACAGAGCAGGAAAAAGTGTCTAAGAGCTTGAGGAAGAAACACTAAGCTGTCCCAGATAGTGGGTTTAGTGGAATTAAGGGTGAGCAGTATGTGGAAGATGTTATCATTATTATGATCAATTTCATCACAGAGTGCTTTTTGGCTTGTATTGAAAAAACTGAACAACTGATTTAAATATCCTGCAAACAACAACCAGCAAACAGAAACTGCATGAACTGCTTAGTAATAAATGGTGCACTGAATATAACAGAATTATGGCATTATCTCACTTTATTCATTTATTTTTATCAATTGTTTTTCTTTTCCTGTTTTGATTTTGCAACTGTTTTATTTTTACTTATTTAAGTATTCACAGTTTTATAGGCATATTGAGTGTGTCTATACTGTTTAACTTGCTCACAAATCTCTGTTTGCATTGATGTCAATTTTTGCCAGTGAAATTAGACAGTAGATTTACAATAGAAACACTGTTCAGAACAATAACAGTAAAATCAATGCGGTGTTAAATTCCATTAGAAGCACCAGACTGTAGAATTACTATAAAACAATGGATCATACAATATGTTATAATCACTGGACAGTAAAATTATATTAGCAATAATGGGTTACACTAGAGAATTATAGTAGAAACAATGGGAGTAATATTACATTAAAAAACACTAGACAGTAGAATTAGAGTGGAAATTCTAGGCAGTTGGCTTTTGTAAGAAACTCTGTAAATAGGATTACAAATAATAGTGTTAAATTAGAAAAAAGACAACTACACAATAGAATAGAAACACCTGATACCATATATTACATTACAACCCAGGACAGCAAAACTATATCACAAACAGACAACTATGGAATTACGGTAGAATTGTATTGAGTTGAATTGAGTAGAAAATAGAATCATGATAGAAAAAAAAGACAATGAAAAAATGATATCACTGGACCCAGGCAACAGCGGACAGTTAAATTCCATTAGAAACACATAGAATTACAATAAAAATAGTGTGGAATTTCTGTAAAAACTAAGGACAATACAAGTTCAGCTGAAACATTAAAAAATTCAAATGCTTATAAATGATGTATATTGAAAAGTAGAATAACAATGGAATTACATTAGAAATACTTTGCAGTTGAATCATATTGAGACAATGGTCAATAGAGTTGCAATGTAAACCCTGGAGAGTAGATTTCAATTGAAATACAGGATATAGAATTATGACAACATCACAGGAGACTTCAAAAATGATAAAAACAAGACAAACTAAACAACAGAATTACAATAGAAACACTAGACATCAAAAAAAAAAAACTAGAGTTACAATAAATACACTGAAGAGTAGGACTGCAATAGAAACACTGAACTGTAGAACTACAACAGAAATACCAGAGCCCTGGATTACAATAGAAATCAGCCTCTTGACTGCCTGAAGGAGGTTTGAGGACTCAAATGGTCTCGTGCCACTTCAAAGCTCCAGGTCCAGCCATCCGGTCTGGTTTCTTTCAGGCTGGAGTGAAGCACACCACAGCGACGAGTGTTTGTTAATGAAAACAAAAAGCTTCCTTTCATTCCTCCAGCGCCCGGGCCTTCTTTCCCTTTCTCCGGGACGTGCATGTGCAGGTGTGCGGCTTTGGATATTAAACGCCTTGGACAGCTCTCTTTTGCCTCCATGAATGAATCATCAGAAGACAAGAGGGGAAGGAGTGGAGCTATCAAACAGCGATGGAAATCTCTGAGGCGGCTGTGACCACACCGTGTCAATACCTGCCCTTCTCCAGCGGCCACTGAAGTACGTCCGTGTGTGCAGGTGTGTGTGTATGTGTGTGTGTTAGCCAGGAGCCTCAGATAAATCTGACAAAGCACTGCACGACTCAGATTTCAGCCAAAGTTCAGCCTCTGACAGACTACAAGGCACAGAGATAGATGCATCTGTGCCTTTACCAGCAGCCCTGACAAATGCTGCAACGATGGAACAGCATTATTAATAAAGGACCTTGGGGATGAGAGCTGCGTGTGGGTCACCATCAGGTCCACAGGCCTGCGAGGCAAGCTGGACCGCAGGAGATGCTGGAAGAGTTTTAAGGGATAGCAGGAGCCGATGGATGGAAGAATAAATGAAAAAATAAAAAAATAAAGAACAGAATTTTACAGAAAAAGACAAGAGTGATGTTTTTCAGGGCAGACGTGGCAGAGGAGCTTAAATTAGTGCAGAAAAAAGAAGAGACACAAAAGAGCTGCCAAAAAAATAGGAGCGGTGCAGACTATAGTCTACAGGGAGAGAGAGAGAGAGAGAGAGAGAGAGAGAGAGAGAGAGAGAGAGAGAGAGAGAGGGAGAGAAGAACTGAAGTGCAGAGAGAGACGCATCGCACGGATGCGAGTTTCACCAAAGAGTGAGGACACGTACAGAGACAGAGTCACAACAGGACATGCAAAGCAAAAGGACATGGCAGAACACCAAAATCCAGGAGGTGGCCAGTAAAAGAAAGGGAATGTCAGGCTGAAAGACAGACAGAATGAGTGAGTGAGTACGGAAATATGTTATCACATGCAAAGACCACCCTCGATTTATTTCCAAAACTGCCATTACGTAGAAATTACTCAGGAGATAATAGTAAAATAAAATAATTCACATCCATAAGAAGGGTGAACACCATAGCAAAGGAAGAGTTTCCAAAACTGTAGCTCAACAAATATTAAAAGATAAGCATTTAACTTTCATCTTCGAGAGGGCTATTTCTGTCTAGCCTTCCACAGGGAGAAGACCACTCGACACTAAGGGTCTGAAAGGACGAGCAGCAGCCAAGAAGGAAACAGACAAGTTTCCAATACTCAGTATCACTGAATGTATTCTGTATCAGGAAAACACATTCTAGGTATCTAAGGCTGAACTATGGAGGTGTGGAAGAGTGTCCATAAGGACTTATTTTAGAACTGAAAGGAAGGCAAAGTGAAGTGTGCTCACAGTAAATGCTTAAGTATAAATATAATATTTTAAAACATTAAATTTCGTTATTGAGTCTTTAATATAATCTTCTGCTGAGAGCAGAGCTGGTACCCAGGTACTTAATGGCCATGTTAACTGCAGTTAATTTTGTAATTTCATTTTGTAAATGGGCAAATTGCAAAAGTACAATTAAAAAAAATGAAAAGGTATAAATTAAATATAAATATAACATTACAGAATTGTTGAAAAGGTCTTCCAAACCTTTTGCTTTTAACTTATATCACTAGGTCCATGCTGTCAGCAAAGCACGCCACGTGACAAAAAAGCCTTGAATCTCCATAAAAGTTAGTAAGTTTATATAAGTTTATTTTGAAATGCCATGTTCACGCAATGTTAACAATAACTAGAATATTCTGATATGACAGTAACCACTAAACAGACTCACCTTTTTTAGCATCCAGTCAGACTAAAGCAGGTTATGTGAAATACGATATACGATACGGAAAAAAAAACAGACAGAATATGTATATAACATTCAGAAGCTTCCAGACAGATTTTATCTAGTGAGGTAGATTTTTTTTCTTTAAATTGCTCAATAAAATATTTCATTATGTTGTGATAGTGGTAATAATAAAATAGTGAAGCAAACAAGCAAACGTGTATGATTCTAATTATTATAATTACTTTAACACAATGTTTTTTGTTTTTATTACTGTGCTGCAATGAAATATGATTATATAATCATATACAAAAATGATTATATAACTATGATAATTTGTGTTTCAAACTAATCGATTCTCATTTACAGATTCAATAAAGATAAATATAAATAAAATAGAAATAAATAAATAAATAAATAAATGTTCCAGATACATTCTGCACCTCCTCTTAACTTCAGCTCTTTTCCTGCCTGCTCACCTGGACATCGTCAACTGGACACTTGGACAAGCCTGACCGCTGCCTGCTGTCAATTCCAACAAGCTACATTGTGTCAGTACAGAAGACTGGGCAGATTCAGTATAAATATTCAGTTCCTGTGGACATCCCCCTTGCTATGTTTAATTTAAGCTCAATAACACAGGCTGCCAATTAAGGCTGTGTAAAAACAGCCTGCTGAATGCTTAAGTGCTTTGGGATTCCACTACATCCCCCGCTTTTTTTTTTGCAACTTCTATGGCCATTACTTTTCAATTAGCCTGATAAGTGCCGGCGCAACAGCATGTAATCCTTTAAAATGGACATAAAGGTCTGTCCCGTGAAGCAGTCGCAGCTATATGAGAACAGATTGTGCAGTACGTCTGTTACGTGGGAGTACAGCTGATGTTGGCGTGTGTTGTGCTCTGTGTGCTACAAGAAAATTCCTGAATTACAATACTGATTGGTGCACATCATAGCCTTTATAGTATTAGAAAATAGACTACATTAAAAGTGGATGATGGATGAAACCTAAGGCTCAAGTTTGGCAGTCAATATGAAATTTCACATTTTAATATTTGCTAAATTTTAAGAAAACAATACACATTTTATTTTTAAATAGTCCATTTAAATCTGGCCCTGCTGTAACTCCTGTATAGATTTTAGGCCTATTATTAAACATTTTTACAAACATTGGTTACCAAACAGAGTAAAGAATGTTATACTACAAATACTGGTGGTTTAAATTTATTCTCTGATGTTCTACATAGAAGGTTACTGACTTTGCCCAGATGTGTTTTTACACAGCCATTTCCGAACTAGCAGTTTTGTATTATTTGCTAACTCATTAGTGATGTGATGAGCTCTGCTCTAAATTGCTGGTTTACAGGAAGGCACCACAATGATCACATAAGAGCAACAAGTAGCACACACAGGCAGAAAAATAAAATGAACCGCTGTGTAAAAAAAAGTCTGGTTGTTATGCTAGCTAGCTATACTTTTAGCTAACATTAGCTATACTAGCTACATGCTCATGATTTTGACATCAACACAAAGTAAATTAAAGTTGTTAGTCACTATGAAACATTAAGTATAAGAAGATCTGCTTTAAAAAGTAAACAGGATACAATCACACAGATGGAACCATACCATGAACCATATCTCCTTATTCAATTACGCCCTGGCACCTATTTCATGGCACTTTTAAAATATTATAAATTACCAATTTGATCTCCCATACACCTCTTTGGGATTAAGAATATAGAATACTGCTTTTAGTAACTCTAATAAACCATTAGGGTAGCGATGCAATGTCCAACAGATGGGCTTTTATTTTCATGCCTTTACATGGTAAACGTTCATGCTAGCTGCATTTTGAGCAGCATGCAACACAGATGATTATTTTATTTCATTTTGAATCTTCTTATATTTTAAGAAACATCTTATTTTTTTTTGTGTTCACCCGTCACTGTGAACTTCACATTGAGTGGCTGTCTTGTCCAATGATTCAAATGAATGGAACTCTACATACATAACTTGAGTGCAAAATTTAGTAAAATTAGTGGTTGTGTAGCTCAGCGGATAACACCAATACCTGCCAAATAGCCACCACCACACATGGGTGACTGGGGTTCGAATCCTGGGCTGAGTGACTACGCTGTGCTACACCAATAAGAGTCCTTGGGCAAGACTCCTAACACTACATTGGCCCACCTGTAATATGATTAACCCTGTAAGTCGCTCTGGATAAGAGCGTCAGCTAAATGCAGGTAATGTAAAAAGCAATTTTGCTTAATGTAAGTTTCGAGCAAAGAGCTTGTGAAGAACACACTTAACTTTAAGAGGCCACTTTATTGCCATTATTGCTTGTTTTTGGTACTTGTTTCTATATGCTAAGAATATGCTAAAAGGGTCAACTCGAAAGACAATGCTAAACTCCACACAATGCTAAAACAATCCAGACAATGCTAAACTACAATGAGGTGCAGTAATACATTAAGATACATTAACGTAGGAAGACATCAAATAGCAGGGAGGGTTTGGCAGGTCAGGGAGTGTCTCAGTGTTTTAATTTCGTTTGGGATTTTGAAATAAGATTCCCTGGAACATTTGAGTATCAGATATAAAGAGGTATTTCAAAAGTATTTCAAAGCCTAATGGATTTTGGCACGACTTGTATGATCTTTCCCATCATAAACACAATGAGGTGCACTAATACATTATGGTACATTAACTTGGGTAGACAGCAAATAGCAGGGAGGGTTTGGCGGTTGTGCAGGAGAGTGCAGCACTGTTTTGATTTCGATTGGGGTTTTGCAATAAGATTCCCTGTAAGATTTGAGTAGTAGAGGTAAAAAGAGATCAAAAGGTGGATGAATACATTAAGGCACATTAACTTGGGAGATTATTAACACCACATTATTTAACTGACAGAACATTTAGAAGGCTTTAAGCAGGGTGTTTATTACGTTTCTAAGGTTCTATAGCTTGTAGATGCCCACTGGTCCAGGGTTTCTTCTGAATCTAAGACCGACCCCCACCCTTTGCTGCATTAACATTGTCTTCTCTTCCAGAAAGGCTTTACACTTGCTGTTGTAGCATTGCCGAATGCATTCAGTCATATTAATGAGGTCAGATACTCCAGAACTCATCCCACTTATTGTATTAGATGATTCATTGTTCCAGAGAATGGAGTTCACAGCCCAGGACTGGCCCAGACTTGGTTTTTGGGCCAAGGGTGGCAGCATTTCGGAAGGAACAGCAGGAAGACCTTGGTTAGGACCTCCAAGTACTACCCTGGCCCTGTAATTCTCCAGAACCCAATTAAACACCTTGATCGTAGTGTTCGCTCTATGGATCCTTCCCCATGCACACTCCAGCAGTTGTGGGATGCATTGTAGTCAGCATGGCTCCAGACACCCGTGCCACCTACCAAGACCTTTCTGAGTCACTCCGAGCTTGTCTAGCTGCTGTCCATGCTGCTCACGCCGGTTACGCTGGATATTAGCTGGTCATAATAATGTGACTTGACCATGTACAAGCTTTTGAAGCAGGTTCTCATTGTTAAAATCAGACAGTATGAAGCTTTATAGGTATTTGTTTGAAAGCTACACTATGTCTGATGTTTCTAATGAGTGCTAATCATTTACAAAGCAGGAAACCTAATTAGGTTGCCAAGTAAGGACACCCATGAAGGCACTATAGACTTTGATGGATTCACACAAATTAACAGACTATTAGTGCAAATCGAATCATTATTTTCAAGGCTTTCTAAGTAGGAGACTGCTAATCAGAGAATGATCAAGAACACCTGAGTTGTACATACTGTATTTTCAAATAACAGCATTCATTTTACCAGATGTGCTGTTATTTTGCAGTTTGGAGGCTAATTGATGTTTTGGTACACGTCACTTGGTCCCCACATTGGCGAGTATTGAAATAACACTCATGTATTTCTAATCTGTCCTTCCTCAAGTACAGCAGCGGGTGCGAATTAGACAGCATCAATAAAGACAGGCCATCTCCCTGCTCCCTGAAGTGATAATTACACGCATCATTATCGATCAGGCTATCGATGCATTGCTAATTGTTTGTTGAACTTTATTTATTTCGCTCAGTTCCCTAGCAGTGCGAATGTGTTAACCTTGAGGCGAGGACTAGAGCAGAGGAAGAGCCGTACAGGGGAAAACACACATTAGGATTCTACATAAAACAGCCCCTGTTTTTTTTCCCCCTCCTGCGTTTCACATTTTCAGAAAGGATCCTACATTATGTGATGTTCATGAGGGGAGGAAAAGGCAAACAGAATGCCGATTTGTGCCAAATTAAAGCTGACTTAACGATTCTTTTTTTCTTCTATGATGCCGCCTTATCGAACTTTGCTACAGCCTTGAATATATTCAACTTTTCTGGTTTGGTCTCCAAGGTGTTAATTGAAGGCGCGGGCTGTAATTATATTAATCAATCACAAAATCATGTTACCAAGGATATTGAATAGTAATGCAGGATACATGTAAGATTAAAAGAGGAATTGAATTAAATGCATCAAAAATGTATTTAAGGGTGACTTTAATTTGTCTTATTAGTCCTCTTTGGGCCTAAGCCTAAACCCAAGGTTGCTGGTGCGTGGATCTAAAATGATGTTAGGAATATTCTATTTCCTTTTTTTTTTACAAGAAGTCTAAGAAAACACCTGCATTTTTCATTGTACGATTGAGTAAAGATTGATGGGATACATTTTTCTGCGTTTAATCCTGCAAAGTGAGGGTTTTGTTGCACAATAGGTGGGATGTGCTTGGTTTTGTTGACCAAAAGCAAGGTCATACAGGCAAAACCCTACTGAGACATACTCAGACTACAACCACATGCTTTCTTACTCATGACTAAGCAAAGACAACACTGAGAAGTCTAAGAAACTCATGTAGAGGTGCATATACCAACCTCTGATGAGAATGTCTGACCATAGCTGTAGCTAAACATTTTCCTCTTGACTTTGATTGGACCATGACTGCGAAGATTGGGTGGACTTATCATCCTTGAAATCCCGAGTTGTATATCCTGTATAGGCCTTTACACTGAAATGATTTGTGTTGCAATTGTTTGTCTTGCTAAAAGTAATGTAATGCGAGCTATTTAGCAGCCAACTATCACAACCCCATTCTTCTTCTTTTATGCTATATTTCTTTGGATAACTTTTATTTTCAGACATTGGCACCTACACTCATTATCAGAAAGAATTTTTGTACCTGGAATGAAGTGTCAAAAGGAATGCTATTTGGAAGGAGGTTAAAGGTCACCAGAAACAATAAATCCCAAGGCTGACTGATGCATTTACACATGGATTCATTGGGTGTCTCCACTAGGACAAAGGCAGGACTTGTCACTGAAGGTAACCTGCTGCCCTTCTGAGTCAAGTCATGACAGTCTGACATGATACCACTGCAGTCTTGACGTGGTGTTAAGGGCTGTCATTGTAACAGGCTGTGTGCATGCAGTCCAGTGTCATGCAGACATTTGCCAATGGTGCCAGCACTAACAGAATGACTCATGGCATCGCTGCTCGATGACTTCTAGGTCATTCCGTGCATGCTGGAAAATTCGTCTGTTTTCCTGCTACATGGTTTGTGTAGGTCTCCCAGATCCTTCTTGTCACTTGTGAGTGCTTTCTTCTATACCCTACTTGCCAGCTGCATGCTATGGTAGTATCCACATGGCTGGTATGGTGCTCAGTGTCAATAAGACTTTCAATGTCAATCATACTTTCCACAGCCCTACGCTGTGACCATTCCCAAACTCTTCCAAATCGCTTTCAAACTCTTCTCTGATGCTTACCTTGTACGTGCAAATGGATGACCTTTTATTTTCGGTCATCCAGTACAGTGTTAAGGCCCATCCTTGTTTGAAACTTAAATCATTTGCATGTTGCATGATGTCAATCCTACCCACCAACATTTTTTTTTCTATTATGAATGTATAAAGGACACATGCATTCTCTGTGTGGACATCCTCATGGTGGTTGGCATCATCCTGGACCTCAGGAAGAAGACACAAGCTTGGAGAAAGGAGAAATGAAGCTTGCTGGTCTGCTAGTGGCTAGCAGAGCTGAGTAAATACAGCTCCTCAAGCATTAGCAGGTTTACCTGTGAAAGCAGTGTCCACCCTAGCAGTGCCCTGCCCCAAAAATAAAATTCAGAGAAGGGTTCACATGGGACGACATAGCATTCAAAGAGGGAAGACAACTCCACCCACTAGTTATCTAGAAATCCCACTCTCAAGGGATATCATTTCTCCAATAAACACAGCCACCACACCATTAAACCACACGACAACAACAATAACAACAACAGTCTGTCTTCAACTGGGAGCTCCTCCCTTAAGGTTCTCACGCAGGGTCTTTGCATGGGGAAAGATTTGACATTCAGCCAGTCTTAAATTTTATTGCCAGGACATGCCTTTACGCAGATGCCTTTAGAGGACTTGATCCCTGAGAGCAGTGCACATAAGCAATGATGCAGTGGATGGTGAAGCAAAAAGGATGCTGAGAAGAGTGCAGCTGCTGTGCAGCTGTGTGGAGTTCTGCCGTACCCTTTACAAGCCCTTGACCTTAACCAGGCCAGGACATGTGGCTGTGACAAGGACACAGCCCTCACAGAGGACTGGGCCCGATGACTGGGATGGAGTAAGGCAAATTCAATAGAGGCACAAGTAATTTGAGCCAGCATGCCTTGGAGACTTTGTTCATGCTGGGTGGGTTTCCATTACAGCTTACCCTGGGTGAGGACCTACACAGTGTCTATTGAGGTTCCAGCACACAGTTGAAAAGAAAAACTGTATTGTTGTGTGACTTAGTAGTGGCTGGGCTTGTTGGAGTATTTAGCCCAGACAGGTGGGCTCTGCAGTAATGATTACACTCCTCGAATGTTGTGTCCTCCTGCATTGCCCCCTTCAAGTGTTTTGTGTTAGGGTACCACTGGGCTAGACATGCCTAGTCTTTGTAAAGACTTGCTGTTGAAGTGCCTGTTCAATAAATAACGTTTACGTCCATGTTCCACTCTTGTGCCAGTGCTACAATATCACCAAAAGATTCAGAGAATCTGGAGAAATCTCCTTGTGTAAAGGGCAAACCCAAGAACCACACATGAATGCCCACAACCTTCAATCTTTCAGACAGCACTGCATTAAAAACCAATATGATTTTGTGATGGATATCACCACATTGGCTTGGGAGAACAAACTGTTCTTTCCTGCATCCACAAATGCAGTAAAGACTATGCTATGCAAAGACTATGCTACTGCATTCGTTCATCATTCATTCATCTTCTGAGCCACTTATGCTTCTGGGGTCACAGGAGGTGCAAGAGCCTACCCCAGCACTCACTATACAAAAGACAGGAAACACCCTGGCCACCAGTCCATCGCAGAACACAAACACATTCACACCTAGGGCAAACTTAGCATCTCCACTTCACTGGAGTCCTTGTCTTTGGACTGTGGGAGAAAACACACACACCCATTGCGCCACCCAAGGTGCCCAGCAGAGGTCTATAAATGTTGCAGACATCTCTGGGCTCAGGTTCATCTGAAATGGACTGGTGCACATTGCAAAAGTGTACTTCAGTCTGACGAGTCAGATGTTTTTTAGATTCTTAATAGAAATAAAGTTCATAAAGTACAATTATACACTGTAAAGAAAAATTGTCAGGGCTGACCCCATACCACAGCTTCAAGTTCAGACCAATCTGATCTTTTTCACTCTCTAAAACAAATAAGCTGTTAGTAATACATTTGTCTGGATGCTTAATCACCCAAGTAGCAAAATGCTTAAACTGTAAAAGGAATATTTTCCACCACTAAAGTAAGACATGCCCAACTGATCACATTACTGTATATGTTATGCAATACTGTTGCTTCTCTTTGTGTAAACTTTTTCACACACATAACTTTTTGCCGCATTTCTGAAAAATGGTCAGTACCACCATTCAAAATATTTAAAGTGTAACTTAGTACTTGATTCGACTCTAATAATACAGCGGCTGTCAGAACAAAAACTCTTTTTGTTTTTCAGTTTTTGACACGATTTGAGAGTTTATGCTGAATGTCCCAAAATAACGTCTGGTTCCATTGACTTATGTTAAAAGTGATGTATGTAAGTAATGCATGTATCCAAAGTCATCGTTTTGGAGATATGAGGTTTTGTTGTAATATATGTATGCTGATGTTATATGTGTTGGATTTGTTTATGCCTGTGTCTATTTGCACACACACAGACATGCACACACACATACACACACACGTGTGCGTCTGTGTGATTGAGTGTGCGACTGCGCAGTCTACCCTGCGCTGAAGGTGTGTTTGTGCTGTTATGCCCTCTGGCTTGGCTGCCAGCTTCTTTGCCTGACTTCAGAGCCAGGAGGCAGACTGGCGAGGAATACCGATCACCTCGGCCAGGGCCGCTCCTTTGAGCCTCTCTCTGGCATCTTCTCCCCTTCTGCCAGTTTCCTCCTCTGCTCCTCTCTTCCCTTCTGAAGTTGACAACAAAGACATCCTCGGGGTCCTCCTTGATGTAAGACCCGCTCTTGATCTTTTTTCCCTGTGTTTTTTGTACCTTAGTGTTGCGCTACTTTCATATTCCGCTAGCACAATATTTACACTGCAGAAGACAAAGCCGGGGTGAATCTTTCATGCTGGCCGGCGCCCCCTCCAGAAGAGAGAGCTAATCAGCCATCTGCACTGCTGCTGCTGCTTCATTACCTGATCACGGCACACTGATTTTAAGGCTGGCACGCAATTTTCCTCCGGCCATGCCTGCACGCTCAAAACCCAGCCTATAGGTTTGGAGCTCAAATCCAAACCCGCTGTGTTCAGCTCCATCCGCCTAAACTGGTTCGTTCATAATTGAACCTCTTTCTTCTGTACCACAAAGAGGAAGATCAGAACTGAAAAGAAAGAAGTGTGGACGAGGTGTGAGAGGGAGGGAAAAACAAAGCTTATCGACGCAGCTCAAAGTTTTCCATCCATTTCCTTCTTTACTGACACCTCCGTCGTAGCAGGCTAGCGCTGCAACTCACGTCCTCCCTCCAAAACTCTCTTTCCTCTCCCTCTGCCTCTCTCTCTTTTTCTTTCCCTCCCCGTTTCCATGAGGAGAAGTCTCCAAAGAGCTAATTAGCAGAGCTGCCGAGTCCAGAAAGTCATAGAGGAGCTGAAGGATGAGCCTGGTGCCTCTCTAACTCACCTCGCATCGCTCTCCAACCGGCTAGCTAAGCTAGCGGTCAGGGCCGACAGAAAGGGGTGAGTGCCAACAGGAAACTGACAATGACAATGAGGGAGGCCTCTGAGAACAACGATGCAGCAATGGGAGGATTCAGACGAAGTAAAACGAAACCTGCTTTCAAAATGAGCAGCGAGGTTAGCGTTAGCAGCAGCTCACAGCCATTTACACTTGAGCGAAAGCTAGAAAATATAGCAAGAGAAATAGGTTTTGTCCAGTGCCCAGAAACAGTGTGATGTATCATTTATCAGCATAGATTTTTAATCTACCATAATTTAGCATTATAACAATGTTTATTCTGATCTTTTAAATTTATTTTTCATAGATGTTATAATTAGCCAGCCACCTCAACATTGACACAAAATAATATTTACATGGGTTTCAGCATTGTTTAATTACAAGCACTAGAAAAGAGAGCTGAAAAAAAGAGCTAGAACAGAGAAAACTTTAGCATGGCACCAGATGAACCCTCCACCCTGGCAATAAAAAGATTTCATGAATTCACAACAAATTTCCACATGTCTGCACAGATCTCACTAAGACAGGTTTAGCCAAGGACACGTTACTCACTGCAATGCAATGGACAGAGACTGAGGAGCTTAACCAGGGACTAGACAAGTCAAGTCCAGTTAAGAGATGAACTGAACCAAGCCAAGCATTAACCGTAACTCATTTTCAGCTATACGGTGCTACGTACGAGCAGGTAAGCAAAAGTAAAAGGTAAGAGTGCATAGGCGATGTCATTGCGGGATTGAGCACGAGAGGTGAGGCGAAATAAACTAAAAAAAAAAGAAAAAGAAAAATGAGAACAAAAGGATTGTGGGAATGTCCACTGGGCCTCCCATTGCTCGCAGACATAGCTTCAGGAAAAGGTTACTGGGGTGGCCATTATATTTTCATGACGATAATTTATTTATTTGTCAAGCAAATCCAATCAGAATAGAAGCCGGGCATTGCACAAAGCAAACCGAGGTAATTAGCAACACTGGGAGTGGTGGCAACTTCTCTTTCTGCTAGCCGCACACTTTCAAGTGTGCAGAGAGAGAGGTGAAGGCCTAAATATTGATAGGGTTGCCAAAGCGCAGAGTGAAATACAAACAGCATTGCTTCGGCCTGGCCGAGAGCAGGAGTTGTCATGAAGATGCTTCACATACCAGCCTTTTCAAAATCTGAGCAGGACAAAAACTCGTGCTCTGCACGAGTCGAAGCATGTTCGTGAACTTAGGTGACAGATCTGGACAAATCAGCTTTCACATCTGATGAGTTCCCTTTACTGTGGCTGCCATAGTAAAGTCTAGAATCGCCATAATCATAACATTACAGGATAAACCAAAGTAAAATGAAATAGGATACTTATATACATGTATGGAATCATGCACAGTTAATTAAATGGACTCTACTGTGTTGCTGTTAAAAGTAAAACAGTGACAAATATACCATAACTCCTTAACTCCCATAACTTTTAGTGTAAGTGAACCAAGATTTTATTGTAATGTTGGTCAAATTTTTATTGGTTCATTCATTGTTCAAACAAACCAAACTAAACCTAACACTTATATTAACTTTGACCTTAAGCATAAAGCAAAATCCAAAAATAACACTCACTTTCACATTTACCTCAATCTAAAACCTAAACATAACCCTAAACCTAAAACTCTTATGGTTAATTTTAATCTTAAGCCTAAACCAAAACAGTTGCTCTCACATTTACCCTAATTTAAAGCCTAAATGTAACTTTAAACACTCATTTTTATATAACATTACCACAATCTAAGACTAAACCAAGCCTTAAACCAAACACTCATCTTAATTTAAAGCCTAAACCGAATCGAACTAAACCGAAGCCTAAATCTAACATTTTCATTTACATTAACCTTAATCTAAAGCCTAAACCAAGTCTTAAACCAAACACTCACTTTTACATTACCATTAACCTAAAGCCTAAACCAAGTCTTAAACCAAACACTCACTCTTACATTATTATTAACCTAAAGCCTAAACCAAGCCTTAAACCAAACACTCACTCTTACATTACCATTAACCTAAAGCCTAAACCAAGCCTTAAACCAAACACTCACTCTTACATTACCATTAACCTAAAGCCTAAACCAAGCCTTAAACCAAACACTCACTCTTACATTACCATTAACCTAAAGCCTAAACCAAGCCTTAAACACTCACTCTTACATTACCATTAACATAAAGCCTAAACCAAGCCTTAAACCAAACACTCACTCTTACATTACCATTAACCTAAAGCCTAAACCAAGCCTTAAACACTCACTCTTACATTACCATTCACCTAAAGCCTAAACCAAGCCCTAAACCAAACACTCACTCTTACATTACATTACCATTAAGCCTAAAGCCTAAACCAAACCTCACTCTTAAACCAAACCTAAAGCCTAACTCACCTTACATTACCTTACATTATTACCTAAAGCCTAAACCAAGCCTTAAACCAAACACTCACTCTCTTACATTAAAGCCATTAATTACCTAAACCAAGCCTTAAACCAAACATTCACTCTTACATTACCATTAACCTAAAGCCTAAACCAAGCCTTAAACCAAACACTCACTCTTACATTACCATTAACCTAAAGCCTAAACCAAGCCTTAAACCAAACACTCACTCTTACATTACCATTAAACTAAAGCCTAAACCAAGCCTTAAACACTCACTCTTACATTACCATTAACCTAAAGCCTAAACCAAGCCTTAAACCAAACACTCACTCTTACATTACCATTCACCTAAAGCCCAAACCAAGCCTTAAACCAAACACTCACTCGTACATTACCATTAACCTAAAGCCTAAACCAAGCCTTAAACCAAACACTCACTCTTACGTTACCATTAACCTAAAGCCTAAACCAAGCCTTAAACCAAACACTCACTCTTACATTACCATTAACCTAAAGCCTAAACCAAACCTTAAACCAAACACTCACTCTTACATTACCATTAACCTAAAGCTTAAACCAAGCCTTAAACCAAACACTCACTCTTACGTTACCATTAACCTAAAGCCTAAACCAAGCCTTAAACCAAACACTCACTCTTACGTTATAATTAACCTAAAGCCTAAACCAAGCCTTAAACCAAACACTCATTCTTACATTACCATTAACCTAAAGCCTAAACCAAACCTTAAACCAAACACTCACTCTTACGTTACCAAGATTTTATTGTAAGGGCATAGTATTTTACTGTAATTATGGGTCATTTCTATTGGTTCATTCATTGTTCAAAAAACCATACCAAGCCTTAAACCTAACACTCACTTTCACATTTATTTTAATCTAAAGCCTAAATGTACCCTAAACCTAAAAAATATGTTAATTTTAACCTTAGACATAAAAAACAAACTCTCACACACACATTACCCTTATTCTAAAGCCTAAACCAAACTTCAACCTAAACACTTACTTTCACTTGAACCTTAATCTAAAGCCTAAACCGAACCCTAAATCTAACACTTACATTAACCTTAATCAAAAGCCTAAACCAAGTCAACACCTAACACTAACTCTTACATTAACATTCACTCCTACATTAATCTTAGCCTAAACCAGCCCTCACAATAAACCTATATCTAACACCAAACCTAATACTTTCTCTTATCCTAACAATAATCTCAATCTAAAGCCTAAATTTAACCCTAAACTTAACACTCACTTGAACCTTACCATTAACCTCAAGTTAAAGCCTAGAACTTCACCTCAACTCAAACCTACACTATCTTTAAATCTAACACTGTGATCTTAACTTTAAAATTAAACTAAGCCTAAACCTATAGCCAGTTTTACATGAATATGTTTTGAGCAAGTGTTTAAACACCCTGTTGAACAAGGCAGGCTAAAGGTACTGGAGGTATGAAGTTTGGTACTGCCGTCTGTCTTATCCAAATGGTTCCTTTCTTCCCACATACTGCACTACGCAGGAATTCAAATACGAACTCCTGCAGTCCAAAGGACTAAATATATGTCATTAGGAATCCAGTCACATCCATTCCTGACAAATAATGCACTATTATATTATTTATTATATATTCTATCGTCTCTGTCCAATGAAAAACATGTATCTTGAGATTTGTTGATTTTTATGTGCAATTCCATCTCAGCAGTTGCTGTTTACACTGTGTAATTTGGACAGCTACAATATATTATATTATATTGTATTATATTTTACCATATTGTACAGTATTTCTGGAGGCATTTGAAGCTCAGCCTGTGTTTAAAGCTACCTCTGCCTAAAACTTGCATTGGTTTGATGCATGTAATCCATATAGGTGGCAATCTAGATTTTTATGCTGCAGTTTTTCAGACAGTGCTGGTGCCTCAGAGCAACAGGGACTGAGCTGAGCCCCGTGTGGAGGACCTTTCTGAATGGAGTTTGTCTGCGTAAGTTTCCTCCAGGTTCTCCAGTTTCCCTCCCTACAACAGCATGCAGTCAGGTGAATTGGAAATGTCAAATTGCTCTCTAGCTGTGTGTGTGTATGTGTGTGTCTTTGTGTCTTCCTTTAACTTTTTGCCCATTTAGTACATGAATAGGCTCCAGGACCCTCTATGACCTGAAAGAATAGAGTGATTTAGCTTGCTTTTCTTTTCATGTGAAATGAAAAGTTGGTGGAGTCTCTATTTTGCCTTTTACAGAGAGGTGTTGTACGTTAATCCCTCTGCTCAGTGTCCTTATATGCTGGATAGTTTGTGTCACAGGGCGTTGTGGTTTGTAGTAATTTTATCTTTTGGTGTCAACTGAAGAGAGTAAACCACTGTGGACAAGATCTTAGTTTATTAAGCTCTGGTTCCAGAATGCGGCCCAGAATTAAGTCCAGAGTGCAGTCCACAGATACAAACTTAACTGAAGGGGTTTATACCATGAATGAGTAATGAGGTAACTCCTCCCAAAGGTCAAATGCTCTGTTCCAGGGTGGCACCTCATCCCAAAGGTCAAAGTAAAATATGAAAATGCATGCTGTGTTCCAGGGTGGCAACTCATGTCAGAGGTTAAACAAGGCATAGAACTAGTAGGGAAATGATGGTCCTCTGAGTCATCATTCTGAGTTGTATTCAGAAGTGAACTGTTGTTCTCTAGGTGCATGCTGTATCAGTCAGTGGTATGTTTTTATATATAAAGCCATTCTTGGTAAACCGTCTGTTTATTTGTCTTTTCTTTTAAGCTTCTTTCTCTTGATGTGATTCCAACGTTAGAACTGAACTGGAAAAAATGGCTTTTAAGTTTTAAGTCTAACTAAAGAATCAAAATGTTGTACCCTCAGATTGTACCAGTCCAGATTGTTTTTGTGTAGATGTTTAATGTAATTGTTTTAATACATTCTTGGGTAAATTATTGAAGTGTTATGTTGCTGCCAGAGAGGTCTGTGGTCTAAATGGGATTGACCTGGAAAAGTAAAGATTAAGTAAATTAAAAAAAAGTTCAGTTATTGTAAGGTGGTTATGTAGTTCAATTTCGCTAACTGATATATACATTTTTGCAGTGCACATTGTTACAGCCACTGGGGTCCAGAGTCCCGACTAATTTAAAAATGGGTCCCCTTCCTACATTTTGCCTAGAGGCCCAGCATCAATAAACCCACCCTGTTAGCATACACTTCAATGCTAACATTAACCGCAAGCTCAAATTGTTCCTCAAAATGACTTTATTCAGATAATCAGTCAAATACACTTTGTCAAAAAAATGGTTGCAACCAGAAGGAAGTGTGGGATTGCAATGCTAATGTGAAGGAAGATCAGGTTACCTGAAACAATACATTCTGATAAATTTAGACTGATATGGGCAATATGTATAGAGCTACACATACAGAAGTATCTGTAGTCTCAATGTCACAGTATGGTGTCACATGTACACCAGACCTCTCAGCATGGAGTTGTAGAGGTTCCGTATGGTGTCCTGTGATAACCATCCCATGCAGCTTGAATATTCTCACACAGTTCCTGCACATGTTGCGGTATTGGTGGAGGTGGAGAGACACCATGTCTTCTGTGACAGATGACAGCAAACCGTTCATCTTGACGCTGACCACGGTGCCTTCACACACACTGTAGACTCCACCAACACAAAAGCGGGACTGATCATGAACTGCTGCCATTCTAAACCATTCTGTGACAGCCTGGCACAACACCATTGTAGTCATTGGCCTTGCTGATGTGGTGTTAGGGGAACCATCGTAATGGCCTGTGTGCATGTAATCCTGCATCATGTAGCCTTCTGCCAATGTTACTGAGGGTCACCCAGATTCTTTAAGTTGCTGGTTCATGTCTTCTTCTGTCCACTCCCACCGAGAGCATTCTGTGGTAATATCCACATGACCGGTATGATGTGCAATATGTCGATAAGTCATCCCACATCACAGAGCTCTATGAGTTCTTCCAACTGCTTGAATTGCTTTCAAACTCTTCTCTGAGGCATACTTAGCTTCCAACCGATGCTACCAACACCACAGCATAAGTCAGAATAGAAAGCAAGCACAGCGAAAACAGCCTAATAAAGTTAATCAGTAAAATAGCCCGTCCTTGAACAGCCGAGTTTAAACATTTTGAATCATTCGCATGTCTCACAATATCAAACCTACGCAAACGTTTCATTCATGTCAGTTGATTGCCTCTGGGTGCAACTCTTTTTTGTTTTTAGATGATGAGTGTATTTGAGCATTTGTATGTTGGTAAACATCAAAACGAGTGAAACCCAGATTTTGGAATTTATGAAAAAACAATAAAATTAAATTCACAAAAAAAAAAGTGACACCAACAAAAGCAGAGTAAAATTAGGTCCTAAATAACTGAACAATGCACAAACACACCATGCACCGCACAAGATGGTGTCTCAGCTCACGTACTGCCGCGTATTGTTCTCTGTTAAAACGTGGCTTCTTGACGTGTCTCACATGGGATCTGCAGGCTTCGTTTGGCGGTCTCTAGTGTAATCTCCACTTTTTCTTCCCCCCCTCAAAAGACTTCTAATTACAAAACCCAATTCACAGTGCTTAATCAGAACCACTGTTAATGTGATTAGAGGCAATTAAAGAGCACATTACTCACACAAATATTTTATTTAAGGTGACTCTTTTTAATGAGGCCCACGTCTTGATTGCTAATAGCCGTGAACGTTTTTAAAGGAGACGATGCTGAGACTGGAAACGTGTTTTGTACATCTGCTTAACGATGAATATTTAAAGCGCACCCCAGTTTCCTGGCATGTGCCAGCCTTGTTCCTTACACTACGCCTTCCTTCCTTTCGCACGACTTGCAGAAAGGGGCCGTGTTGCAGTGTTAATTCTGTTAGCTAATAACTCAGCACGACTAGCTTTTTAGTGTTCAAACCAACATCATATTTTATGAAGCGTGCTGTGTAATTTCAAATTAAACAGCATTTGTATTGTACGCAAGGCCTTTTGCACACAGTGGCTGTAATTACAAATGAATGGAAACATGAGATTTGAATCTGGTCCTACTTGTCCTCATTTCTGAAGCACTTGTCACAGTTCTCTGCTTTAATAAATCCCTGCTCTATTAAATAATTCAGTCTTTTATCAATAAAGCTCAATGTTACTCTATCATTAAGTCTTCTCGTTCAATTGTAACCCTATTTCTTTATTCATTACCCATGTCATTTTGTCATTTTCTAATGTGCAGCCCTTTGAAACAGCCATCCGTTTCCCCCGTTCCTCATCTTCTCCCTCTCTCTCTCTCTCTCTTTTCTCTGTCTTTCGTTTTCTCTCTCTCTGCATACGTCTTGCTCTATGTACCCTGATTTTCCTTCAAACTTGGCCTATTGGCCA
>JAMWET010002750.1:702500-820000 GCA_024036415.1 Prochilodus magdalenae | reverse complement strand
GGATTTTAGTGGAATTCTGGGTTCTCTGGCAGTGTTAGTTCTGGAGAGGCCGTATTTGGCAAAGAAGCCAGTAAACAAAAAAAAAACTTTGTCATGGGCTGTAACCTCGACTCATCTAACTTTTCCCAAGACACATTACAGTCAAAATTAAAAACTGAATGCATAGCCAACTAAGAAAAACAGCCTGTTTAATTGTTAGAGCAAACAAAGAAATGTTGGAGTTTGCATTGCATTTTGGATGGACTGTTTTTTCAACATATTTTGGTTAACTGGACTGGTAATAAATAGACTTGAAAATGAAATCCAATAATGGCATATTTGGGTACAAAACACAATACATCTATTTAGATATTTGAACAGTTTCCACAGTGCTCAGCTCTTTTGGCCCAATGGAGGTTAAAAACGCACTTTTGCTGCACAGCACTTCACACAACAGCAAAACAACTCACAGTTACTTTGGGATGCGGGTCTGTTCGCTCTAACCTTGCCCCCTGCAGTGCGTGTGCACAGCGAGGCTCCACAGGTACTGTGTGTATGTGTGTGTGTGTGAGTGCTATGGGACGTGTCTGAGTGTGGCAATAAGTGAGGGTGACAGGGTTTGTGTGCGTGCGCCTCCTGAGCTACGCGCTGACGAGGCCGACTCTGATTGAAGGAACATTCCTGCAGGCTCCCTGCAAGGCGTGATGGATTCAGAGCGCGGTCGCCAGGGGAGCCGCCGCCGCAGCAACCCCGGGCTCCGAGACGCAGCGCCTTGCGCGGCACCGCCACTGGCATCCACACACATCTACACGCGCACACACGGTGCTGGCAGTGACCTCACACACAGAAACCTGTGCACGCACGCGCACCCAACAAGCCGGATCTATTTTTCATGACTGTTACTGACATGCATAATAAACCAAACGCAATCAATCAGTTGCACACACGTGTCACAATATTGATAATACTGCACGCGCGAGATGTGAGAGAACATGAGCGCAAAGTTTTGCGAGTTTGTTGACATTGATGTATCACGTTCTCCGGAGCATATCCTTGATATAAGATTATACCCAGCATTTTGTGCATGATTAAGAAGGCCTCGGACTATACGTGAGTCGATATTCAGGATAGAATAACTTCCCCGGAGTCCATACCGACTGAAAAATAGCAGATGGGTTTGGGTGGGTGGGTGCGGGGTTGGGGGGTGGTGGTGGGGAGGCACGTAGCAGAGCCTGTCAAGGTTCTTAAAGGTCTAGTTAGCAGAGGTAATAGATGAGAGATGTCAGTTTCACAGTTTATGGGCCCTGCGTGTCCCTGGGGAGCCGCCGTAGCCTCTGGCCATTCTCCCCTTACCTTAGGCATGGTCCGCTGGAAAGAAAAAAAAAAGAGGGGGAGAGAGAGAGAGAGAGAAAAAAATGAGAAGAGAACCTGATGCTTCTAGTCATTCTGCATCCTGCATCCATCTCAAAATAATTGGTGAGGCACCTTTCCACAGCCAAAGAGCGGGCCATGAAAGAGTAATAGCTTGCAGCAAAACTGCACAGGGCTGCCGGTTCAACTCTGATACACAAGAAGAAAAAAAAAAACAAGAAACTTTGTGAGGTTTTGTAGCTTCAACAACAAGGAAGGAAAAGTTTGGGAAAAAGTTCCCAACAAGCAAATACAAATTGATCAACTGTATAACTTCATTTCACATAAAGGCTGAGGGGACTCTGAGGCATAACGGTAAAAGTGCTTCTCTAGCATAGTGCATCCTCACTTCACCGCATGTATTTACTGTGTAATAAACCTATTATAACACTTGTAATAAGAATATTAGCAAAACCAAGTCTGAACAATAGCTACACCTGAACTGTCTGTACTTTAAAGGCAACGGTTGGTTTAATAATTGTAATATTACAATGTTATTTCACAGACACAAGAACAATGTCACATAATAGATGCATGTCCAGCATGCCTAGCACGAACGGCTGAACTGTTTTCTTTGCACCACAATGCAAATGGCATTATTTAAATAGCATTATAGTGTGCTGTTAGGTTGCAGTAACACGTTTAAACAGTAATAGTGTCTGTACTTTAAGAGGAATTACTTGAAAAACGAATACTACAGTTCTCTCAGAATAGTATAATATCAACAGGTAAAATTAATAGCAAAATAACAAATAGCATCCCATATTCCCAACCCCAACCCACCCTGCACATTAGCATCACAGAACACTTAAAAAATAAAACAACACTCGTAAATCCTCAACACAGTAAATATAAAAGCAATCAGAAATGACTTCACTGTGGATATACCCTTAGTCCCTGCACTGCTTTGCACTTTTGGACTGTATGCTGTTGATTTAGGTTGCATGCATTCTAGTGCTTGTTTTTGGTGCATTTAAGGGACAGCTGCAATGATCTCTCTCTGAATAGCAACTACATTTTTAAATTTAAGTTACAGTGCACTGTTGTGTCATAGATGCATTTCTAACTAGCCTAATTTCAATATGTTTGGGGTTCATAGTGCAACATTACAGGGAAAGCAATATCTAAATTGCATAGAAAAGTTGGTTTGGTGCTGTTGGTTTAAGTTGCACTTAATGTGCATTCAGACAATTATTATATGTAAATGGTGACTTTTATGGGTCATTAATGAAGAATTATAATAACAAGAATCTATGTTCCTGAATGATGTTAGCAATTTCCCAGCCATAAGAGCAATGTTGCATCATAGATGTATTTCTAGCATGTCTATTGTTTCTTTTCTCAACACAATATGAATTGCATTGTTTCAGTTAGGTTACTGTTGCATTGCACTGCTCTGGCTTGTATGCATCATTCTGAACTCTCAGATATATGTGTGTATAATGACGTTTAAGGTAAACCAATAAGGTTAGACAGTACTGTTTAAGCTATAAGAGCAATTCTGCAATAAAGCTCATCTAATAACAATGTTTTGCTATTGTTTCTGCAACACAACAAATAAGCCATTATTTAACTGTGCATGCGCAGTTGCCTTTGCACTTCACTGTGCTCTCAGATCATATACTAGATGCATTACATGCATTATACTTTACTCTTATTTTTAGGGGCTGGAAAAGTCTATATTACTTAAGTGCATTTACATACTGTTGATTCCAGTTGGATGAACTGAGAAAAGTGGATAATCTTGACCCGGCTCCTTTTCTTATTTCTTATTCTTTGGCCCCGCTCACTGACAGGCTGTCCAGCGTCTAATGACTCCCCCGAATCTACATTTGCAATTCTTTTTCTCTTTTTTCCCTTCATTCCCCCCCCCCACCATTTCGTGCTCAGCTCTAATCTGGCAGAATAAAGGGTCTCCTCTCCTGCACAACTCTGGCAAGACAATACCACTGGGCTTTGCAATACCTGTAAGCCCTGAGATGTGAAGGAAACAGCAAAATTAAGGAGAAGGGGGGCAAAAAAAATCATTATTCTCTGAATGAGACGTCTCGGGCTTGATCAGAGGGCGAATCAAAGCCCCATCTCTTAGGCTACTTAAACATTCACTTTTAAAGTCTGCACGCTGATTGTAGCGGTATGGAAATGGCGGGGCCGCCTGTGCCATGACTGGGGCTGCATTCTCTCCCTCTCTCTCTCTCTCTCTTTCTGTCTCTCTCTTTCTCCTGTCTCCAGGTCCCGCGGTGTGTGTCCCTGCAGAGCGCCCGCACACTCCTTCATTACAATCCTCCTGGTGGGGGCCCCGACACCGAGAAATGAGCAAAAGATGTAAATTTGAGCAAGGAAAAAGAAAAAAAGGTTCAGATCTCCCCCCACCAAACCCCCCCTCCACAATTCTTTCCCTCCCTGTGCTCCGGAGAGGATCATGGAACAAGAAGTGTTATGGAGAGACAGTGGGTAGTATATGGCATGTACCACTCAGACTGTAGAAGAGTGCTTGTGTTTTATGGATGGAGAAGGGTTTTTTGTTCTCTGTCCAGAGGTGTCTGGTATAAACGTGACAGGACTGGAGAGCAAACAGGTGATTACAACAAATAAAAGTTTCTTTTAGACCCACTATATTCAGTATTCATCAGTCACACCGAAGGCCTTTTGAGACCATCCTGCCCTAAATCATCTCTCCTGATATTATCAATGGATGCAGGATGTTAAACAAGAAAAGGCCACTTGACCATGGGCTATAACTAGATACAAGCTGTTTATAAAGCCATCAGCGGTAGCGTGGGAGTTTTGTAAGTACTGTGGCAGAGCATGAAACTGTTTGCTAACACTTATTAATGCAGTTTAAACACTTCTTTATTAAACATGATTAAGCTACTAACTACTTTATTAAACAATAACTAGAATTAATTAACATTTCTATTTATTTTTATTTGAACACTTTTATTAGCATATCATATATCATGCTCTTGTACAAGCCCCTTACGCATGTTTTAGGTCTAGAATATGGCCCAGGAAAGAGTACTAAACATCCCTGTTTAAATTCTTTTACTTTACTGATCATTTATTAAGTATTAATACAGGAAATAAATAGTTTATTGTAAACATATATGAGTAATTTAGTCATATTTTAGTATGTCTACAATCACAACCTGAAAATATTTGTTAACATGGCTATTAATGAAGGTGCTGTGTAGCCTATTTATACACATCTTTCTTTATACTGTCTAAAGAACAGGTTTACATCATTTCATACATACTAGATTATATGAGGCTTTCTAGTTCTCTATACTGTGCAGAGTTTGCCTTTATCTAAAAATGTAAAAAAGAAAAGTCAAAATATTAAAAATAAAAAAATATTTTTTACTAAAAGCCCTACTCTCCAGTAGCTCTCTAAATGTTATTTTACTTTAACTTATAGATGTCAACCTCTACAGACAGTAAAAACATTCACTGCGTTCAAACTGTATTTTAACCATATAAAAATATAGTGGTGCTTGAAAGTTTGTGAACCATTTTGAATTTGTCATATGTCTTAATAACTTTGACCTAATACTTGATCAGTTTTTGTTTTTAGGTTATAAAAGTTGATATAGAGAGTCCATACTTTGAACTAAGAGCTGAGCAGAATTTAAGTGCTAAAAGTAGACATTTATTCACATTTAATCAGAACCCATTTAATCAAATGAGACAAAAAACATTACATATAATCTTGTATTTATTGGGGAAAATGATCCAGTATTACACATCAGGAAATGGCAAGTATTTGAACCTCTAGGATTAACAATCAAAGAGTCTGAACAATATGGTAAAAATTGTATATAACAAGAGAATGAAAATGGTGTGCATAGGAAATTGCAAAGAGAAAGCCTAAAAAAGTTGCTGCCTGTCTACAGTTTGCCAATAAATCTCATGGTCAGACCAGGGATTGCAAAAGTATTGCAAAAAAAAGAAAAGGTTTTGAACAAATGAGAGCAAAACTTTTGGTTTAAATTAAAAGTCTGAAGGAAAACACAGCATTCCAGTGCAAGAAACTTATCCCATCTGTGAAACATGGTGGTGGTGGTATTATGGTTTGGTTAATATCATTGTATATTCACTCAATCAAGAGCAGTATTATAGTATTATAACTGATAATTTATTTGTCATAACATTCTTCACAACATTCTTCATGACTGCTGCTTTTATATGAAATCATGATTACAATAACC
The DNA here is from genome assembly GCA_024036415.1 of Prochilodus magdalenae. NCBI lineage: Eukaryota > Metazoa > Chordata > Actinopteri > Characiformes > Prochilodontidae > Prochilodus > Prochilodus magdalenae. The sequence goes on along the minus strand of JAMWET010002750.1, from coordinate 814,403 downwards.
TGTTGGTATCACCTGTTTAAATTCACACCTATATTCATTTTTTAATCTCATTTCTAGTCCTAAATTGCCCTAATTTATTGTGGTAATGTGTTGCAGGCCTGAGATGCAGAAATTGATGTTTTATCAAATAAAAGTAAGCTTGCAAAACATTAAATATCTTGGGTTTATACTGTTTGCAATTAAATAAAAATCAAAGCAAAAATGTCATTGCAACTGTGTTTCTCTGAATATGGCAATTTTTTATAACATTTTTAATTATGCAAAGAAATTGAACCATATTTCTTTTTCCAGCAGTTTGTTTTGGCAACACACCACCATACATTTATGTTAAACTTATAATGCTGCAATTAAACCTTAACAAGCAATAACTTCTCATTATCTGCTTTTATTTATGTGATATGCCACATAAATTTCTGTACAGCCCATTCCTCAGTATATAGAAAATCTGCTAATTGATTCACTTTTGCCCCTTTTCAAAGTGCTACTTGATAAGCAAACACAGGATATTTAAGAACAAATAACAGAATTAACCAATAAGAAATCATTTATTTGCATATTACAAGATGTCTGAAAAAACATAAATTATATGCTACATGGCTTATAGCATTTTAATCTACACAGTATGAATAACTGTAGTTATGACATACCCACATGCACAAACACACACACAGTCTTTAATTGACTTTAATTAAATTCTAGTTACAATACCCGTTAAATGTCCTCTCCCAACTGAAGATAGAATCAAAACAACACATTTCGGTATTATCAACTAACATTTCCTGGAAGTTAAAAATGTCGGGTGGTCTCAGACTTTTTTTTGACCAATTGCGCAAACTCAACCAAATTAAATTCCCCTGCAGGGGACTCTTTTGCCATTACCATTACCTCTACATACAGTGCCAGTCTTTTTAGTTACAATATCTCTGCTTTCAGACTTCTTTTCTGTGGACATGTGTGTTAAAGTAGGATCACACGACCTTGGGCCAGTCAGCCTTGCAGCACAATGATAATTGCATTATAGAAGCAAGAGTGTTCATTTTGGCTGGCAGCTTTCCTACTGTATGATCTTGTGATAATGGTCAATGCTATGGAAAACTTACCTGACACTCATACTGCCCCATAGGCAAGCGAGTGTTGCTGTGATATGAAAGACAGCATGCCTTGCCCTAAGAAAGAGAGCAATCAAAAAGAGAGAGAGGGATGCTAAAAACATAAATCAGCTAGTTTCTAGAAGACATATTTAAATGCTGTCTGGTTCCATGCTGAATCCTTTGAAAAACAATCCAGACCACTAATATTTAAGCCAGGAGGGAAGATTTAAAAAACATGCAATTTGGAATTTAATGTGGTTCAACTCTGAGTACAATAAGCGCCATAACCAGGGACATGAACAACCAAGTTATGATGTAATTGAATTTAATGCCTATAAGGCTCAGCATCATCAGTGTAAGTGCTGGAGGAACCCCAGTAATGAGTTAAAAATGGCTTTGTGTTTCGTCCCCGTGGGGAGTTAGCTATGATGAATAATTACTGCTTTAATTGTCTAATGTTAATTAAACACAATGTTATTATCTGGAATTAGATGGAAATTTGCCGAATCGTGATTGCAACTGAGCGAGAATGAGTCGCGTTTCGGGATTTTTTTAAAGACCCACATCTCTCAAAACAAGACAGCGTCAGGCACCAGACAGCAATCTTTCAAACACATTTGATCCTGAGTATGCAAGTTACAAATGATTAGATATATCTTTGAGCCCTAAATCATTAAGTAGAGTCTGAGTGTCTAGCTTAGTCACTCTAGCCTATAAAAAGTGTCTGTGTAAATTGTGATCTCCATGTTTCAGACAATTAAGAACAGTCATCTAATGCACCTGATGTAATGAGCGTTGTTGCGCTAATGTAAAAGTTTTAGATGTAATAAAACACTTATGACTTTACCTGTATTCTGGTCTCCTTAATTTCCTGGACACTAAAACGATCTATTCTGTTTGTGGCCTCCTGAAGGGTTTTGATGTCCAACTCTCAGCCAGCATCTTTAGGGACATTCCCTTCTTTGGGTGGTGTATAAAAATGGACACAGTAATAAATAGAGGTTTAATGACAAGGTTTGGTCAGTGCTGGACACAGATACACCCTATGAATAAATGAAGCAAACTGAAGCTTTAAATATTGATTTTATTTATGAAATTATTCTTAGAGTATTTTTTATAACATGATGAACTTTAAATACGCTTAGATGAATCACCCACAAGTTTAACTGTATATGAAATAGAAAACAGGCAAAAGAAAAAAAATGAAGAGGATTATTTGTGAATGGGCTTAGCTTAAAACAAAAAATCTGTTGCATGTGGTTGCTAAAGTGTTACTAGGCTGAAGCTATCCAGGAGGGATTGCTAAAATGTTATTAGACTGTTGCTGTGTTATCCCAGGTGGTCGCTAAGGTGCTGTTAGGCCATGCTATGGTGTTACAGCTGAATGCTAAGCATTACTTAAGCATTGCCTTGTTCGCGTAGGTGGTTGGCTGCTAAGCTTTTGCTAGGGCCTTGCTGTTGTATCCCAGATGGGTGGCAATGCATTGCTAAACTATTGCATGGGGTTTTGCATAGCTGTTTAGCTGAGTGACCAAAAAGAACATGCAGGACACATAGCACTCTTAGTGTATACTCTTCTTTTTAAACATGACAGCAGCAGAAAACTGTCACCCAACATTCCTGAATGGCCGGAATGGCAGACAGGTCACTTCTAACTATACAACTCTACATTAGGGAAGATGCCAACACTGAACCAACTACGCTACGTCCCAGTTCAGAATAGCCCATGCAACACTCCATAACAGTCTGGCACAGTCTGGTGGCAGTCGTAGTTAAAGTCTGCAGGCATGTAGCCCTGCGTCATGCAGCCATCTGCCAATGGAGCTGGCGCTAATAGGATGAGCTGTTGAATCAGTCAGGTACAGCAATAAAGCTCCCTCTGGTTTATGTCACATGTGTGGCAGAGTGCAAGACTTCAATCATTCGCATGTCTCACAATGTCAAACCAACCCACTAAGTTTCGTTCCTGTCTGTTGATTCTTTTTGGGTGTAACTCATGTGCAACCATTTTTTGTTGTGGATAACGAGGATAAACGAAAAATGACATTGTGGGATAATTTCTCATTCTGTAATTATACCTCCATCACCTGCAGTTGCAGCTTTAGCCAATGGTTTTCCATATGCTTCCATAACACTAGTGATGTCACTTGTCTTTTAGACACATAGTGGCCCTAAGCTTAACCAGACAATCTGACGAACTGAGACATGCAAGACTGACCCAAATCTTTGTGTTCACAGCTCCACAGATGCCACTAGACTAATAGATAAGTAATGGCCTTACGGCAGGAGCGGCCTGGCGCCCACGTCTTTTCTGCGTCCATCCTTACAGCGTGATTGCAGGAAATGAACAGACTTTTTTTTCGTGCTGAAAAGCTGTTCAGCAGCGGAGAGGCAGAAAGAGCCGAGGAAAGAGACGAAGGCTCGGGTAATTGCTGCCTGCCCTGGGAGAAGGCATCAAGGCCAGAGCAGCCACGGCTGCAAAGCAGAACATCCCCTAATTATTGAGCAGCCGAGCACTGAGGCAGGATGCTAATCAGTCTCCCAGAGACCCGGGCCTCTGTGCGGTTTAGCGGCGGATTTATCGCACCCTCTCTCTCCACTTCCACTTTTATTAAAGATGATATTTCATACGGAAAAGAAAAAGGATCTCCAGACAACTGTTAAAATGCAAAGTTTCGAGCTTGAAAGAGAAGAGTGGGATTATTCCTTGGCTATCCCGCTGAGGTTTGGCAAAAAAAGCAGGAAAGAATGTGGAACAAAACATCAAAGAGACATAAAGGAGGAAAAAACAAAAGCTACGGAGAAAACGATGTTAAATATTTAGTGTGCGGATCCGACAGGTGGTCAAGAGTGCAGTACAGTGCCATTGTTTAATTAAAATGAATTATAAATGACCCGTGTACCTATGTAAATATGACATTGATTTGCCTAATTGGAAAAGAGACTGAATTTATATTGGACAGAAAAATGCAAAATTAATATGTGCAAGTGTAATTAAATGACAATTAGCTTAATTTTATAGACTAATCTTAATCATGGATAAGTGATCTTTTTCCAGGCTTTAATCCCACTGAGAAATAGTTATGAGATAACATGTCTTTGGATCAGGATTTGGGAAGTATTCAGGTGATATACCACTTTACTGCCCTGCCTTAATAACACCAGAAATACCTCAGAGTGAACATACAAGTGGACTATATGATGCTATAAAAGTTCAAAAGTTTGTAGGCACCAGCTCTGCTAAAGTCAAAGTTATTGATGAAGACCTAATCCTCTCTTTTTGGAATGCTTTACACTAGATGTTGGTTGATTGTATTCAGTCACAAGTACTCATTTTGGATGATTGGTTTGGAATCACAAACAGCATTAGGACTGATGCCAAAAGAAATGAATGGAGCCTTTAGATGTGTTATGTATGGATCACATTACATAAAGAGCAAATAATTAGGTAAACAGTTTCTTTATTGAGCTGGACAAATAACAAATAAGCTTAAATAACATAAAAATTGCACATGACAGAGGTTTGCCTTATTGAGGTGAAAAATATATGCAGATTATTTAAATGATTTTAGATGAAAAAAACTGTATTTCATTGCTTTCCAAAGCCAATCTCCAAAGTATCTCTAAAATGGCAACTTTACAGAAAATAAGTTAAATAACCTTATTTAACTTTAATGTATGTCAATACATATATATATATAAATATGCATATATGTATATGTATGTATGTGTGTGTATGTGTGTATGTTTATGTGTGTGTGTGTGTGTGTGTGTGTGTGTGTGTGTTGAATTTGAGTGAAGTAAAAAAAACATCACCATCTCCTCTTCAGTTTGGGCGTAGCACTGACGCTGCTCTAAACTTTGAAAAGGTCAGACCCCTGAACCTCGCTGACTGACTCCTTGGGCCCTTTATGTCTACCAGCTTCATGATTGGCCCGTTAGTACTCCAATGGAGAGGGAGTAGCTGGAAGTGTCACGGAAACAGCCATTCCCAGGGAGACAACGGCTGCGGACTCCAATGGGCTGTGCTTCGTGCAAAAAAACTTTGTGAAGTGCCGGGAAAAAAGGGGAAAAAAACTTCTGAACTATCTGAGATTGCTGGGCATAGAATCCTCCAAGATGAGTAATAATTGATAAACGTTAGGGACGAGGCTTGCCAGCTGCCTAAAAACCCCAAGATACTCTCTTAAATATACTGGAATACGATTATGACCATCTTTCATCCCTTTTCATCAACTCATTTCGCTCCTTCCCTGCCAAACCTCTTTTTTTTCTGGTGCTACTGCAAGGCAGAAAGAGACAAAGGCATGAAATGTCAATCGACACGGACATACGGCCCATCGATCCAGTACATCTGAGAAATAACTTATGATATCATTTTGCCACGGCACAATAACGGTATAAAGACCGGTAATGTCTCCACATGGCATTAACACCAAAGTGCTGTCTGGAAAATATACATCATTTAAGCCCATATTAATTCATTAACCCTTAATAATTCTTACCAAACTGTCCAATCTACAGGACTGTGTCATAAGGAGCAAAGACATATTATCTCTTAATATTCCATATGCATAATATTAACGGTAAATTATGGAAGAAAACAAACCGAAGAAGCCGTTCGTTGCTCTTTAAAAGTAGAGCAGGACTTCCACAAGGGCAAAACTGTCATTGCCTCTATCCCGTGTTTCCCATGAAGAGATTATTAATATACAGCCCTGAGGGAGAGCAAACTGCTAGACTTGCATCTACTCCATTAATATAGCCTCCAGATCAGTGAGCTTTGCAGTGTTTCATTCTGTAGTTAGCTTTTAGCATGTTCTATAGCACATCACATTAAAAGCTGCAGTGCTATTACATCTGCAGTCCATGTTCACTGCAAGTGCGAAACCTGGCTTATATTAATGGAACAAGAGTCAATTTCACCTTTATTTAAAGTGACCTATACAAGGATTACATAAGGCATGCATAAGCAGTGAATAAAATACTTTAAAGTGATGTTCTAAAGGGAAAGATTATGAACAACTTCAAGATGAAAACTACATTGCATTGATGTAGTTGTGACAGGCATTTGTTCTGTTTATAACACTGTTAGGGATCATCATGCTCTGATGATTATTAATTGACTATTTTCTCCTATGTAAGGCATATCCATATTTTGATATGCAAAAAGAAAGAAAGAAAGAAAGAAAGAAAGAAAGAAAGAAAGAAAGAAAGAAAGCAAGAAAAAAGAAAGAAAAAAAAGAAAAAAGAAAGAGATAGAACCAAAAAAGAGAGAGGGAGAGAGAAAGAAAGAACAAAAGAAGAAATATCTATTTACCCACACAGGTCCAAAGTCTACTGCACAATTCTATCTAACCCAGGAATAATGTAATAAACCAGGAATTTTAAAGAGGTTAAGGATTTTTAAATGGACCATTTCATTGAATTAGAAATTAATTTTTAAAGACTTAATCTAAAAAATAAAAAAAATAAATAAAATAATGATGCTTCATACCTTAGACATTTTTGAAGGACACAGTTATTATCTGACAAATATTAAGATTGTAATATGCAAAATACATCAAATAAGCTTTAATAAGTTATCAGGAGGTGTCTGTAATAAACCATGACCTCTTTCAACATGTCAAAATTAATAGTTTTTATACAATTTCTTGGTTGAAGTATTTATGTTTACCACAAATTAATTTCCAAATAAAAACAAGAAAAAAACATAGAAATGCATGTCACTACCAAAACAGAAGGAGTTTTTTGTCTATAGGAGGAGCCTTATTTTAGCCACACTCCTGCATCTTTAAACAGGAAGTGAAACTACATCCCAGTTTCTTATATCCATTGTGATCAGTTGGATTCAATGATTTTGAGGTGAATATGACCCAAAGTCTAAACAACAGTGTGTAACATTAAGAAAAGTCATTTATAGAACACATGCTTTCTGCAACTGTCACTGTCAAAACGTATAACTATGCAAATAAGTAAACATTTTGGGGTTTTAATAACTCATGTACAACTATTCAAGGCTGTGTACTGCTAGCATTTTGGAGTTCAAAATGAGCCCAAACTGTCACTACTGAAACATATGGTAAAGTTTTGGTACTGTTATGATTGTTTTAGTAGTGGCAAAATGGAGTGTTTTACATACTTTAATTATAATACTTGAAAGGGTTTTAGTCTAAATTCCATGTCAGTTAAAAATCTTAAATGTGTTTTTAACTCTGACTTTGAACCAGCTTGGTAGAACGATCCATATCCTTGGTCCTGGATTCATACAATGCTAATGAACCTTCTTGCACTGTGCAGCACCAGGGAAATTATGTATGAATTCACACTGTGAAACACGTCTCCTAACATGCAAAGGATATATGGAGAACAAAAAGGCCTACAGGGAGCCGCATTAAGGGTCAGTAATGTGATTCTCCATTATTGTTGTTGGACAAGGTGCCAAAGCTTCATTTTAACCCTCCGTACAGCTGGAGAAAGCCTGGGCACTGAATATAGATATGGTGCTGAACGGCATCTTCACGGCATTGCAAAACACACATTGATTGTTCTGAGTGTTGAGCAAAGCTGACAATGGCAATAAATGCAGAGAAGGCATTATAAATCAACTCATTTAGCTCTCAAATACAAAGCTCTGTTTCAGGGACTAGATGTTTTACTATCGACTTTGTTATTCGGTTAACAACCGTTTGCACAAAACGCTCAGTTGACAGAATATTAAAACCTTTTGACAAGAATAACCTGACTACACATTATTAGATACTGTCTCCTAGTGACCCAAAACAAAGAGCACATAACAGGAACGAACAAGACATGCTGATAAATGAATTCCCACAGCAGGCAGGATCCGCTCTGAGTGGCGTAAGTCGCAATAAATCGTTACTAGTAAAGTTAGAAGGATGCATGGAGATCGTATTTCATCTCCAGATCAAATTGCCTTGCCGAAGCCGTGGCCGTTGCCTCCTCCTCCTCCGTGACACTCTCTTGTCTAAATAGTCATTTATTTGAGCAACTTAAGGCCGTATTTAAAATACATTAAAGTCCTCAGACCATGTTTAATGTATAAAGTTAAATAAGTGCTTATTAAAGTATTCCAGATAAAATGAGAGGTTAAAACATGTGGAAAATTTTTTCCACTGAGGGTCATTTGCAGAGCCTTTTATACCCCTATTATTTTATTCATTGAGTCTCGCATGAAATATCTTTAACATCACATTTTCCTCTCATACTGGCTATCTAAGAGGAGCCCAAAAAGGCTGGCTCTGAGTGTTAATAATGTCTGCACTGCCGAATTATAATTATACTTCGGGACATTAGTCTTAAGGAACAACCGATCATACATTTTAGTTATCGGCAGGGCGAATTTTATCATTTGGAACTTAGAAGGAATGAGGAAAGCTGGAGAAATACTTTGCTCCACCCGGACTAAAGCTTAAGTATAACTGATAAAATGCATTCGTATATGATTTAATGTTAACCACACTGAATTCAGTGTATCTTGTATACTGCAGTTGCAGTTCTTTTATATACCGTTGCTAGGAATAAAAATTAGAATAAGAATATTCGTGTTATTGTTTTTATTTTTAATTTTTTTTATTTTATTGAGCACAGACTGCAGGATTGGTTCCAATGGCATGTATTCTTTTTTTCTCCCTTTTGCTCTGTCATACACAATTCATAATTTATGGCCGTCTTCTGTAATACAAATGGTCTTAGGATAAAGACAAATCAGGAATTTCCACACTACCCAGGCGGAAATGGATTCCTAAACAACTTTTTGTCGAAGAAGGAAATTGGCCCAAGAGTGAGGTGGCTCTCGAGATGGGGAGTAGGATGTGTGTCACCAGAGGAAATGACAAAGTTCCACTTGAGACAAACACAATTTCGTATTAATGAATAATTGAGAGGGAGAGAAGTATCGGAGGAGCTTTTCGGAGGGCCGCTTCCATCCAGTGTGTACAGATTCTAATTATACTCAATGTGGCGCCTTCGACTGTCAGATTTTAATCACCGCACTGTTCGCTTTTGACATTTTAGGGTGTATTTACAGTATGGTTTGTTCTTCAGCACAGGGACTGTACCAAATCCTGATCTGTGTTGCTTGTGCTTCATTCTGCAGGACACTAGTTTATGTTTTTCAAAAACGCTACTGTATAAGTGAGAAAGTGTTTCTATGGGAAAAAAATCCCATGAAGTAATAAACTGGGTTCATTAGCTTTAGAGTGGTTTTAATTATGAGTGAGGCCTATTTAGGAAGAGTGTATGTTAGCAGTGCATGCTTATTTGTAGAGGTTCCTGTGTAGTTCAACTGTGTGTTTGACGTGTTTGAACTATTGTGGATCTTGATGATGATATAGCTGCTCATTGTCAGGAGTACAACAGAGTTACAGAGATACTCTCCCTTTGCTTGTCAGTTGCTGCTCTTCCTCTAATTGCTAGTGTACTTCTCTACTGTTAAGTGTGCTGCTCTTTCTTCAACATTTAGTGAACTGCTCGCCTGTTCAGTTTGCTGTTCCCCATTTAAAATTCTAGTGTACTGCTCTACTGTTCAGTGTGATGCTCTCTTCTCTAATTGTGAGTGTACTGCTTTACTGTGCAGTGTGCTGCTCTTTGTCCAGTAATTAATGTACTGCTCTACTGTTCAGTGTGCTGCTCTCTTCTCTAATTGTGAGTGTACTGCTATATTGTCCAGTTTGCTGTTCTCCCTCTAATTTCTAGTGTGCTGCTCTACTGTTCAGTGTGCTGCTCTCTGTCCAGTAGTTAATGTATTGCTCTACTGTTTAGTGTGTTGCTCTTCTTCTAATTGCTAATGTACTGCTCTACTGTTCAGTGTGCTGCTCTCTTCTCTAATTGTGAGTGTACTGCTCTACTGTTCAGTGTGCTGCTCTCTGTCCAGTAGTCAATGTACTGCTTTACTGTTTAGTGTGCTACTCTCCCTCTAATTGTGATTGTACTACTCTACTGTGCAGTGTGCTGCTGTCTTTTTTTAAATTGCGAGTGTACTGCTCTACTGGTTATTAACTACTGGACAGAGAGCAGCACACTGAACAGTAGAGCAGTACACTAGCAATTAGAGAAGAGAGCAGCACACTGAACAGTGTACTACTTTCCCTCCATCAGTTAGTGTGTGGCTGTATCTTTACTTGTCAGTGTGTTACTCTCTCTAATCATTAGAGTACTGCTATCCTGTTCAGTGTGCTGCTCTCCCTCTAATGGTTAGTGTACTGCTGTCCCTCTACTGTTCAGACTGCCTCTCTCCCTCCAAGTGTACTGCTTTCCCTGTAGTGTTCCGTACACTGTCGCCCCTTAACCACTCAGTGTGCTGCTGTCCCACTACCATTTGGTAAACTATTTTTTCACTAGCAATTAGTGCACTGCTCTCTCTACTGTTCAGTAAGCTGGTTTCCTTTACTGGTTAGAGTACGCTCTCCTTCTATCATTTGGTGGGCTGCTCCTTCTAATCTCCCCAAATGGGTTAGTGTGCTGCTCTCCTTCTCCCTCACTGTGCTTCTGTCCTTCTGATCTTCCTCAGTCACTTAGTGTGCTGCCCTCTCTTTCAGTTCAAGGTGCTGAATGATTAGTGTGCTGTTCTGTGTCTACTGTAAGTGTGTTACTTTTCCTCTATAGTTTATTGTGTGTTGCTCTCTTTCTATCTTTTACTGTGCTGCCCTCTCTCTTCTCCACTTCTATGTGCTGCTAACTTTTTATTGTAAGATATAGTGCAATAGGTAGGAGTGTCTTTTTCCTGTATAAGTAATATTGCTAATTGTGTCTCTTTGCATTTTCTCTCTGTCATTGAGTGTACTGCTCTCTATGTCTTTCTGTCATTCAGTTTTTCTTACACAGTGGTGCTATTGCCCTTTACTGTTGGGGTTGTCGCTCTCAGTCTTTGTGCCACGCTCCCTCTATAGTTCAGTGTGCTGCTGCCCCATTATCATTCAGTATACTGCTTTCTCCATCATAAGGGGTGTGCTGCTTTTCGTCTGTCATTTAGTGTGCTGCTTTCCCTACTGCTTAGTGAGGTGCTCTTCCTCTATCATTCATTGTGGAGCCCACCCACTATCAGTCAGTGTGCTACTCTCCCTCCATTTTTCAGTGTCCTGTTTTCTTTCTTTCATTCAGTGTGCTGTTCACCCTTTTTTTGAATGTGTTGGTCTCCCACTATCCTTTACTATGCTGCTCTCAGGCTTTCATATAGTGAGCTGCCTCACTCTCACATTTAGTGTGCTACTCTCTCTTCATCATCCAGTGTGATGTTCTACCTTCATAATTCAGTGTGCTGCTCTCACGCCATCATTCACTGTTCTTTCTCTATCTTTCAGTGTGCTTCTTTCACTCTTTACTATTTGATGCTACACCATGGTGGACTCACAGAGTTCACATAACAGAATTGTGCAGTTAGCACTGTCCTCTAAGCGTAGTTCAGCAGTCAAGGGACATTGTATAAGCTTCAGATTTGTAGGAAGGTGTTCTTTTTAGGCAGGAATTTGTTAGAAGGGTGCTCTCTTTTAAAGTGAGAGGGTTAAGAGGGCTAGGGTTGTGAACCTTATTTTCAAATCTTAGTCAATCTCTGTAAAATCTGTTTCACATAAAATGCTAAAATAGCTGTGCCTGGTACCAGATTTTACATGTCTTAAATCATCAAATGAGTAGATGCACAAATAGTTGCACCTGGAAGGAATCAGCTGACAAGAATGAAACCTGGTGGGTAGGTTTGACATTCTGAGACATGCAAATGACTCAAAAGTTTCAAGCTCAGGCCTTTGTATCGTGGTCAGTGTCAAGATGAACAGTTTGTTGTCACACGTCACATGTCCAGTAGGCCTGGTGTCACTCCACCTCCACCTCTACTTCGCAGGAACTGTGTAAGAATATTCAAGGTGTATAGGATGAATTGTCACAGCATTGTCACACCAATAGGAACCTCTACAACTCCATGCCGAGACATATGCAAGTTATTTAACATAGCGGCCCAATGCCATACTGAGAGACACTACCTCTGTGTGTACTTCTGTATCTTCTCCTATTCTTTCACTTCTTCTATTAATTCTAATAGACTATCATCATAGTCTTCCATCTAACAGTTACTAACAGTTCTTACTCAACATGTAATTATAAAGACTGATCCTTTTTGTGTTTGGTGCTGTCTGGGGCTGACCTGTTGCTCACTGGATTGCTCAAGGATTCTGTACAGCTGCTTTGTAACAACATCTACTGTACAAAGTGCTATATAAATACATTTGATGGGACTTGACTTCACTATGTGCAGCTCATTAAATATTTTGCCCATATCTGTTTAAATTTGTAATCATTGTTCCTAGTAACCTTTATCTTTCTTCCCAATAGCATTGCAATCCGACACTTCCTACTGGGTGCAACTATTCTTATGGTGATGAGTCTATGTATGAAATGTGTATAGATTTTTACATATACATACATTTATACTTTAATGCATTTTAAAGATAAAGTTTTGAACATTAGACTAGCAGAAAAAGCACTGAACATTATGCACAAATAATAGGAATAATACACATAACCAAACCGACTACACACATTTACACATACACACACAGCTTAGAGAAATCACCACACACTCAGCTTAGAGAACTCACCACACACACTTGACGATGAAGTACTCACATCAGCATCAGACATACTCACGGCAGGTGGGGGAGAAATGATCAGAAATTACATTAAAAGTTAAACATAGGTTTGTGTGGGAGGGTCTCTGCATGTGTGTGTGGTGGGTGAGAGAGAGTATGCATGTGTGTGTATGTGTTGGGGTGGTGGGGGTAAGAAAGCCTGCACCTCTCTTATATTAATGAGCATCGTCTCACTGCAATTAAAGTGACGGTGGGCCCTTTTTCCCGGCGAGCAGCGAGAACAGATTGGAAGCTTCCGCCACCGTCGCTAGCGGTGATGAGGGGGTGCTGGGAAAGAAACTTCTGAACATCTAGAGTCCATTATGACAAATTTCAAACCGTGTGTGCTGTCTAAGGATAGAAAGTTTCATTTTTAATGACAACTCATGAATTATTCCATTTATTGTGTTGGCTCTGCTTTCTGAGGTGGCACGGCCGTGGAAGGTGCGGAAGAACAGAAGGGACGGGGCCGAGGTGTTAAAGTAGGCCAATGAGGTGACAAGAATCACCTGTTGAGTTAATCCTCAGGCCAAAATGAACACAAATGTTTTCCAGAAAACTGCACTGCGTCATTAGAAAGTCTTTTTTTTCTTCTTCTCCTTCTCCTTCTTCTTCTTTTCTCCTCTTTGTCAACTTCTCCTGCTCCGGTCCCTGTGGAGCGAGAGCAAGAGTGAAAGAGAGAGACAGAAAGAGAGAGAAAGAAACAAAATCGTGGAGCAGAAATAAAGCCGGTCCCAGTATCCCATGTAAACAAAGCACGCGCAGCCGTATAGACACAAAGGCGATACGTACTCAATATTAATCTTCTGTGCCTCGAATACACACTCACACACACTGATTCAGAAAGGAGCATGTGTAACACACTCACTAGGTGCCAATGCAATCCCTGTAAATATAAGAATTACAAGATAGGACTATTGAATAAAATATAACAGATAATATTAGGTTTATTTTTCAGAAATAATGCATAATATACATGTGCATGATTTAATCAGTGATAAATAATTATAATGCTATTTAGTTATAATAATTATATGGTATTTAATTATAAATGCTTATAATGGAATTGAAAGCACTACTAATGATTTAATTAATACTGCATAATAGATACAGAATCACATTGAAAAATGCCCCATCCTGGTGACATTATAGTGCTCTTGAAGCATTTCCTACTTCAGAATTCCAATTTCTATCTTCACAGTGCGATATCAGACCAGATTATCAAAAATGTTAGGCATGTTTAAATAATTTTATACTTAATATGTAATATTGGACTTATTTTTTGAGACAAAAAGGTTTATTTTGTTTTGATGAAAAATTCCAAGCTCCATTTGTTCACTTTACACAAACACTGACGCTACAATGTACACTGCACCTAAAAAAACACTAATAGTGGAATAGAATAGTCTCGGTTATCAGTCACTTTCAAATATTTACACATGTTCATGTTCTGCTTTCCTAAATTTAGTTTACTTGTATTTTTATCATGTTATAAAATCATATTATGTATATATATCACATTAGTTATATAAGCATATTACATAACACATGACAATAATATATCTGCCTATGCTGCTGCAATTTAATGCATAAACGTAAAAATGACAAGATGAATGAAAAATGGAGATACATGTTTTTCTCAGCCACAATATATGTATATTTATCATGTTAAATAATGTCATTACATATAGTCAAAAACACACATACTGCCAAGTAGTTAGATTTCTTATGTAGCCAGGACTTTTTCCTTGCATATACGAAGAATTCTATAGGAGTAAAACCTCACATCTCCAAACGTAAATTTGCAGGAGAAAGAAGAAACCATCTTAACTCTTACTGGATGTTTATGTAACCAGAGTTCTGTCATCATTAAATCTGAACGTTATTCAAAGAGTAAATGGACTTTTCAGTTTACACTAATTAGCAGCCACAGTATACGTGTGCACACATATTCTTCAGCGTCATATTACATTTAGTTTACACTTTTATAATATATAGCTGTGATGTCTTTGTTTTTATTTCTTGGTTAATATTAAAAAAATAAATGTATTATTAAATTAATATTAAAAGTATATACAAATTCCACCAAGACAAATTCTGTATAAATTAGCCAGTACAATAATCCTGTAACAGATTTCCATTCAACCCAGAGCAGAGCCTGCATATACAGACGTTGTTGCCTCAACACACAATGCAGTGGCAACTGACACAGGTCGTAAGTCAAACAGCACTTTTAATTCATTCTTTTGAGTTATTAATTGCAAATGAACTAGAATTATCATATCAGGGAATAGGGAAAATATTAAACATCATACAATGTATATTTACTACATTTGAATAGTTGAGACAATTCAAGCCCACATGTTTGAGAATTTCTAACCATCTCCTCATAATGGAATGTTCACACAATGTAATGGACAGCCGTTGTGCTTAGAAGACTTACTAAAACATGGAGATACATTTTTAATAATAAACCTGTAATACATATGTAAATATACCATAGTGTAATAAATCCACTAATCATAATATGTGGCTTGACATTTTTCATTCCTCTTTAGGTACTGCTGTCCTAACTAGTTGTAGGATGGTCATTTGACCAATAG
The DNA here is from genome assembly GCA_024036415.1 of Prochilodus magdalenae. Classification (NCBI taxonomy): domain Eukaryota; kingdom Metazoa; phylum Chordata; class Actinopteri; order Characiformes; family Prochilodontidae; genus Prochilodus; species Prochilodus magdalenae. The sequence goes on along the minus strand of JAMWET010002750.1, from coordinate 799,067 downwards.
GTGTCCCTGTTAACCATACAAATATCACCACCTCGTTTTACACCTGCCGCTTAGATCCAACTCTGCTAGCAGCCTTACCAAATCACTTCCAGTCCAATTCAAGCTTTTTGACATTATACCAGCATACAAGTACACAGTGTAACAGGAAGTTTGATGGTGCTGCTGATAAGAAAAAGTGATGTTCCAACAACAACATATACAAACACACAGTAGCTCCTAATATTAATATGCAGTAAGAAGCTGATAAGATTCATTAAAACTACGTTTATAATTCTAGTGTTAGGTGATTCCTTATGTTCTTCATGTTTGTGTTCAATGCCCTGTAAACTGATTATTACTATGCACTGCCATGATATCAGATCAGCAGAATGACCACTACAGCCCCAAGATGTAAGCGATATACAGTGAGATGAACCTTGTTGTTAGATTCAAATACCAATTTATATCCCAGGTTTGTAGAAAGTGTGTTAGATGTAAGTAAAACAAAATTAAAAGAAAGAAACAACTGATTCTTTAGTTTTTAGGGAACAAGAACCTTTGATTCTCGACATATAGAATGACATATTGATATATGAGTTATTAACATTAAAAGTGTTCTAATGACTATAACCTAGATAATTACTATTACTAGATAATTACTATTTTCTTCCATATGTAATATTGCTTTACCACAACAAGACACACAAAAACACAACATTACATAATCAGATAGAAACATGTAGGCCAACCGAAAACAACATCTAAAACATAGTCCACACAAGTGAAGTATTTCTATATATCACTATATGGCTGCTATTGGTATATCCAAATTGAGAGTTTTAAAGAAAAAACTTACTTTACACACTTTACTAATGTAACTCTTTGGAATGAGACATTTCTTAAAGTTATTTTGGGTCATGTCTTGTGGTCCATTCATCATGAATTTCCACACAATGTAAAGGGAACCAAATGTTTAAAGCAAAATATCAGAATCTGTAAAATTATGTTTTTGTTCCAACTACTGATTATTTTTAGAATATTATAGTGAGTAAAAATCATTTAAACACAAAGCATGTAGATATATTTATTATTTATCTACAATAAACATATGACTAAAATAAGTTATGTTAAAATAGCTTGGCTTGTATGCAATATTATACACCATATACACCAAGTGTCATAGACAGGACAGGACTTTCCTGGACATGCCTTGTGTTTGGTGCTAGGGTCCGTTACACTGATGATAAAAACCATGTTCATTTCTTTCAAATGAAATGAAATGAATGAGTGTAATTACAGTATCCAGAACAGTGGACAGCGAAATTCGCTAACCCCCAAATTAACAACATCATCCTAAAATTATAGACCATCAACAACTGTCAGTCATATGTACACATTAGAGGCTACTTTAAAAAACAAACTTAAATGACTTGGTTTTATGATTCTGCAGACTGTCGTAATAATCAAAAGGAGGACATGCATACAAAGCAGTGCTTAGAAATATACAGAATATTTCAGAAACAGTGTTTTGGAGGCGGTTATTCTCAGCTGCTGTGGAAGAGACAAAACATTCTATTAAATGATCAACCAATAAAAAGACTTGGGTTTTGTGTGGTGAGGTACCTCCTCCTGCAGCGTACTGGACATTTGGGATAAGGACAATATATATGTGATATATTTGATATTTTGCTCATTAAAATGAAGTTTTCGCTATATTTACCCACATTGGGAAAAACATACAATAACATATATGTGCCATATCTCTGCACACAGAAACACATATGTAACTGAATAACAATCTACATGTTATGTTATTACACCTGAAAGTTACCCAATGTTCTCTCTTTCTCTCTCTCTCTCTCTCTCTCTCTCTCTCTCTCTCTCTCTCTCTCTCACTTTCTCTCTCTCTCTCTCTCTCACTGTCTCTCTCTCTCTCTCTCTCTCTCTCTCTCTCTCTCTCTCTCTCTCTCCTTCTGGAAACAGAAGTCAGGTTGTCAGAGAGAAACAGAGCAAGAGAGAGAGAGAGTGAGAGAGACAGAGACTGGATGAGAGTGGGTGAGAGACAGTGCATGTGGACTGAGTGGTGGGCTGTGAGGATGAAAGGGGCAGGTTGAGGGCTCCTCTCAATCACGAGCCCCTCCAGGAGGTGAGCACCACGGGGCGATGAGAGGCCTGTCGGGGGGCCGAGGAGATGTGAACTCCATTTAGACGTGTGCGTGTGTGTGTGTGAGGAGGAGACCGCCACTCAACCACCCTCCCCTCTTTGCCTTTGGAGACAAAAGCCATGCAAATATTTGGTGCGGTGCTCAGCCCCATAGAAGGATATTCAAAATGTCAGGGCGCTTATTTTGCGGGATGGCTCCTCACCCCTGAACAGTTGGATACAGGAGGGTGGAAGTGCTGCCTGTTGAGCCATTTAGGGGTCTCTTTCTCTTTTTGGTTTTTGGTCTGTGTGCGTCCAAGGCTTGGCCACAAACACGACCATGTCTGATTATAAGCCATTCAGGGGCTACATTTGAGAGAATCTAATACTTTAAACTGATGATCATATTGAAACTTTTCAGAGTATGCTTAGTTACATAACTTGGTTCAGTGAAGTACTAAAATATGGGCCCTCCATTTACCCTCAACTGGAGGAATATGAATCCATTATTAGTGTTAAGATTTATTCAGTTAGGAGTGTTAAAACTTAATTGTAGGCCCGTATACAGGCCGTGTAAAGGTTTAAAGTGCTGTTTATTGCTATGAAGTATATCCTTTTATAAACCTGAAATTCGTTGAATATTTACAGTTTGAATTTTCAGATATTTGCTTATTTTTTGGATATTCATATTTATATACATAAATGCATGCTTAAGCATAACTTACAAAATATCAACAAATAAGATAACATGTTTAGCATGTTTAAGCCGTTTAATCTGAAAAATGATTACTCTGATTACTCTGTTATTAGTAATCTTTACTCTGTTATTAGTAATCTTGATCACTACTTTTCATTTTGTATCTAAGTCTGTTAATTATAAAATTAAAAAAAGAAAAAAAAGAATAAATGCATGATATAAAAAAATATTCAACTATTCATATTTTATGTGATATAATTTACAGATTAAATTTAATTAATTCTTTTATTTTTCCCTAAAAACATCAGTGCAGCCATCCAACCATATATGGTGATTAAATGGACTATAAAAAGGTTGCTTATTCATATAAAATAGTTTGGTATTTGTTTTATATTTGTAAACTGTAACTTTGCAAGAAGGTCTGCACCTTCTTTTTGCTTTTACATGCTTTAACGGAAGAAGGTATTACATAATAAAGTGCATTTGACCTTCATGGTGCAATGCCAAGGTCACACCAAACAGGAAAATGGTTCAGTTTACCATGTTAGGGTGTAGGACACAGGAAAATAAAAATGTGTGATAATTATAACAATGTTTATTTACATATGTATACATTTAAATTTACTGTCAGAACTTTCAAGCTCTGTTTTAGTGGAACTGTTAGATTGTTAGTCTGAACAGTCAGGTGGCGTAACCACTAAGTCAAACGAAAGCCACCAGACCTGAAATAGTTTTAATAACTAAAAGCTTTGATAACACAAACTACACATATGAAATAAAATGCTTTAAACTTTATTTGCAGAAATAAAATTGTACATCATATCATTTTTAATGCAATATTTAAACTTGCCAGTTAAAAGACTGTATTTGAGATTTATACGCTCATGGACAAGAAAAATGAATCTCTTTAGCTGAAGAATTATTATTCATTTAGCAACATTAAGACTTATGTTACAGAGACCCTTAGGGTTAATTCCCACTCAGAGGGCTACACTTGAAAAGGTTTTAGAAATTGGTATCTACTCATGCTTTAGATCAAGCATATCATGACTGTCCATAGAAATACAAGCATCTCCATTTTTGTGTATTTCTACTTCCATGCTTTATTTGAACCTCTGCTGCTGTTTACCTTGTGTGAAAATTTCATAATGAATGGACCAACAGAAATAGCTCAAAATTGCTTGAAAAAAGTCTGGTTCTATTGACTTACATTAAGTTATATTAGGTGATTGCCATTCTATGGACTGTTGCTGGAACAAAACCTGTGATGTTCAACGTGATAACTTTACAGAATAAGACATTTTTTATTCCATTTTGAGCTGATTCTTTTAGTCCTTTTATCATGAAACAAAATTGTTTAAACTATGTTAAAATAAGAAAACCACAATAAGGAAATCTCTTAATTTCTTCAAACAGCAGCAATGTATAATATATTTCATGTTGCAATATAGACAAACACAATGACACGATAACAGAACAACAAATTTGATCAGGATAAATGGCATCTTATCCAGGTTTGCTTCTTTCAAATGGTTTCTTGTTTTTTGGCAGCATCACCCACCCACACACATATACACCTTTTTCTTTCTCACTCTCTTATTTTCCCATCCTCCTTTCTCTCTTTCTCTCACTGGTTCCTCTGTTCACTCTGATCAGGGGGGGCTAGCTGAAGCACTGCCCCCAGGGAGGCTGCAGGGCTTCAGTCAGCCATATGGCAAAAACTCCCCTGCCCCTCCCTCCACAGCCAGCCTGGAGGAGGGCCTGATGAGGCTGGAGTGCGAGCCATGCTTCCTGACCAAGGGGGCTGCCCAAAACGCACCCGGCCAACATGCAGGCAGGTAGCGGGCAGAAAGAGGATGAGAGAGAGCGACAGAGAAACAGAGAGATTGAGCACAGGGACAAGGACGTTGGCTGAATCTCCACTGACATCAGAATATGCTGAAAATGTACATTGCAGAGAACTAGAGAAAAAGAAGCCTCCCTGTTTGAGATCTTCATTGCTTATTTCCCTTTGACAAGCGAGTACTTACAGGCAGATGGCCGGAAGTTTAAACCTCTCCTAGTCCCGTCACTGACAGGGTCAACAGGTCAACAAAAAAAAAAAGATTTGTGCCGTGGTGGTACGACATTTGCTGTATTGTTTGCAATGGATCTTCCGAGGTAATGTAGCTAACGTAACTGAAGCTTATTGCCCACCAATCGTCATCATGCATTAATACTAGAAAATTCAGGTTTCAAAGTGGCAGTTTTAGCATTTAAATAGACAACCGCAAGCCACACTGTGCTGTCTTTGGCCTTATTATTCAGTAACTACTATATATTCCTCAGTAATTGCTATAAATCATTTGCTAACTACTATAAAACTGGTTATCACGAGGAACCAAAATGTGGTTTAAAATACAGACACTGAAAATGGAGTTAATGGTTTCTCGAAAATTACATTTTAAAAGATTTCAGAATCAGATATTTATATGTACTTGAACTTTCACATAAGTTCATAACGTTAAAAATATTCAAACATATATCAAGTATATATTGTCGTTGTTTAAAGAAAAACAAGCATCACCAAACTGGCAGCTTTATAGGATAGGGCAAAGACCTAAGTTACCTTTCATGCAAGTCAATAGAACTAAAGTAAACTAAAAGTGTGGCCCTGTATACAGACCATAAGAATTAGGGTTAATTCTGTGTATGTCAAAAGTTTGGTTATAAATCTCCAAATGGACAGCAAATAGTTGGCAGAGCAACATATCACACCGTATGTTCCATATCACCAGTTAAACAATGTCATGTCACTTAGAACCTGTAAAGACAACTTATATTGCTCTATGGTCTATAGTAATGTACTGAAATGAAAGTTGTTAAATATTTAAATTATACAAACCCTGTCCCCCTCCAGAAAAAACGAGTCACCTTAACTTAAAGTCTATAATAGCCTGCGATAAAACTCTATAAAGTTTTGCTTTACATGGTTACATTCCAATATTAGTGTCTACCATATTCTTATGGGCAGATATTATAAGGTATTATAAAACCTGACATAATAATTTTTATACACTATATGTATAAAGTATGTCATTATGAAAAGAAAGCCTATGGTAAGTATTATACGGTGTTATGTAATGCCTTGTAAATGCATTTATAGTCCATTATAAACACAGGATTCTTAGGAATTGATGTGCTATGGCAGGCCAGTGATGTAACATGTACAACAATAGGAAAGGCTACAGTGCGTCACTTAGTAGCATCATGTGATAAGTGGAGATCTATCGGCAGATGGCTAAAATTAGTGGGCCAAAATTTTAAAAAGGGAAAGTCATTCAAATATTACCAGTGTAATCACCTACAGCAATTCACAATCAAGTCTTGCTCATTAATTGTAGCATCTAAATGAAATTATGAAACACTTGTAGGACAGCCTGTGAGGTTCTCCCTGGCGTATGAGCATAAAAGGGGAGGGAGGTGGAGAAAAGCAGGTTAATTGTAATTCACTGCAAAGATGACACTGAAGGGAGAATTCCCAGAGGAGTCAGATTCTCAAAGCTAAAGTTTTTCACCATGCCCCCCTCTCCCCTCCCTACATCCTCTATATTCCTCCTCACTCTCTAGGTTGCCAACAGTATCTTGTCATTTCTGTTTTGTTTGGTTTCCCTGAGATGTATGAAGGACTTGATACACACATTAAAAGCTGCAGACATGTTGGTGTCTGATCCTCTTTAGATCGCCCGCTTTAATCGGTGGCGGCTTCTCTCCTCGTCTCACGATTTATAATGCATGCTCTCATAGACACTGCCACAGGTGCCTCCACATCATGCTCGTTCTGATGCCACTGACAAACGAAAAGAAAAGAAAAGAATCTAGGGCTGTTTTTTCTGTTGTTGTTCTTCTGAAGGTACCGAAAAATAATCTAACATGCGGCAGCGCCACGCACCTATGCCCTGATTGCGTTTTTTTGCCGTGGAAATATTGAGGCTAATTAATCTTCTGTGTTTACGCCGTTCATTACCACATTGACAGTTATTTCTCTTCATCCGAGGAAAGATCCCTTTCATGATGAATTACTAGGCTGGGCGTATGACATTCCCGACTACAGAGGTGTCCCGTAGTAGGGACGAAAGCCCAAATGAATCTAACGGAGCGGGTGTCTTGAAGATATGAGCTATTCAAATGAGACACTAAGGAAAGGGGACTCTGCCATTGCTGGGTTCCTTATGATAATGTTCTCATTTGAATATAAAAGAATCTTTTGCCATTTTTTCCCCCCTCCCCAGATCAAAAAAAAAAAAAAACCCGAAGCAGGTTGAATTGGCATTCCTCTCACACATAGCGGGCAACACAAGAGGAGAATTAACCAGCAATTGTTCTTTGTTTGACATTCCAGCGGCGTTCAAATACAGATGCTGAAAGAGACTGCAATGTAGGTTAAATACAAGGGACAATGAATGAAAACATTACCATTCCACTGATCCCTGTTCACAACAATGCCCTATGTGTGTCTATTATGGAGTAACAGGAAGTGACGCCTCTGGAAATAAAACTTGTGTGCATTCCGCAAGCAGTTTTGGGCCACAGTGTACAATGCTGGATGCACATCTTCTGCAATAACACCTCCGCACTTCACAGCTTGATGTACAGATCTAGGCAAAACAGGGATGTATAATTCAATAAGCAGCATGCTAAAGAATTCATATATTCCAGTTAATTACACCTTTACACCGGGGCGGGATTGTACGTGGTATCGTCAGACAGATTTTTACTTTTGACCTCCGTCTCAAAGGGTTGCCTTAGTTATCGAGCCTTCGTTATCGAACCTTCGTTACCACATAGGATTTTTAAAATGATTTTTTAAGACACTCCCTCATCATTCTTTATTTAGAACCCAATGCCTTAAGTATAAATAAATCATTGAGTAAGAAAGGTATGAGCACCTAGGTGATCGAATTTCAATCCTTTACTAATTCTTTTTTTTTTGCTATACAAAAAAATTGGCTCTGTCTTCTGGGCAAGCAGAGAAGCAGAGAAAAAGACAGGCTGGTTTGTTTCAGGAATGTATACGCCAGCATTGACCTAAGTTAGATATCAGGGAATGTGTTTCAGAGCGCGCTCGGTGGAGCCTGTGAAAGTGTTGAGAGGTCATGAGCTGGGATGCTGCTATGCTGGCTGTGCTCTGGGTTTACTGAAGAGCTTTAGTTTGAGCTGAAATGAAGGGCCTGTCATGCCTTTGACAGCGAGTGACGCCTCAGGCACATCCTGCAGCCACAGCTCAATGTGCTTCCAATGGCACTCCAGACACCTTCCTAACGAGACGCGGCAATGGCTCCGTAATTACGCTGGCCACATGCAAGAGGGATGCCAGGGGAGCCCAAACTTTGTTCTTGAAGGAGCCTTCAGTTCTATAATCTTAAACGGCTTCTAGGGGTATTCACCACCGCCATGCAGGATCCAGCCAGAGATGACTGCAACTGGTGGACTGGATTCAGCTAAGGCTTTCAGACAGCAATTACAAATTCAGAACCCTACTGCAGCCAATGAACACCACATTTTACATTTTAGTTTGGAATCAATGCTTATGCAATTATATAAATTAATTTAATTGCTGAGATGGGCATAGAATGACTACAGAATGACTATTCTCATCCTGTGCAACTTTCCTAAAGGTTCCTAATGGTGTCCAGTGATAATCCATCTCATGCAGCTTAAATATCCTCACACAGTTCCTGCAGAGTTGGAGTGACACCGGGTCTTCTGGACGTGTGACGCATGACAACAAACCGTTCATCTTGGCACTGGCCACAGTGCCTCCACACACGGATTCGTTGGTAGTCTCCAACTGGACAAAAGTGGGACTCACCACTGAAGATGACACGCTGTCATTCTGAGTCACCCCTTGACAGTCTGGCATGACATTGCTTCGGCCTTTGACAATGTTGACTTGGTGTTAAGGGCAGTCATCATCGTCTGTAGCCGTCTGTCAATGATATTGGCAATAACAGCATGGCTTATGGAGGGCATCTCAGCTCACTGAATGTCCACAATCATGGTTATTGGGTGAGTCAATAAAGGGGTAAGGCCTGATCTTGCTTATGTCACATGTGCAGCCGAGCGTGAAATTCGAATCATTTGCATGTTTCACAATGTCAAATCTACCCACTAAGTTTCATTGTAGTTGGTTGATTCTGTCTGGGTGCAACTCTGTGTGCAACTATGATTTTGATGATAAGTGCCGTTAGCAGGACATTTGCAAACTAGTATACAACAGACTAAGAAATTTCATATGCATTAAGGATGATAATCATCGCCATGGAAGACTCCTAAAGCTGCACTGTGTTACTTTAAATTTAAAGTATTCTGAGTCCAGAAGTAAAATGATCCCATGTTGAGCACACACTGCTGAAGTATTAACTCAGAAGTCAGAGCTGTCAGATTTGGCAGGAGACTTTCAGAGCACAACAGAAGCCCTTACATATTGACGTCACACGAACAAACTGAAAAAGAAGGTTCAGCTCGATATGGGCTGGTTGACCTGAGCAACACTGGTGGAAGCATTGCTTATAGTGCTGTACAGTGCTAAAAGTGAAAACCAGGAGAGGGATATTACTGAATATGGAGACATCATAACACCAAACCCAGACATCCTCTGCACTTTGTGGTCAAATGCAATAGCAAAAGGCAAATTCTAATGTTCCAGAATATAACTGCTGCAATTTAAGGTGGAACAGGAAAAATGAACAAGCTGTCAAACAAGAAACCAGCTCAGAGTTCAGCTGTGTGTTATTTAAGTTTTCAAAATGTTCTACAGTTTCATTGTGCTACAGTAGGCCATTTCAACAAGGTAACACAATTAAAAACACAATAAATGGGAAACAGAAAGAGAAAAGCGACAGAGGTTAAACCAAGGCAGCAGTTGGGCTGACTACAGTTCCATGACCCCATGACTCAGGATGCTTAATTGGCTATTTTATTACTGGGTAAGTAAGTTCTGTTGGTTGTTTGCCACACTAGCAAGCAAAACAGCCAGTAACTTTAATAATGTTGTGGAATTTAATGCTAAGCTTGTAGTGTAGTGCAATGTACTCTTAAAGTGTGAAGTATATCTGTGCAGCTAAGGTTAGCTGGCTAATTCACAATTCACTAATATCAGCTGATCTAAGAGCCAATTGTATCTTTTTTGACTGCCTTGTTATAAAATGTTCTTTCATATGTTTCATGCAGTTGTTCCCACCAGTGAGTCCAAACAGTAATGTAAGTTCACTGCACACTCAGGGAAAATCCATATCCTGGAGTTGCTTCTCCAGTGAATAGTGAATTTTCTGCTAGTGACTGAATGAAAAACGAACTTTACTGTTTTAGTTGTTTGCGAATGTTTGTGCACCCCAGTCCAAAGTCAAATTAATATAAGTTAATGTATCCTCAACACAGAACACTTTCCTGCACATTTCAATGCACAACTGCTGTTTATTAGCTGAATTTAACATATGGGGAAAATATTTAACTGTGCAAACATTCTGCAAATTTATTTTATGCTTAATTTTAAAATATAAAACAGGTACACGATGAATGCAACATGAATGCAATATGTTGCAATAATAAACCAGCTTATTTTTAAAACTCTATAAATGCTGTGTATCAAATACTTGCTGCATTAATAACCCTTGAAATACCTGAAAATACTTGAAATGTCCATACCTACTAATAGCCGTAATCAGTAGTCTACCTATTCAGGAGAAAGTACTAAACTCTTTCTGGGCTCTAGCTGTCATTATCTTTCAAATGTGTTGTCGATACCCATGCTATCCCTGTTTAACCAGTTCACTTCCTTGTCTTCATGACTGCTTCATTCATGTCCTTGCTCCATGCCTGCCGATTGTTTTATATCTGGCAACACAAGGTGTACTAGATACAACGACATGGACAGAAGGGGTGAGATCACGAGCCAAAACACAAACCTTTACCCTCAAAGAATAACATAATGGCTTTGGCATTTTTTCAGCATGTTTCCTTAACCTCGGATGACATATCATGGTCATTTATAATGTAATACAGTACATGTATCACATATTGGTCCTTTATACACAGTGTATAAATAGAGATTGTACACCAACATATGCAGAAAAATGCCATGTTAAAGTTAATGTTAAATAATCATCATCAAGAAGTGTAGAACTACAAATGAAGTCATTTGACAAGTTGTATTCAAGCTTTTGCAGATACCGTGGCTACAATAGTAGGCAAAAGTATGGTGCATTCATAACAGACAGTCATAGGATCCATGTTTGAACTGTATGCTACCAAAGGGCATTAATGAGTCACAACACAACCAGAACTCATTCATTAAAGTCATCAACGCAATTCCAGTGTGTTACAGAAACCCAGTGTAGTCACAGTCTAGCTGGTCTGTAGTTTATTTATGTATTGACTTAATGTATAGAACTGTAATACTATAGTTGAATGCTTATTTGCTTTCAGGATCAGGTGTTCATGTCAGAAACCACATAACCAGATCTACCTGAGATTGACATGGTTTGGGTATCTACATTACCCAGTGTTAATTGAGGATGACCAACACAAACTCTCTCTTCTGATTGTACATCTATAAGGTGGACTACCACGGTAGGAGTGTCTAATAAAGTGGACAGTAAGTGGACACAGTGTTTAAACACTCCAGCAGCACGGCCGTGTCTGATTCACTCACACAAGCACCACACACACTAACATTACAGTATGCAGGGAAACAGACGGACTACAGTCTGTAATTGTAGAACTACAAACTGCACATATATGGTGGAGCTCATAAAATGGACAGGGGGTAGATACTTGGTGGTGTCTTTAATTAAGTTGCTGGTGGCTGTATAAATTAAAGGGATGATGTTTGATGCTGAACTTGCAATATCTGGTCTAAACTGTTTAAAATTAAGAAGAGGAGAAGGAAGGGCTTTTCTGGTGAAATGTTGCCCCCAGTTATCCACAGTGTAAATCTGACAGGCTGGAATGAGATAACTCATGGTCTAAATGGACCATATCATAGCTGAGTGGGCAAACTATGAGACGTGAAGCTGCACAAGCAGTGGAGTCACAGCATCAGAACTACATCCGTTAATGCAACCAGTCTGTACATGTCTGTACAGCGATACAGGTGAAAGCTGTGAGTGAAAGCAATAGAAATATTAACAGGTGCACTGCAAGCACAAATAGTCCCCTGCCACTGAAGTGTTGCATCGGCTCTTTGTGTCCAATAAACTCACCTCATTAATTTTTCCAATTATTATTCCTATTCAGTTCTCTTTCAGCCGGGGCAAAACTGCAGACCAAATGAAGGGAAAATAATTAGCTACTCCCAATATTACCGAGGTGCTGCGCGGGCCCAGGTCAGCTCGAGCATCCTGCCGATCCTGACATTTTAAATTACCTGAACAATACCTGAAGCAATCTCTGGACCTAATTAACTTCCCGCCGAGACCAAATGTACACATCATTTAAAAAGATAGATACGAGAGGACAAAACACACGGCCGCCCCCTCCCCTTCCCCTCCTGCTCAAGTTCTTGCTCATATGCACGAGTCAATCCTCCACCCGCCGTATGTATTATATTATAGAGGAGAGGGACTTTCTTTCCATCAAGTAATCAATGCGCCATTGGAACGAGTTCATTTTAATGCACTCAATCTTGCCTTTAATGTTTATGGCTTACGGGCGTAGCAAGCATCGGGGATGCAGGAATGTTATATGGCTTCGGTTTCGGCCCATTTCATCAAATATTCATGCGCTCAAAAAACGGGCATCAAAATAGCAGTGAAGGAGAATTGCATTCACAATGTCTGTCTGTCTGTCTGTCTGTCTGTCTGTCTGTCTGTCTGTCTGTCTGTCTGTCTGTCTGTCTGTCTGTCTGTCTTATCCCCCTCTTATCCCCTGTTTCTTTCTCTGTCTATGTAAGTTTCTCCTTTTCTCATTCTTACACTGTCTCCTTCTCTCCCAGTTTTTCCTTCTTTGTCCTCTCTGTTGCTTTTTAAATCCATTTTCTCTTTCGCCTCCTTCTCTCTCTCACTCTCTCCCTCTCATCCCCATCTCTTTTTCTCTTTATTTCTCTCATTCTGTAATTGACTGTATGTCTTTCTTTCTTTCCCTACTTTTTCCATCTCCCTCTCATGACCCTTTCACTCTTTCTGTTTTTCTATCTTCTACCCTTGACCTTTTTACTGTCTTTCTCTCCTTCTCCCTCTCTCTGTGTCTTTTTTCTTTATATCCTCTATACATCTCTTTTAGGTTCTCTCTTTCCCTTTAAGTAACTATATCTCTTCTTATTGTCTCGACCTCTTTCCTTTCTTCTTCACATTTTTCTCTTTTTCCTCTCTTTTCCACTCTTTACCTGTTCCTTGCTCTTATTTATCTCTTTATCTTCCTTTCTTTCTCTGACTCTTTTCTCCCTTCCATTCACCCTCATGCTTTCTTTCACTCTCTCTATTTCTCTCTTATTTCTTTCTCTATTTATCTCTGTCTGTCTCTGTTTCTCTCCTGCTTTCATTTTACTGTATTTTCTTTTTATGTCTCTTTCTATCTGTCCCTCTTGCTCTTGCTATGTCTTTTTGATTCTATTTTTCTATATCTCTTTGTTTCCTTCCTATCTCTCTTTCTTTTCCTCCTTCTTTTTTCACCATCTCATTTCCCCCTCTTGATTTGTCAGTCTTTCTCTCTTTTTTCCTTTACCACTTCAGTATGTCTTTCCTTCTTCTGTGTTTTTCTTTTCATTCTCTGTTTCTCTTGCTCTCTCTCCCTCTTTTCTTTCTCAGTCTCTCTCCCTCTCTATCCTTCTTTCTATCTCTTTTGACCTCATTACTTTCTCTTCCTCTGCCTTACTATCCTTCCTCTCTGTCTTCCTATATAACCCACTTTCTATCCCTCTCTCTTCCTCTTTCTCCTTGTGTTTACATTCGCTCTCGTTTGTGAACGCTTGTGGTCCCCACTGTTGTATGTGTTTCAGAGATTGAGATGATATAGTGAAGGCGTCCTCACAGATACGCACACGTCTGTCAGCGCGCCGGTCGCCATGAGATAAAGGTCTAGGTCTAAATGCTAGGCCGAAAGCAAATGATGCAAAAAGCTGAAATTGAACCAAAGAGCTAAAAAAAAAATCTCAACCCGTTCTTGATGTAGGTCCCCTAACCCTCTCTCCACGGCGCCACTTGCCTGCTAAACGTGAACGCCGCATTCCGTCAGTCGCTCTCTGTGAGGAGTCCCCATTTTTCATTGGAGCTATTTCGCTGCAGCACCCGCAGTAATATTAATTTTGCAGCTAGCCTCTTTAAGCCCTTTTGCGATGAGCATGTTTTTAAGTGTGTGTAAATTCTTAACGGCGCCCTTGGCTTTCATTTGTCCTTTTAAAGAAACATTTTTTGAAGAGAGCGAGGCCTCAGATCTAGATATGGTGGCCCACTTTACTTGCACAAACTGCATATGAAATCTTAAATATATGGTATTAAGCTGATTCTGCATGACTTTGAGCTGTCTCAATGAAGCCTGAGCTTCAATATTAATAGACTTAGCTCAAACAATTATAAAGAGCAATTCAATGTTTGCTTTTGTCAAGCAGGCTCCATTTTGTTTCATAATGCAGACTCAGCAGAAACAAAAAAGATTCTCTGAGAGCTACAATGGATACAAGAGAGTCCTGTAATGTTTCGCGTTACTTCAAAGTATGCACTACCAGCTTAACATCACTTTCATGAATATACCAAACTCATTGTCTCCTCTTGTGCTCTGTAAAAGCCTTTGGAGACCAGAACTATTAGATTCATATTAAACACATTTTGTTGTAGTATCCAAATATAATTACATTGTAATATATATTTATTACAATATAATTATATATTGTGTGTAACTTTCATTCTGTATTAACAGCTTTAAGTCTTAGACTTTTTGCCATTTGCTCTGATGCACATGACAAATATAAAGATTGAACAGTTAGAATCCACAGAATTGGCCAGCTTTGATGTTCCATGTTTTGTTTTGACAATAACTACAACTGTATTATTCAGTTATTAACTTATAAGAATTCTTATAACTGAACAATAACCAGCTTGCACTGCAGGAACCATTTAGTTACAAAGTTAAAAGCTGTATATTGTAATATGACTTTATTTATTAAGACATATTGTAATATCTATATGCTCTGTATGTGTAAGAGTAAGGAATAAGGATGTGGACTTACATACAGAACCTTAGAGTCCAAAGGTCTCAGAGTTATGTTCATTTGGTTATGCTATTTAAATCTACACCAATCAGTCATAACATTAAAACCACCACCTTGGATCTATACTCATTGTCCATTTGATCAGCTCCACTTACTGTGATTCACTGCATACTTTGTTTATCACCCTTTCATCCTGTTCTTTAATGACCAGAACCCCCACAGGACCCCCACAGACCAGGTATTATTCGAGTGGTTGATCATTCCTAGCACTGCAGCTACACTGATGTGGTGGCGGTGTGTTAATGTGTGTTGTCTGATCCACTCACACCAGCACAACGCACACTAATACACCACAACCACGTTAGTGTCACTGCAGTGCTAAAAACGATCCACCAGAATAGCACCACATCAACCTCATGCCAGACTGTCATGGAGTGAGACTGAGACTCAGAAGCAGGTGACCCTTGCCACAAAATCTGCAGGAACTGCATGAGAGTATTTAAGATGCGTGGGATGAATTATTACAGAACACCATTAGGAACCTCCACGACTCCATGCTGAGACGGCATGTTGCATTAGCAAACATGGTGGCCCGACGCAACACTAACAGACACTATCTCTGTATGTGTAGGTTAACAACAGTAGTAGTACACTTAACGATAACAAGTTCAACACTTTTTTAAAGTCTACCTTCAGTCAAAGAGGTTAAAGAACTACAACACCCATGAGGCACTGGGACACACAGTGCTTTCCATTGGTCTTCTCCACCTGTAGCCCAAGGAGAGTTGAATGCTCTTTTCTTGCCTGCAGTGTGGTGTATGAAGCCTGATGTGCTGTACTTAGAAACGACTTGAAATGTTTGACACTCAAAGCTTAGCTGGAGACGTCCGTGTGTGTCTGAACTCCATGCATGCATGCGTGTGTGTGTCGGACGGAGCTGCAGTGAGTGAACATGTCCCGCTGTGTGCTCTCCCTGAGATCAGAGATCACAGCTCTCGACCACACGTGCTCCGGAGACCCCAGCCTACTGCAATATTTACCTGCTACATGAGCCCGCATGGCAGAGAGCTGCCACTCAGAAGCCCCGCAAAACACCTTCTAATAGAGCCATCATGCCAAATTAGCCATTCTCTGGAGCTCATAGTCCAGCATGAGCTACATTTATGAACATGAGATATTTAACACATAAGTCAGAGCCTTTGGGTGAACATTTGCTGATTTTACAAGTTGAAAGTTCAGATATGTCCTCATTAAACACATCATCAGGCCCCCTATAAGTAAATGGAATGTGCTTCGAGGTACACATCTCTGCCCTTTAGTGATATACTAGTTTCTTTCATTAAAAGATCTTGTTGTGTTAGTCTCAGCCTTGGATGCTCAGAACACCACTACATGAGGTATGTGATCTCTACTGATCTCTAGGTGATCTTAACTTTCAGGATTTTGTCAGTTGCCTTCTGGTTATCTCTCTCCATGCCCATGTATTTACATGTCCAAGCACTGGTCTTATTAACTGTGTACTGGGAAAGATGACAGTGCAAGCAGCTAGCTCTCTGTGACATATTTTTGGGTTTCTCAATTGAAACTTGCAAATTGCATGCCACTGAATCTCTAATGGTTCTTCAACCAATTTCTTTAAAAAACATATCCCTGCATGTATTTACTACTGGCTTTCCACTGGTCGTGTTTTGCTGTAACCCCATTGTTCCTACATGTCATGCTGCTTGGCTTGTATGGCTTGTGTACAAATGTGTGGGATGCTTGTCAGATAAGCATTTAGCCAAAGGGAAGACATGCATATACTGTGTGATTTCAGAGTGGTTTTAAGCCTAATTTGGGCTGAGCCGACTGAATTTGATGACGTGGCAAAATTTGATCTTCATTGTGTGTTCTTTACCATGCAGGGTGAAAGGAGAAGCAATGTTTGATTAATGAAACAAGTTTTAATTTTCAGCCAGTGGTTAGATGCACAGGACACTGGATTGAGCAGATTTACAAGCTGTAATCTCAAAGACACCCAAAAACACAAAAAGAGCTGTGTTGATGCTGTGGCACCCACTCAAATAGACACAAACAGACTTGTGAGGCACCTATAGTTTTTTTAAAGGTGACATAGAAAACTGTATTTAGTTACTGTACTTAAGTAGTTTTACTTTACTGAAGTATTTTCATTTTGAAAGACTTTAACTCCATGACATTTCAAACTCAAATATCTTACTTTTTTTCACTCCACTACATTATGGGAAATTTAGTTCTATATCAAAATATGTGCATGTGAAAATGTAACATGTCAAAATGACGGAATCCCAAATGGCTGTTTATGGATTCTTAGCATCCATGGAAATGTCAAAATGTGACTTGGTGGGTAAACAGACCACAGTATAGAAATATGTACACATGCACTTCTGAGTCTTTTTCTGCATTTATACAAACACTTTCCTTTTATAGTAAATTTGTTTTAGCAAGTTTATGTTTATGAACAGAGCTTTTATTAAACATTAAGTTGCAAATAAACCTTAAGCCCAAACGTTGCTTGTTTGACATTTCAAAGTCAAATTCTTACTTTTTTTAGTTCTAGCTAATGGGAAACTGCTCTTCTCGTCAGTGTGCATGTGAAAATGTAACATGTCAAAATGAAATAGCTTATCAGGATGTTAGACTAATTAATGTCAAAATGTGACTTGGTATTAAACAGACTGGTGGAAATATGTAGATACACTTCTAGAGTCTCTTCACCTAAACTGAGCGGAATGAGAGTCGTG
This sequence comes from Prochilodus magdalenae, assembly GCA_024036415.1. Classification (NCBI taxonomy): domain Eukaryota; kingdom Metazoa; phylum Chordata; class Actinopteri; order Characiformes; family Prochilodontidae; genus Prochilodus; species Prochilodus magdalenae. The sequence goes on along the minus strand of JAMWET010002750.1, from coordinate 781,302 downwards.
TTCCAGAAATGATAACAGGACATTAGGGCCATAATAAATTGGGGTACTTTTGCTCTCCCTACTTAAGTACATTTGAAGGTAAATACTTTAGTACTATTAATCAAGTGGGGGTCTAAAGGGAGGACTTTTACTTTTACTGGAGGAATATTTTACCGTGGGTATCTCTACTAGTAACCAAATACATGGTTTGTGTAATTCGTCCACTCCTGATCAGGATTATCTATTCAGAATCAGCGTCAGCTTGCCTAGAAAATTAAAATTTAATTATGGCCTAAAGTTTTTAATTACACATTCTTTTAGCTTATTAATATCACTTTTTATTTTAAAATGTCCTTAAAAATTCATAGAATTTCCAACCTCAAGTTTAGATTTAAGGACTTTTTTTAATAAAGAGTGAAATTAATGAGCTAAAGGAATGTGTTTATATTGGCGTAGTTGATTAGTTCTGTACCTAAAACCCAAAATACCAGAAACCTCAAACACTGTTGAAGTGAATTTGCACAAAAGGGTGATCAAATGGGCTGATTCTAAAATCTGCTATGTAATAGTTTTGAGTCTTTGATTTTATATGCCCCCTCAAAACTTACAAAGCAATTACTTTTTATTGGAAAATGTCCTTAAAAGTTCTTAAATTTAGATTTGGGCTGCAAAACCGTTTAAGTGTAGCTCATAACTAAGATGAGCTAAAGTGCTGTGCATTGCGCTTAAGTATACTACTCAGCCTATGTGCTTTTAGCCCTTACATATTTAAGATGTACAGTAAAATGCTTAGAATTCACTTCATCTCTTCATGACTGACACAAAATTACTTCCAAAACTGTATTTATGGCTTAACACAGTTTCTAGGTAAACATCCCCAAACGCACTGTAGCTCAAAGATCACTTAGCAGTTAAGCCAACATCATTTTGAACAATCTGTCTGATGGTTAAAATGACCTTAGCATGATCATGCTTTTGAGAAATCTGGCAATAATGTTTGTATTTTTTTATTCCAGACAAGAAAGTCAAAATATGTAGTAGTATGTATGTAAAAAGTTATGCAGACTGCTGAATGTATATGAGGGGCAGTGTGAGGGATCATTTGTCAGCTGAGGCAGTTAGATTTAAATGTTTAATTTCTCAACACTCTGACATCCATTTCCTGCATAAAGCCATACATGTATGTAATCTGTCCCAAAAGGACAAAGAAGGTACATTCCAGTCATCATCATAGTTCATCACAAAGACATTTAAGGACAATTCTAAACCATAGGCAGTGGAAAGGTTTCAGCAGATAGAAACTTGAGACTGCACATGGAGTAGTGAACAATGGTTTATCATATTGCAGGAAGCTGCAGGAAAGTTTTCCCATCAGCCATTGCATATGTTTTTAAGGTGTTTGTTTGACTCCAGGTGTTTGGATGTTCCAAGTAAAAGTATTTATCAATTGCAGTTCCCTTAACCAACATCCTGACCTCACATATGTAGGAAATTAACTATGTCTTTCCACTAAATGAAAATCTATGAATATGGTAGAAACACGGAATAATAAAATGTAGAACTCTACATTGGATTTGTCAAGTCAACTTAAATACAGCTAATCTAATTGATATTTTGTGGAAGCAGTTTTTATTTTATATTTTTTCATAATCAGTGATAACTGTTATATCTATGGATTAATATGGATTAAAAATAAGAAAATATACATATAGTTGCTGTCCAAAAAAAAGAAAATGCCCCAAAATGCCAGCTTTACAGGAGAGGGCAAAAAGTTCATTTGGTTTAAATTGAAGTCAATGGAACCAGATATCTTTTCCAGAGGTTTTGGCCCATTTCTGTTGGTCCATTCATCATGAAATGTTCACACAGTGTAAACACCAGCTCATTGGATGCATGAAAGTGAAAACATGAAAGTGAAAACGGACAAAAAGGATACATGTTTTTCTTTGGACAGCGATGATATACATGTGCATGTGTTGTTTCAATGGGACTGCTAAAGCGATAGCCACAGTTTGCTACAGGGGCTTGAAGACTAGAAAGCTGGATGCTCCGAGAGGTCATAAAGGTTAGGCCTGACAGACAAGTGAAGAGATCCATAGAAAACCATCTCAAATTGAATTCCACAGTAAAATTTTCTGGTCTCCTCATGTCCTTGGGAAAATCTTTGTAGCAAGATGGGCGTTTTTTACCAAGCTTTGCCATTGGACATAACTTTCTCGCAAGTCTCTAAAACCTCAACCATTACATGCTTCTTCAAGCCCCCTCATTTTTGCATGGCATGAGTTATATGAGACAGCAGCAGCGCTCCTCATTTTGGGCCCTGCATACATCTACGTCGGGCTGATTTAAAGGGTTTTGGGGAGAGCCTGAGGCCAGTTATCCTAAGAGCCCCCCCGACAGCAGTGGGACCGCCTGGCAGAATAAAAGCTGGGCAATAAAAGCGAGGAGGGGGACATTGAAGAGGGGGGCTCCCTCAGGCAATGGCCCATGTGGCCTCTGGATAAATCCTCCACTGAAAGCGTAATAATCCAGACACGGCCAGGCTGAGAGAGAGAGGACAGCCTCTAATCCAAAACAACAGCACCCTCTTTAATTGCTCCTTTTGTCTTCTAATCGTGGGATATCTGAGAGAGAAAGTGGTGTTTGGAAGATGTATCAATAGAGCCTGCTACTTCAAATGGGTTTGGGATCACTTGTGGGCTCTGGTCTTTAACTGAGCGTGTGAGGGGTCTTACAGGGGACAGCTCTGAGAAGCTAGGATTTATGTCGCGCTTTTGAAGGAACATCATGTTCACAATATGATATCTGTTACAATATTTTGTTATTTTTGCAGTTATTTTTATAATACAGATGCATGTGTACCCAAAAGAACCGGAATTGCAGACAGTAGAGGTGTCACAAGAGTTGATGCCAAAATGTTAATAATGCAATGGAGTTATTGTTGCCTGTACTGTAGTTTCTGTAGTATGGGCTTTTGAAGTTGTGAATCATTCTGTAATCCTTCACACATTAGTAACCCCAGGTTTGGAAAGCGTGTAAAATTGTTGAGCTCTCACTGTATACCAAGTTCATTTATCTACTTTTTTAATTTCTGATTTATAAATGTATTAATATTGTCGTTATTAATGTCCTACAATTGGTATCTAATAGAAGCTACAAACTTTATAATTTACCTGTCGTGAGCAACCTGACAGGCATATCTTGGGCTCTGTGAACAAAAACAGTTCTAGTGTTTTACATGCTTACTTGTGTATGAAATACTGATCACAGAAACTGCAGGTCTTAGCTGGGTTTCTTTACGCCTTTCTGTTTTTGTTGGTGGTATTACATTTCACAGGTGATTTCACACCTACCAATGTTCTGACAGTAGCAGTGACCTTGAAAGAAGTGGTTTATATTATATTGCACTTTATACGTCAGATTGTTCCAGTTTTACAGGTATATTTTACATGATTCTTGTTAAGCTTCTCAAATCAAGTAGGACTAAAATAATATTAAATTTGTTTTCTTTTGAAGCAACAATTCCAGTGACTTGTCAGGTGGTTTATCAACACTGGGCAGTTCGTCAAACTTAAAAAAAAAAAAAAAGCTTCTTCACATTTAGGCATCTCAATTAGAAGAAGGTTCTTTAAAGAACTGAAATCTCTTATGTGGTGGTTCTTGCGGTGGCAAAAGTCTAGAAAAATGTAACAAATACATTTGGAAAATGAAACACTGAAGGGATATAGGCTACTCCACAGTATCCATTGGCTAAACACAGGGGAATAAACAGCACTACTGTTGTAAAGACATGACAAGTGTTTGGCACCCAGAAGAACCCAAAGCAGAACGTCTCCCTAATCTACTCTAGCCGCAGCTTTTGTGTGCAATAAAAGCACCAAAAGCAAGTTGAAAAAGAGTTCACTCGTGACTAGCACTGACGCAAAGATGAAATACTGCTAACAGCCACAGTTAGCTGGGCTCATTAAGTGGAGAGGAATGTCAGCGACGTTAGCAAGCGGCCCTCCACTTCATACAGCCTCCTTGTGACCCTACTTTGCATGATAATAGATTGTTTGAAGAGGGAGGTTGTGTCTCGCTTTGTGCCAAATACATGCTAATTATGACAGCAAGGGGTCAAACTAATTAGCTCCGACTCTGAACTTGAATGTAGTCGTTTCATGTGAGATCTAGACAGCCAGTGTGGCTTAAATACTGGGGATGGATGGAAAAAGGCCTAATTTATTCTGCTGTACCATTTACGTCATTTACGTCATGCTCCTTTCTCTGTTTTTTCACAAAGAAAAGTGGCAATACAAAAGCTGTTTAGCTAGCACGTGTGTGGGTTTGTGTTTGGAAGACACTAATAGTTGTATAACTATCCTCTCTTTACTACTGATGCAGCACACAGATCCATTAACAAGGTGAAATGTCTTGCTCTGTCAAAGCATGCATGAACACACACCATTAGATCCGCTAGTGCGTTGTAACTGTCTTTGTTTAGCCTTGCTAAGTAAAGCATATCATTACAAGCTGCTGATGGCTCTAAGTGGTAGTTTAAAGGTCCATAAATTCAATTAGACACAATTTAATCCTGCCCTGCACCGTTTTACTCACTGATCCAGGCGACAGGCCAGAGCGAGGGGCTTCGGCTGAGTTTTGAAGAATTATCGCCTGAGATTTCCATTTATATTGTCATTTTAATGGCACCTCTCTGAAGCGTGAGGGCCTCAGATGCTTACAGCCCCACAATCACAGCTCAGATCTCCCACAGGACATCCGCTAGTCATTAGGCCAAACTGGAAAAGGAGGCACCCCACAAATGACCGGGCAGGCGCACAAGAACACTCCACCCCATCCTCCGTTGTCTCTCGACACTAATGTTGGAGTTTAGCACCAGTCACCAAGAATGCCATGGTGCAATAGGATATGTGTGCGTTGCATGTGTGGGTCAGGTCCTGATCATCAAGTCATTGGCCCCAAAGTTTAAAAGTTTGAGGAGTCCATACTGAGCTTGCTTACCCCAGCAAGTTACATGTGGGATGTGCAGGATCATGACAGCAGCATACTTATTACATTGGCGGATGCATGTTTTGTATCTGTGTTTTTTGTTTTCTTTTTAAAGAATGTGTTTGGGTGGCCTTACTTCTGAACAGTTCTAAAAATGATGCTTGCCTAATATTGCGTTTAATTATTCATCACGTTTACTGTTATTTAGTTGTCCTTTATAATATTTTTTGTCACTGCCAAAAGAGAAACAAGTATCTGTAAAATGTCAGCTTTACAAGAGAGGGTAAAAACCTCCTTCATTTTAATGTAAGTCAAAGGAACCAGACTTTTTACCAAGCAATTTTAGACCATTTCTGTTTGTCCATTTATCAGGAAATTGTCATACAATGTACACAGCTGCTGTATTCAAATAATGCATACAAGAAAAAGTACATATTCAAGTAAATTTGTTAGTATACAGAACTTAAATAAGGCATAATGAAGGGTAAAGTCATAGGAAAATGATGGAAAAACAGGTTTCTAAAACTGCGATTCAAAAATATTATAAAATATATATAGTCAAAAAAGATTAATAACAGAACTAAAGAACAATCCAAACTGTCCCTATCAGATAAACAGGACTTAAAGCTTTCATTTTGGAGGGAAAACTCTACTCTTGCTTCCGATCTAACAATATTAATATGTATTTATATGCACAATGTGAATGTATATATATATATATATATATATATATATATATATATATATATATATATATATATATATATATATATATATATATATATATATATATATATATATATATATATATATATATGTGTGTGTGTGTGTGTGTGTGTGTGTGTGTGTGTTACACATTGCTTTCCATCATTTCCATCAGCACTCCACCCCATTCATATCCCTCCCAGACTTCTTATCCCTTTGTGGCCTGGATGGGCCTCCTCAGGGCTCGCCTCCTCAGAGCAGAGAGGATGGAGGGATAGAAGGAGAACGAGAGGGAGGGATGGGGCTGTTCTAAAAAGAGCAGCTGCTGTGAAAGAGTGCCATTTCCCCCTGCTGCCACCACTCTGGCAACCAGTAATACCCCCTGCACACACACACACACACACACATACACCTCCCCTCAGCCTCCCTATTAATATGCAGATGAACTTGTTTCTTTTAGTTGTGAACTCCAATGACAAAGCGGGAAAGCATATGTTTAAAATATTTATGATCTTATCCAGTAATTAAGAGCTAGCGAGGCACTCAGTGAGGGAGTCAGACCAAAGCAGGCTGGGGTGATGTGGGCAAGTGTCTCCACAAAACGGGAAAACACACACACATACACACACACACCATATCCCCATGTTGTTGAGGAATTTCTCAACATGGTCTTAATAAGTAAGGTCTGTTATGGAACTGTTCAGGCTTCTCCAAACTCCAAACTTTTTTACAAAATTCAGAAATCAAGTAAGAGCTTTTCAGAAGAGGAGACAGCAAGTAAATAATATAGGTGTGAATACTCTGACTTCAACACACAGCTTATTAATGAAAAGTTGATATATATATGTATATAGTGAGAAATAACAATTTGATTACTGATAACATCCACAGAGGAGGATTCTAAAGGAATATAATAAGATGAGAAGAAATGTATTACAATGCGTCATACATGTTCTTTCCAACCAAGTAGTGTTAAGCACATTTTGTGATGTTGAGTCCTGGACTCTGGGTTGGTCAGTCCACTGTTCTGAGAGCACCTGCAGCTTATTTGTTTGATGTGTCTGAAACACCTGTGGAATTATTCAGATCTGAAGGCAGAGGGAGCTTGCATTTTTCCTATCTCTCAAACTTATAAATTGCTGTTTTCCTGATGGGGACAAGTTTGGTGGTCTACCAGATCTTCCAGGTGGTCTGTAGTCTATTTCTCTCTATATTTCTTTCATAATTGTGTAAAATTGTGTAAAATTAATGCAAGGAAACACATCTCTGCTGTTTTCACTATACTGTGGACCAATAATTGAATAAAATTAATTTGGATTTGAAAAATACAGCATGAGTAAGATTATGACAATGGCATATCAGCCTATCAGAGACCGCTTTTGGAGGCTATGGTGTGGATTGCATCCTGGAGGACATGTTCTTCTTCTCAGGTTTGCAATGCAGCACACATTAATTAGAGAAGTGAGAACAATAAACGTCCATCAAAGTATACAGCGGATCATTCTGGCTCACACAGTGGATCAGAATAAAGGAGCTTGTTTCCACACACAAATTGATGGCTCTTCTCTCTCTCTCTCTCTCTCTCTTTCTCACTCTCTTTCACGCTCACCCTCGCTCTCTCTCGAGCAGTTGCAGGATGTGAGCAGACTGTAGATGGAGCCTTCCCTTCACTCAGCGCTCAGGTAGATTGCATTGGACGTCCAGCGTGGAGATGAAAGCGGGGTGGACAGCTGGCCCGGCGCTTGCCCCACATTTCACTCAGCTATCCACTGCACAGTGTCCTCTTCTTCACACCTCCTCCTACTCCTCTTTCTCTCTTCATCCGTGCACTAAAATAGTGATGAACAGGATTTACTTGATTCAGACATGCACATCATTTTCACATTAATGCAATTCAATTTTGCTGTTCAGTTTAGAACTTTGGCAACAATTCTCAGTGTCGTAATCAAACATTGCATCTCTGGCAAGGTGACCTTAAAGGAGATGGAAAAAAAATCTCCCTAACGTTAATGTACGTTAATGAAATGAAAATTAATTGGAAGTCCTTTTAAACCATGTCTATTGGCGCATGTGGAAATGATGTACCCAGTTTAAGTCAATTCAAAAGCAGCACCTTGTCGTCCACATCCAGGGGGCCTGTTGCTCCATCTGAGGCTGTGTCCTGCGGCCTGTTTCCTCCAGAACATCTCTGCAACTCTGTCTTCCCATCCTGTGCGTGCTCTGTACCACACTGGCTCCGTTTTGTCAATAATCATTTATTTGTTGCCGGCAACAGCGGCAGCCATTACATCTGACCTCCCTGTTTCATCAATTATGGATAGATTATTGGATGTGTAACATCTGCAGGAGCAGCAGCGGCAGCAGCAGAAGCAGCAGCACTGCCTAGATCTCACCTCGTGGCTGCTGAGATTAGATCAAGTATTAAACTGTTGTTTATTGTCGGGGGCCAAAACTCCGCAGCAAAAAAGAGCCAAGAGGGAATTCCTGCGAGCCTCAGCACTAAAGAAAATACAACTCCCATCAGCAGGCACCTCGACTGCTCAGCAGTGCTGTCGAAGAGCCCTCTCTAACACAGCACACCCCCCATACCTCCCCCTTAGTAAGATGGCGGCCATGTATTATTTACAGGTATTACTGGTTGTTATAAGGCGCATGATAAGGGCTCCTGGCAGGCGAGGTGGTTAGTGCTTGTTTTGCTGCGTTGGAAAATGCATGAGCCGGAGTGTGTGTGCGAGCCTTACGTTGCCTGGCCCCTCGCTCTCCAGGCTAAGCCGAGCAGATGGAGCCACAGCGCTCTGCCAAGTGCGACCAGCTAACTTGGAACCGTAAGCCCAGCGGTGTCCCCGAAAAAGAGCTAACCTCCGGTGACCGAGCCTTAAATAAACGCAGGGTCCTGTAGGGAGGTTCAGTATTTTCTATGCTCTTAGACAGTGATTCAGAGTTTTTACAAGACACTCATGCACTCATGCACTTATTAAATACAGCAGATCATAATTGGCTGCTCATTACTACTTATTAAGCAACAGCTAAGGTTAATTAATCATTAAGAACACTTTTACTTGCATATTATACATCATATTTCTTTATTAATTAGTTCCATATTGTTTACTGATATTAAGACCCCCAGCAAAGACAGTAAGATGACACCCCTAATAAACATCTCATCTAGGCATTGACAAGAAACAGTGTTATAGTTGATTATGTTTAACCCACTCTAGTAAATGCTTAATAAAGTAGTAATAGACAGCTATTATTTATTTTGCAGTTATCGACTAGGTAAGTTTGTTAACAGCTTTAACTAACTAATACAGAACGTTGTGCTAAAGATTACAATATACTATACACGCAAAAGAGGTCTAAAAGAGTCTTGTGATTGATTAGTAAAATAGCAAAAAGCAGGCAGTTCTATTGAATTTACTGACTAGATGAGATTTAATAAGTGCATTGCTCCTATACAGAAGCATGTCCATCAAAACTATAGTCAGTAGTAGCTAACTATAAATTAACTATAATTTTAATAACTTGAAGTATCTGTATTTTATGTGATGACTTTATGACTTTAACTGCAATACATATGATAGACAAATATTGTGGTTTTGGTTTTACCGTATTTTTATATTTTTATTTTACATTCTCGTTTTTGACCAAGTCAGTAACTTTTTACACTTTTGAATTCCATGTTGAAAGTGTTCGCATACAGTTGAACCTGGTATATTGGCAATAATGGCTATTGAAATTTTTGAAATAAAAAATGTTAATGTCTTCAAATATTCTCTGTACAACCTGAGGAAGAATGTTGAGGTATGTGTTTAAGTGTATGTAAACATTTTAAAGTTGAGCTTGTAGCTGTTTTTATGCTATGGGTGGTCAAGTGACTTTGCTACCCACCTTATTCGGACTCATCTTATGTCTCAACTGTTTTTTAAGCTAACTGGTTTCCTTGTGTTTGATAGACGGCTGTGTACACTGTACTGCTGTGTACCTGCAATATAAGTAATGTTAGTATACTAAAAAAAATAAGAACATTTTAATGTACTGTAAATGTACTTTAATAAATAATAGTTTAAAACTTTAATCAATATAGTAAAGTTACGCACAATTAGTTCTATTTAACAATATTTTAATAGCACTAACTACATATATTTAGCATACTAAGTAAATAGTTAGTATATTGAAAATAGCACACCTTCAGTACATTCATTATAAGTGCAAGGTAGTATACTAAGTATACTTAACTGGCGTATACGTCAGTGCTTCTTTTCTCCTGTGTAAATGCAAACAGGAACCAGTTAGCTTAGAAGCCGTGTTCAGAGAACTAGGTTTTATATTCAGCATCACTAATTATGATTTGTGTGGATCAACTTTATAAAATCCAAGAATACTTTTAATAGAAACATCCACACACTGAATATACATTCATTGCTCCAACTAAATGGGAATTTATTTATTTCCTTCACTATGTGTTCTGGATTATTTAAGGCCTTTTAACCTGATTCAGATTCCTTAATGTGGTCACTAATTAACAAGACGAGCACTTTTACTGTATCAGTATGTATTCTCTTCTATTATAGAACACTGCACCCATTATTAAACTTGTAGTCTCATTTATAAAAAAATAAAAAAATCTTCCAAAATCTGTTTAATTTGTTCTGCTATCATCTACATTAGCACCACAAAGCAACATTTCCAGTGTCATAATCAAAGTGTCACCACATTTATTTATTAATTTCCAAATTGCTGCATTCCTAATTAGAATGTAATGGGTTAATCTATGCACTTCAAAACTCCTCCCAATCCTGCCACTAGACTACCTTGTGATATCTGATGCTACATTATCCCCTACTGCATGCTGCATTATTTAACAGAATAAATCATGTCGTCAACTCCCCTGCCACATCATCATTCCATTTCAGATAATAAGAAACAATCAAATCACCATAATTTCCACATTCGTTTGTACACACCCACACACTCCCTTAGTGTGTAGTTATGAGGCACTTGAGCAAAGAGCATGAAATGATGTTTTAATGTGATGCCATGCTTTCAGTCTTTTCTGGAATATTTTGGGATTATGTCCTAAGAGTCTTTTACTATTTGGAGCATTGGTAAATATGAAAGAGAAATTAGATATCCATTTACACACTTGCGCTAGAAATGAGAAATTCTACCATATCCTACCATGTTCTACCTACAATAAGCAATCAGTATACACTGAAGCAAGTGTCAGATTGGAGTGCTATTGGGAAGAAAGATAAAGGTTACCAAGAACAATACACGATGAACAATTTAGACTGATATGGGCAATATTTATTGAGCTACACAAACAGAAGTAGGGTTTCTCAGTATGGCGCCAGGCCACCGTGTTTGCTAAAGCAACATGCCAGAGATGTTGCCAAGACCTCTGTGACACATAACAAAAAAAAAACGTTCATTTTGATGCTGACCACACGGATTCATTGGTCATCTCCACCAAGACAAAAGTGGGACTCGTCACTAAAGATGACCCCACTGCCAGTCACTCCATGAAAGTCTGTGGGCTGTGTGCATGTAGACCTGCATCATACACTCATCTGCCAATGGTGCAGCACTCACAGGATGATCCATGAAGGGCATTGCTGCTTGGTGGATGTCTGCAATCATGGATGTTGGGTAAGTCAGGTAAAGACGTAAGATTTGCTTACATCACATGCCCAGTCATGCGTGAAACTTGAATCATTGTCATTGTCTCACAATGTCAAATTTACCCACTAAGTTCGTCAGTTGATTCTATCTGGGTGCAGCTATTTGTGCAACTATTCTTTAGACATTGAGTGCATGTACCAAAATCGTTCTACCTAACCTACATAATTTCTACATGTCTTACTATATCTAAACTAATGCCAGGCTCACACTACAAAATTGATAAAATCCTAAACTGACATTGAAAATGTGAGAGCTCCCACATATAATGACAGATTCCATGTATTTCTTGTCCTTTGCTATCCTTCAGTTATCCTAGCCCCCACTAAATAAAAGAACACAACACCACACACTTTCAGATTATGATCACGAACACAATCCCAACAAGTTGCCCCATCTCTCAGAACCTGTCATCTTGCAGAATTTCCTGAACGTGACAATAAACTAGCAAAGCAGTGCACTAAGCAAAATATTATACAGGATATCAGAAAAGCCTTTCTCAGGATATTGATATTAATATTGACTGACATTACAATAAAATACGTTTATATCTTTTCAGAATAATGAATGTTTAACTAATATTAATGACTTCTTCAAGCAAGCAAAATACATGGTGCATATACACCACATTATCTGCACATGGAAAAGTCATGGCTTTGGCCAAAATCTAGCTCCATGTGTTTTGGTTAACTGAGAACAGCCAGCGATATGCCGTGTGTATCAGTAGGATGCCACTCATGGAGATACCAGCTGAGGTTGAAAGGCTGAGAATAAGGTCAGTGTCACTGTGCTGCATTATTGATACACCACTGCTTACGTGGTTTGCCCATGGAAACTCTCCGGAAGAGAGCTAAAGAAAGAGATGCACCGTGAAATCAAATATTGATGTAAATTTGCAGTTTGATGTGGCAGTTTTGGGGGGAAAACAGGTTGTGTACAGAAAGGACAGCAACCCATTCTCATCAATTAATGTAAAACATTAAAAAACATGAACCAGTACACAAACATCATACACCACACTCTGACAGACTGTTTGTTACTATAGTGGTCAAGATGTGGGGCACACACACATAAATTTAACAGGCAAGGTTTGTAATTCAGGCCTAAAGTAGTAAGTGGATGTGTGTGCTGAAGTCCTGCTGATTGTTATGGCTTTAAAAGCAATTCCTTCAGATCTCATTATTAGAATGTAGAGGTAAAAGTGAACGTGACTGTAGACATTTCAGGAATATTCTTGCAGAAGACCTTTATATAAATCAACAAGCAGCAAACCAACAAAGGTAATAACAAAGTGTAAAGCTACGTATCTTCTTGAGCAGTTTCATTGTAACAAGAATGCTAGGTAAGCTAGCGCACCTAGCTAATGTTAACACCCACTGGCAAAAATAACACCAGCTCTTTGCAGTAACCCTTCATACAGACAATAGTTTTACAGGATGTTTCATGCTATGAACCCACATCTCCACGCTGTCCCAGTTGTTAGCCTATTTTCTGTGCAGCCCAGCTAAGGCTAAGATAGTTATCTCCCTCTGCCCTTGTCAGACCGGCAAGCCTGACAATAGAAGAAAGAAACGCCCTATACAACCCACAGCGTATATCAAGGGTATCCTTAGAGAGCCAGTTTGGGTTTTGCCAGTGGGTGCTAATTTTAGCTAGATTAGCTAGCTGAGATTAGATCACACTTTGATTAATAATTGACCTTATCAGGTGGAGTAATTCCCTCTTTCTCTTCACAAGGAAAGCAGTTGAATGGCAGTTGAGTTGTTTTTGGACCTCCTTCATGCAGCACTGCAGCATGTTAAAAAACTAGTCTGGGACACGAATGTAATGATACATCAACCAGCAGGTGAGATTAGACATAAAGAACTGTTGCTAAGGAAACTTCTTCAAATAGAACTGTTGATGAAACGATCTGATGACACAGCAGAAATTTCCCAAAGTGGTTCCATGTACCAACAACATGTGCAAGCAGGTTTGAGTTGGCTTGGGGTTTGAAATTTACCACTACTGACTGGGCCTATTTGGATCAGGTCTCCAAGTAGCTCATAGTGGTTTTGTTCAGGGCTTCAGTTTTATGTATGTACAGACCTCTAGTCTCTCCGTAAAATCCATGCACACGCATCCACATAGACTTCCACTAATACAATGGGGGAAAACAAAGCATCTAATGACTGTGGGATGTCCAAAAGCCGCCGCTCGCATTTTAAAGTGCTGTAAATCTCTCCTGCGTAATGCCTCTGGATTTGCATGCCATCAAAGATGCTTTCCGCATGCCTCACTCGACAGCATCTCAGGGCCTTAAGTGCTGCTTGATGGCTGCGAGTCTGAGCTGCCATTAGCGTTAGCCACGTGCTGCTAGCGTAGAGCTAACAGCTGCGTCTGCGGGCGCAGGTTGGATGCCGGCCCATAACGCGGGGACCGCCCGTCACAAGCCATTAGCCGTCGAGCTTTGGTTAATGTTGTAAGTGATTGTGTGAATAGCACTCTGGGACTGCAAGAGAGAAAGGTTAGCTTCTCACAAAGGACCAACAGGACTACGCCACAGGAATGAAAAACATGACTGCGGCGTGTGTCTCTCGCTCGTTTTTCTCTTTTTCGTTCTTTTTTTATCTCTCTCTTTCTCTACGTTTTGTGTCTATGGTCTCCCCGCTTTCTCTTCTATCTTTCTTTATTCTTCCTTTCCCTCTTTATATGTTTCTTACTATCATTCTAGCATTTCCCCTTTTCTTTTCTTTTCTTGTCTTCTCTCTTTCTGTATCTTTCTCTCTCTTCTCTTTTTCATTGTTCTATCTCTTTTCTCTTTTCTTTTTCTTCAACTAGTCCTGTGGCGGCTGATTGAATACAGCTTCCTGTGTTTGTTTGCATGGCTCCTCCTTGCTTTCTCTGTGTCTGCTATAGAAACACATGAATTATTGATTGTCTGCGATAATAGGAAAAGATATAACTATGTCATATCTAGCTGTCCTGTGTGGGCATTAAGGGTCTTTAGCCTTGGCAAACATCACATGGATATCCTAATACTGGCAAATCACAATGAATAAAAAATTTGTCTGTAGCCTTTCACAATAACGCTTTTTTGCCATTGGTTCTGTAGGTTTTCTGTACTTTCAGTTAAAATGTGGCATCTCTTTAGGAGTTCATGACAACTAAGGCAAGCCCCGGACCCTTGCACAGCTAGAGAAAAAACCCTCCTACTGCGTTCCACTGGGGATATTCGAGTTTAAGCATCCTTTGAAATATAGTTAATTAATTTTTGATGCAGCGTTTATTTATTTGCAAGCTGCAACTGCTAAGACATTTCGCTGTGGGTATTTAAAAACGCTTAATAAATAAATGAAGCGAATGTAGTCGATGTAATCTCGATGACTTAATGCAAATATTATGCAACCTCACAGTGAACACAAACCCACAACCTCTCTAAGAATGTACAGTAAAGATGGTGGACACAACCAAAATACGAAAGCTAGAAAGAACGAAAAAAAAAGATGGAAATCCCATGCCCTTTGGGAATCATAAGCATATAACAGGTGCCTTTTCCATCTGATCTGTAATGCCATCTTTGCCTCTGCCCCTTCAATATCCCCAACCTCATATGCTTTCATAACGTGCTAGATGAATCCATCTGATTTCCTTGTCTTCTCGCCTCGTGTTCTCTTCCTCTATGGTGGATCAATAAACGAAATGCTGTGTTTAAACTGAATAAAATTTTCCACTTGTAGGGCTGGGCTTGCTCTTGTTCCCCCCCATACTGCATCACATCAATCCCCCCATTCACGCCACTCCCCCGCCCCTCCCTCCTTCACGCTCCCCGTCTCCAAAGTCCCATCCAAAGCATTTAGCCTCCTCGTATATACAATTAAACGCACCAGTAAGCTCTGCGTTTTCATTAGACTGGAGCTGTGAGGGCAGCCCTCTGAAATGACCACCACTGTAATTGCATGGGCTGTGTTTACATTAATTCATGAAATAGAGCTCACACGCCGATCTCCACCTGTCACACTTTTGATTACCGAATCAGAGACCATCCACGCACCACACACACACACACATAAACCCAACTGCCCTAAAAAAAAACACAATCGCTGACCACACACATTCACCAGACATCCTCGACACATGCCCATCCAAACTCCTCCCATCCCTGTTTGATTTTATGATTGAGATTTCATGCATTGGCGCCACCAAAAATCCAGGAGCACTCAAGCACATCTGTTATTGATTACTTCTACTGCAAACAGTGAGACAAATGTGATATATATAATTGGGCAGTCGTCAAGGGAGATGGGTGATAACTGGACCCCTTTACTAACATAAAGTATCACAGACATCTTGATAGCATGATGGGAGGGTGGTTTCTCAGCCAGCTGTTTCTAACCCTTAAATCAGTGCCAAAATGTGAGTGTTGATACCAGGTCTGCAGTTTGTGCCCCAAATTTCTAAACATGGTGAGACGAGGTGGTGATCTCAAACACCTGTATAATTATTTTATCTACCATC
This sequence comes from Prochilodus magdalenae, assembly GCA_024036415.1. Taxonomy (NCBI): domain Eukaryota; kingdom Metazoa; phylum Chordata; class Actinopteri; order Characiformes; family Prochilodontidae; genus Prochilodus; species Prochilodus magdalenae. The sequence goes on along the minus strand of JAMWET010002750.1, from coordinate 765,453 downwards.
CCATAAATTCTAATAATGCACAACAGTGTTTAATAAATATTACATAACCAATATATACTTCACATGTGATCTTGATGAGCACTTCAAACACCCTATACTAATTACATATTTAAACCTTTAATTGAGACTTTATTTGAATTGTTGTGTCATACAGTTACCATTACTATTACGACCGTTAGCTTGCCACTTGCAAACTATTAGGTATTTTTGGGATGCTATAAAAATTAGCATTATAATACAGGTGTTTTTTTTTTCTTTGTCTCACCATGTTTTGACAGTCAGGGCTAAATACGAAGACCTGGTATTAAGGGTCTGGTTAAAGGGTTCGAAAAAGCTGACTAAGAAATATCACCATGATATCAAGATGCCACAACACAAACTATTATGCAAAGTGTTATAACTCTAAGGTGCTTTTGGGAACTGGGTTAATTAACTACTTAATACAATTAAAAATAATGTTAGTTACTATTTTTTATTATTACGTAATGATTAATTGCAACATTAATTAACCATTTAGTGTTATATCTCTAGTTAGAAATCGATATATATTTTGTTGATATGACTGTCAGCTTTTAATTAGATAGGTAATCAGACATCTAAGGCCTACTTTGCAGCCCTCAAAGCCCTAAGCATTAGAAGAAAGTAGCTCTATAGCTACTCTGATTCCACAGAGAAAACAATTCTGATTGGACACTTCCAATATTCAAACCATTTTGTTTGCAACCAAAAGTTCACAAGTATAAAACAGGATGATTGCAACACATGCAGAAGCTTAAATGCAAGCACTGTGCTTACAGTATATCAAATTGAAAAGTGCAAATACATGACTGTTTACTCTACTTTCCAGAAGTCCACCAGCCCTGAATAAAGCTCCAGAGGGCAGTGAAGGGTCCCCCATGGAAAGCTCATTTCTTATGTCTCTATTTCATTAAAAGGAGTAGATATACATTGTACCCTTAGATATAGTGGTCAAAGGCCAGGCATGTATGTTTTAAACTCACCGGCTACTGAAGAAGAAACTCTTACCCTGTAGCTTTAGTAGATGGTGTACAGTAGCTCATCTCTCTATGCACAGTGTGTGTTTAGCTACCCTGTATCTGTCCACAGGGAGTCATTCCTGGCTGGATATTTGTAGGTGGTGCTCCATTCTCAAACTAGCAGTGATGTATGAAAAACCACAGCAATACCGCTGTACTGGTACACACTCATGCCACCACCCACACTACCATGTTGGGGTCAGTGCTGTGCTGAGAATTGACCAACACCCATATAAAATCCTGTCAAAAGCAGTCAGGTTGTCAAACAATGACCATTGATAAATTGCAGCGGGGAACCAGCAAACTGTACAGCAACAAATGAGCGTCAGTCTTGCATAATTACATAGTGGACCCGTAAATCATCAAATTCTCTGAATCATAAGAATAGTTGCACCCAGAAAGAAGTGACAGATTGCAGTGCTATTCGGAAGAAAGATAAAGGTTACCAGAAACAAAAAAAAGAATAAATTTAGACTGATATGGACAATATTTATTAATGTACACATACAAAGGTAGTGTCTCTCAGCTAAGACAACATGCATAAATCTAGCCATGAAGTTGTAAAGGTTCCTAATGGTGTCCTGCGATAGTCCGTCCCATGCAGTTTGAATATTGAAATTGAAAAGTGAAAATGACTCCCTGCCATTTTGAGTCACCTATTATTAGTCTTTGGCAACATTGGCATTGTGTTAAGGGCAGTCATTGTAACAGTCTGTGTACATGTAATCCTGGGCTGTGCAGCCATCTGCCAGGATGACTCATGGAGGGCATCACTGCTCACTGAATGTCTGCAGTGGTGGCTGTTGGGTCAGTCAGGTACAGAAATAAAACCCATCCTTGCTTACATCACATGTGTGGCTGAGCAAGAAACATGAATCATTCACATGTCTCATGACGTCAAACCTACCCACCAAGTTTCATTCCTGTTGGTTCATTCCTTCTGGGTGCAACTGTGCAACTACTCTTTCGTTGATGATGCAAAACAATATATAAGGACAAGGTAGGCATTTCTAATAAAGAGAACTGGTGTATAATGTGAACTGTCTGATATAGTATAATGTAGTATTGGGGCTACACTACAACAGATATAATCAATCTCAGTTACTGGTTCCTGCCCTGTGTCTGAATGTTTTGTATCAGCAGTAGAATAGAATAAGGGGTTTACCACTGAAACAGCTGTTGACTGTCTTGACACATTTCACAAGCATAGAATAGTGTCTGAGGTGCAGCAGCTCTGCTCCAGTGAGAGCAAATGTTGCCCTTGCTAATGTGGAACCTAAGAAACTCCTCAGTTTGCTTTCTAATGATGAAAAGCAAACATGTGCACAGCGCTGATCTGACCTTGGGTCACTGCTCTGATGAGATGTGTGGACAGAAGCTCCAGCTATGCTCCTGCATCCTCAGATCACATTCACCCAAACACCTGAGGATGTGTGTGTGGGCTCTGGAGAGTGTAATATCTCTATAAACTCACGTCTGCCATGTTGACACGGCGTTCTGCAAACACTGAGAGCCGACCTGGAACCACAGATTCGGCAGCTCTTTGCTGCCCAGCTCTCGTTTAGCTCAATCCCCAGAGCTTGACAGGGTCGCTTTCCTGTTTTCCTACCTCAGGCAATCAAACAGCAGCTTCCCTGCTAACCCCTGCCTCCACTCCTGGGCTTTCCCATTACAAAAACATTCACTTACAAGGTGCACACTGCAGCGCAATGCAAATACCCCGACGGTGGGCCAAGGTTGTAAGCAATCGGGGGAGGGTTTGTAGGTATTTGACCAGAACAAAACAGAAGTGGTTTTACAACAGGATTTTTTTTGTTCTGTCACTTTATGTCTCAGATTGGGTGCATCCATGGCCATATTTACTGCAAGTATATGATTTGGAATAAAACCATTAACAGCCTGGTGTATTTGAATGAAGTATGAAGCTAGAGGTTGTAGCAGTTACAGACAATGAGCAGAAGGAGAGGAGCTGTTAGAGGACAATGCAGTTTGAAATGTCAAACGTGAGTTACAGTATATGTCTTTTTCATTCAGTAACAGTTTTTATACATTTTAATATTTGGTCAAGCACAAGAAATAAAAACCAGTTCTTCGATGGCGCTAATCGCTGGATGTTAGGACAAGGCTAACACTGTCAGGGTCTTCAAGAAGAGACTAGAGTGATGTTTTTCTCCCTTATTTGGTCCCCTTAACCAATGGTCTCACTGCAAAACCTAATAACTGAATAAGAATATTGCTACAATACATTCAGTAAAATGCATTCATTTTCATTCATCATTTATACCATCATCCACCATCCTCCTGGGTTGCTTAACACCCTGGACAAGTCTGCAGACTCTACAACATAGGACCCTGGTCACCTGACCTGGAAATCAAACCCTGGCAAGTTTTTTGTTCCCAAATATTATATTATAGTAACATCTCTGCCTCCCTTGCTGTAGACTGAGGGGGCAACTTGTCAAGGAACCCGCACTATACCAATAAGGGAGCTTGGGCAAGACTTCTATCAGTACCGTCATCTAACTGTATAAGAAATTATCCAATTGTAAACCACTCTGAATAAAAGGGTCTGCCAAACACCATAAATGCAACAGCAATTTGCAAGTTATTGCTAAATTTAGATGGTTTGCTAATGTTAGGTAAACTGTTTACCTAACATTTTAACAATGTCATGTAATTTCCTATTTCCATTAGTTTTTAAGTGTGTATTCACACTATGCCTGGTTGCACAAGCATGACTGCACCCCCACTCTTCCGCTTCTCTGTGCTCACACTGCGCTTAACGTTCCAGGCCTGAGCACGCTTATGTCATTGCTCCAAGGATCGTTATAGCTGTCGGAACTCAGAGCTTTCACTGCCCTATTTTCTTGGAACCACAGAGCGTTTGAATTATCCAAAGAACCGGATTGCTCTTTGGTAAGTATTTTTCCACAACATTGCCCATGGGGATACAAGCCAGCTTAGACCAACAAGTCTCCTCTTCTGTGTTTTGGCTGATGCTCTGATGGTGCAGCAGTTAAATTCTGGTGCCGTAGGCCAGAGTGATCCCTTTGCCGCCTTGTTTGCTTAATGTGACAGTGGCATCATTGACATCATGTTCGAGCTCTATGCATACTGTGCCTGAGCCTACATGTGCCGTGCCTGCATCCATCGCTTCAAGGTGGCCTGGGAATAGTTCAGTGTACCTGGTCAAAGTAATGAGCAGTCACACTAGTGAAACAAACTGGACTGGTCAAATATGATGGGGTACGGTACAGCCTAGTGTGAGTATACCCAAGGATAATACTATAAAGACACAAGGAACCAATATTAGTGCAAGAATAACCGGAAACTGAGGTTTTGGAGCTGTTACAGCTAGAGAATTTTAAAAGCCAACTCTAAAAGGACAGTTGAAGCTTACAGGTCTGAGTTGTGACAATAGACAGCAAGCAGTGCTGCTCTGGACAGGGTTGGACATGTCGATAAGCGGTAGCTGGTGGCAAGGAAGAAGAGTGGAAATGACAGGTGCAGCGATCCAAGCTGAAAAGCTGAAGTCACTGCGCACATTAGTGCCGCTGGCTTCCTCCCGTCGGCAGCCCGCTTCCTTTTGTCCCCTCCAGCACTGCTGCTCTCATGATCCAATGGACGATCTAATTCAGAAATCAGCTTTATAACACTCTCGTAACAGTTTCAAAGTTGTAATTCAAGAAATAATAACCTCTTAAATTTAAACTGTAGGCCAAGGCTTCAATTCGTTATTGGTTTAATATTACATTAATCTGCCAAATATTTTAATAACATGGTTGTTGGTTCTTACAGATCTACACTTTTTGATGAAAGAATTGTTTTTTACGATAATTATTAATAATACATAAATACCTTTGGTCTGTTTGGTCTCCATGTTAAAACGAATACACTAATCCTCAAAGGAATAGTTGCACAATTAGTTTCACCCAGAAGGAATTAACCGACAGGAATGAAACTTTCGCTTGGGTTGGTTTGACATTGTGAGACATGTGTATGATTCAAGTTTCCTGCTCAGCCATGTATGTGACATAAACAAGAAAGGGTCTTATCACTGTATCTGTCTGACCCATCAACCACAAATGTGGAGATTCAGTGAGCAGTGATGCCCTCCATGAGTCATCCTATTAGTGCCAGCACTATTGGCAGACGGCTGCATGACGCAGGACTACATGCAATTAGACAACATGCAATTAGACAACAACACCACATCAACATCACCCAAAGGCTGACTCAGAATGGCATCAGGTCATCTTTAATGTCAAGTCTGGCTTTTGTCTTGGTGGTTGTCATGTGTCACACATCCAGAAGACCTGGTATCACTCCTACTGCAAAATCTGCAGGAACTGTGTGAGAATATTCAAGATACATGGAGGCCAACAACATACACAGTCACTAGTTCTGTATCTGTAGCTTATCTTCCTTCCCAAAAGCACTGCAATCCGACACTTCCTTCTTTGAGCGACTATTATAACTGCTATATAACTACAATGTTATATACTTATGAAGTGCAGACCTGCATACATTTGTGTTTAATGGGGTTATTAACTACATAGTAAGCAGCCAAAATGAAATCAAAATGGACTTCTTCTTTCGTGAAGTGTGTGAGACACTCTATATAAAAATAAGTTCTCCGTATAGGAATGTAACAAGTTCCTGAATATGTATAATTGTTTTATGGCCTTGGTCATCACCTTTCAGGTTCTTAATGGCTAAAATAAAATGTCCAGACATGTAGTCTGAAATGCTGCTCTTAGCGATCAGCCATCAACTAGTTAATGCTGGACATCCAAACTGTTCTCCAGAAGAAGTTCTCTGTGCATCAAAGAGCACATACCAAAGACTGACCTTGTTCTATAGCCAACCTGCCAAGCTCTTGAACAAAGCCGCTGTATGAGGTACCATATGTAATGAGGTATACAGTAGCTGAAGCCTTTTCCAGTGCCATGCTTCATATATAACAGCACAAAGCGGCGCTGTCAGAGCTCCCGCTTTCTGAAGAACCACCCGAGCCGTCAGAGCATCAAGGGTTAAGATGTACTTTGTCTGAAGCAATATTCAGTGGATCTCTGGGCCGGATTTCTCAGCAGGGCCTGCTAATGACTTGTAGCCTACAAATCCCGGGCACTCTCAGGTGGCATCGTCTGAGTCAGACCCAGCGCTGTGATGAAAAGCCACAGATAAAATAAACTGACAGTTGCAACTCATTGCAAGGAGCAAGCAGTACCCCAGCAGCCAAGACCCCGGAGCCCTCCCTCTTTCTCTCTCTCTTCCTCCCTTCTCTCTCTCTGCCTCATTCTCTTTCTCTCTCCTCTCTTGCTCTCTCTCTCGCTCTCTACCCCCCTTTTTCTCCTAGCCTTGTTCTCTTTCTCTCTCATCTTTCTTTGTATTTCTTCAAGAAGCTGCTCTATCTCTGCAGACAGTTATTTTGTGAAGGCAAGAAAACAAAGCCCACCAGCTGCTGACCTGAGCTGACGTATGTTTATATGTAGCACAGCAGCTAAAAGTGTTTTCTTAGACATTTCTTCCAAATTAAAGTCTTTTGCCACCTATTTAATATCAGTCCATTGAGCGGGAAAATGAAGTGTCTCTATCTCTCTTCCCTCTCTCTCTCCTCTCTTCTCTCTCTCTCTCTCTCCCCCCTCTTCTCTTTCTCTCTCTCTCTCTCTCTCTCTCTCTCTCTCTCTCTCTCTCTCTCTCTCTCCCACCCCTCTTCTCTCTCTCTCTCTCTCTCTCTCTCGCTCTCACTCTCTCTATCCCCTCTCCCTCTCACTTTGCCTCTTCCTCTCTCTCTCTCTCTCTCTCTCTTTCTCTCCCACTTTCGCACATGACCCACTTCAATCAATACACTCCCGCTGGTCCTCTCCATGTGCTCAAATGAATAGATTGCAGCCAAAGAAGGCTCTAATTGAATCTTAGAGGCAATGAGCCTATCACATTTACATCACAATGTGGATAAATGTAAATATTTATATCCCCTGTTACTCCTAGCGATTATGTCTATTTAACTGTATTAAGTTATCTAAGAAAGTGTTTATTTATTGAGCAAATTTTAAAAAACCCTAAGCCAATTGGACACACACATACACACACACACACACACACACACACACACACACACACACACACACACACACAAACATTAAAATTAACATTCAAATCATAATTTAAAAGACTTTTGGTATGTAGTTTGACACACCACAGTATTTTAGAGCAGGATGTAAGACTAAACCTCTTGGGCATTGTTTTGAACTGAATATGCAATCAGGTAATCATTTTTGTGTTTTTATAAAAATATGATGGTTTTACATGTGTAGAACTGTTCAGAGCTGTGTTTGTCACCACTGAAAAAGTTTCAGTAGAGTTATGATCCTTTTGGTAGTTACAAAATGAAATGATAATCACTAATTGCAATAAAGAACATTAGGAAATAGAATTAAGACATAGAGTCACTCAAAACAAAAGGATTTTAGTCTAAGGTCATATCTTATGATCAAGGAACCAGATTTTTGACTTGGAGGGAATTGAATATGTAATATGTTCACAACATGTAGAATATTAATGTGTTTTCTCATCAGTCCATGAAGTCTACATACTGAAAATAGGTTGAATGTTTTTTGTTTTTTAACTTATATGTATCCACCTATTTAGCTTACAGTAGTGTCACCCCATTCCCACAACTTTTATGATGAAAAGATAAGAATGGCAGGACACTGCTCCTTTACCTACAATCGTATGCAAAAGGACAAGTTAAAATAAAATAAAAAATACTGAAAAAAAAAATATATATATAAAATGTACTTTGTGTTTTTTTTTTCAGACTAGATTGTATGTACATTTCAATCTATTTCAAAATCTAGAAAGTCAACTACAACCTTTAATGTTTTAAATTTTCAACATTTTTTCTAAGGGTGCCCAAATTTTACATCTGCCGTATATCAGTGTTAATGGCACAATAAGAAACGCAGCCTGTTTAATGGCGAAAGAGAGGTTGAGACTGATCATGTAAAACTAAATTATGTCTGATTTTGTTTGTCATATTTTCTATGACACATTGTATTACCAACATTAATGCCTCACAGATATCAACATAATTTACGTAATAATATTCCATAGATAATGTCTTAAAAGGTCAATCCCTAATGACTTCCACTTCTAAAAATCAGAATCCTGTTCTTGTTATCAGGATTTCTCCCCACATGCCTTTCTTTATTAGTGCAGGAGCAAGCTGGCTTGTGTTTGGCTGCTGTCTGGCAGATGGCCCACTGAGGTTTGGGGGGTGTGAGTCAGTGGGCCTGCCACGCCTCCACTCTGAGAGCTGCCCCGCCCCCCTCATTTAGCACCACCACATCAAGGGTCAGCTCCTGGCTGATGAGTCACCACATCACCTCATCTGACATTTCAGTGTCCGCTCTGCTCGCTCTGCTCGCTCTTTACCTGCAGCCACACTCAAATATAATGATCCAAAGGGCTGGTTGGACAAACTGATGATATACAAATGAGTGGAATGCCAACACAAACCCGACATTCTGTAACTAAAGTAAACGTGTTTACCTCTTAATTGTAGCATGAACTCATCTGGTTGTACACAAATACTTTTTGCATACTCTGGAAAGCATTACTGATTATAACTTCAAGAGTAAAAGTCAATAACTGTCAGCATAATTATGAAGTGTCAGAGAATCAAGCAATCACACTTTGATTTTCAACAGATAGGACCAGTTGTGTAAGAAAACCTTCTGAAGGCTCTTGGTACAGAACTAAAACAGAAAACAGTGGCGGGAGCTCTATAGTAGGCCTCTTCCCTGAATGATTCGCTATCTACATTTACATGCAGGCTGATAATCCATTATTAATCTGACTAATAGCTCAATCGGATTAGCCAGGTGAGGTCAGTTCAAATACAATCTTCACTTGCAAAGGATACTACCAACACAACAGCAACTGAATGGAGAGACAGAATGAAAAGCATGTGCAACAGATTTGCCAGGCTCTTTAGTGACTTGCAATCCCTGTCAGTCTCTTACAGCTGACGCTACCTGTGGGCTTGATTGATTTATTCACAGAAGTTTGAAAAATGTTGCATGTATAAAACACAGCAATAGCAAAAGCATCTTGCCCTGAGTGTTTGAAATGGTTAAGGTTTTCTTTCTGCCTTGCTGACTAACCCATTTTTTCGTGTTCCATGCATGTTTAGATAAAGATTTAGCAAGACACTTATTGACTGCAGAATGTCAACATCAACCTGACCTTCTGTAATTGAATTAAATACCTCCATCCCTTTATATCAGCACAAAGCTGTACCGCTTGCCCTAAGTGGCCGCAGCAGAGGCTGCTAACCTGCTAATTAGCATGAGTAGCCGATGAGTGCGTGTGCCAAGGCAAATATTTAGCTAATTATCCATTTTTAATGTCGCTTTTAACACCGGCCCTACTCCTAAGGTCCGGCAGATGCTATTAAATTTCAGCCCATAGATACACAGTTATGACATGTAATAACTACGTGAATATAAAAGAGATTAATAATTTAGAGGGAGCTAACAAATTAGGGCCATCATTAAAAAAGAAGGAAAAGAAAAAGAAGAGAGAGCAAGAGAAAAAAGATCAGCTTCACACCATCTGCATTAAGCTCCAAGTCCAAGGTAACACAGGCTTCCACACTCCTTCTCTCCCTGTAAAGAATTACTGCATTAATTCTGCCCACTGAACTTATTGCCCTATTCGTTTCAGGGCTCCCTTGAGCATTCAAAGGCCGTGCAGTGATAACGGCATTTCTGGGCACAATGACTCTCAGATATCTATTTCCACATCAACCTCATTCTTACGTGAGGACTAAAGGGAGACCTGAAGGAATACTTCACTTAAAAATGCTAGCATGGCTAATAGCAAGTGATCATAAAGCATAATGCTAACCCTCCTCCATTAGCATTATTACATTATTGGCTACATTATCATTTCTTGGCCCTTTCTTGGAGACATTAAGGTTGAATGAATATTGGTTGTTCGATGCAGAGCTGTAACCAGGGTCAAAATGATGGGGTTTATGTGACAGACAACATGGAAAAAAAATTGTAAGTGAAATAAGTCAGTAAGTCACACGTCAAATGTGTACTAGACTACGCACTATTGATGAGGTCTGTTTGCCTTTCCCAGCTTTACCGATCCATTTTCGAAACATCAACACCAAAAAGTGTTTCTAGCTGGTGTTTTTCAGATCATTACTGTGTAAGCAGTTTGTTGGCCGATTTCCACAGGTTTGCATCTGTCCTGGAGTTCTTCTCCAGGCTTTCAGCAAACAGTTTTATGTTGTGCTAAGTCCTTCTCTCTGAAAAAAATGTTATCTTGTTAAACATGTTAGTATAGTATATAGTATATAATATAGTAACCTAAAGAGCACCAGTAAAGAAGGAGTAAGGGATTTCATAGAAGCCAGCTTAACTTTCTCTGCTACTCCGCCTTTAAATGATTACAAGCATCTAAACACTTTTCGTATCTTATGCTTAAGTATCTATATATATGAATCTACTTATAAACAGTTCTGACTTGCACTTCAGAGTAAACTGCACCTACAAAACAATGATTTAATTATTTATTCAGTATTATTTAATATACAGTGGTGTTAGAAAATTTGCTAACAGCTTTTTTTGTACAATTTTTTACATTTACGCACATATATAATCTAAAACATCATAAAGTACTAAGTAGATACAGAGAACCTTAAAAAACTTAAATGAGCCAAAAATTATTATACTTAATAATTATTATAATTTATTTAATAAAAAACTATTCAGTATATAAGCAAGTGGCAAGAATGGCTTGTTCCTCTGTACATTCACTGCTCACTTAAGGTTCTTCCACAACATTTCTATAGGATTAACTACCAGACTTTGACTTGGTCAATCCAAAACATGCTTTCTTCATTTTTTTTTGCCAGTATTTGGTAGAATGTCTTGTCTATTTAAGATCATTGTCTTGTTGCAAGACCTACATTCTCCTAGGATTATAAATGCACCTGCTAAACTAAGCTTGAAGAAGTTTAGCTCCGCCCATTTACATAATGCTCTTATCCAGAGTGAATTACAAGGTTGTTCATTTTTACAAGTAGGCCAGTGCAGTGTTAGGAGTCTTGCCCAAGGACTCTTAGCATTTGAAACCTAGACTGGGATTCAAACCCCCGTCTCTCACATGGCGTAGTAGCTCTCTGGTGGGTAGTGGTGTTAACCGCTGAGCCACACCAACTGCCCATTTCACAGGGTGGTTCACAGGGTCATTTCACCACCAATTTCACAGGCAGATCTCTTACCATTTTCCTTTAGAATTTGCTGGTATCATTCATTACTCCTTCATTATTCCTTCAAGGGTGCTAAGCTGTCCTGGTCCAGATGCAGCAAAACAGGCCCAAGCCATAATACTACCACCACCATGTTTCACAGAGGAGATAAGGTTCTTTTGCTGGAATGCAGTGTTTTCTTTTTCCAGGCATCAATTTTGGTCTAATTTATTTACAAATCATTTTCCCAATGGCCTTCTGTTTTGAGCACAGATGGGCAGCAGTCTCTCTTTTGGAGAGCAGTGGCTCTCTCCTTGCAATACTGCCATGTACATGATTGTTTCACAGTGTTCTAATGATGGTGGACTCGTAAACATTAACAGTATTCACTGTGAGAGAGGTCTTTAGTTGCATAAAGGTTTGTTAAATACAACAGGGTGGCCATTCACACCTGATCGTAAACACCTGACTATAATTTCACTTTCAGATTAACTGCTAATCCTTGGGGTTCACATACTTTTGCCACTCTCAGGTCTGTAATATTGGATCATTTAAAACTTTAAACTTTTTAATTCAATGTAAAACATTTGTGTTCTTAGTCAATCTATTTTTTTTGCCTTGTTGCATGAATAATATGTTAGATATCGTACTAAAGTAAATACTTTTATTGTTTGTTCTATATCATATGTGAGACAATTTTCCTTTTCCAGCATAACATCTGCTGAGTATAGACACAATAGGCACGTGTTGACACACAGTACTCTCCCTAAGGGAACTAGGCTAAAACCCTACTTATCCTCTATAATTCAACTACTAATAAACAGTGACCTCTTGATAGTTCTACGTTTGTGTCTGTACTGCAGTCTTAATAATGCTTAAAGACTTACTTACTGCTCCCCATCACCGCATTTATCCCGTTATGCTAATTTAAACATTCTCCAAAGGATTTGCGGTGGAAGTTGGGTGTATTTTTTACACGCTGTCACATCACAGTGACAAAACGTTTGCATTTATCTTAATGTGCGTCAAGTTCACAAAGTCATAGAGAGAACATTTTATACATGTTCGACATGAAGGCAAGCTGAATTCCCAAAGTGTAAACATCACCAAGGTTGTCTTGAAAGCATGGAGGCACCTTGCTAGGAAGCGCTCTCTTTACCAAATGCGTTGCTGGAGGCACTGTCTCATAATTGTGTGATATCACTACTTTTCCCCCCGCTGTTCAGAGTTTCTATTTGAATTGCGATGAAAAGGATCAGGCAAGGTGCACGCTTGCAGTCATACTTTAACCCCAGGTTTCTTCAGCTAATCCTCTCATTTGAGACCTGCCAGGTGACTTGACAGAGTACATTATATTTCTGTGTGCCTTTTGGGAGCCAACCTGCACTGGGATATAAAAAAGAGACTTTTTTTCCCCAAGGGTATGCAACCAAGTGGGTGAAAACATCAAGAGGCCAACTTTGATCACACACATTCTGGGTGTCTGTAGATTTGACAGGGACTTGTCAAAGGCTGGGCTTATGTAAGAAAATTCTAGTGCACATATCACATATATCACTTTGTGTTGTTTTTGCAATAAAGATTCTTCCACATATATGTGTTCATTGAATATATGGTGTCATCCTCAGGGACATTGTTCTGCCAAAAAATTATGTGAGGCCGTCCACACACACACACACACACACACACACACATATATATATATAAATATATATACATTGTCAAAAAATAGTTGCACCCAGCAGGAAATGTTGGCTTGCAATGCTATGCTGAAGGAAGATACAGGTTACCAAGAACATTAAATGATGATAATAAATTTGGATCGAGCTACACAAACAAAAGTAGTGTCTTTCAGTATAGCTACAGGCCGCCATGTTTGCTAATGCATCATGCCAGACGTCTTGGCACAGAGTTGTAAAGGGTCCTAATGGTGTCCTGTGATAATACATCCCATGCAGCTTGAATATTCTCACACAGTTTGGCGTAGGTGTGGAGGTGGAGTGACACCATCTGAATGTGTGATGTGTGACAACAAACCATCCATCTTGGCACTGATCACGTCTCCTTCCACACAAATTCATTGGCCATCTTCACCAAGACAAAAGCGGGACTCATCACTAAAGATGACCGCTTGTAATTCTGAGTCAGTCCATGACAGTCTGCATGACACCACTGCAGTCTTTGGCGACGTTGATGTGGTATTAAGGCCAGTTATCGTACTGGTCTGTTGCATGTCGTCTGGTGCTGTGCAGCCGTGTGCTGAGAACTAAAAGGATGATTCATGTAGGGCATCACTGCTTGCTGACTGTCCACATTCGTGGCTGTTGGGTCACTCAGGTACAGCAATAAGTCCCTTCTTTGCTCATGTCACATGTGCAGTCAAGCATAAAATATCGCATGTCTCATGATGTTAAACCTACCCACTAAATTTCATTCATGTTGGTTGATTTCTTCTGAGTGCAACTGTTTGTGAAACTATTCTTATACATATATAAATATATACATATCGTCACTGTCCAAAGAAAAACAAGTATCTCCAAAAAGGCAACTTTACAGGAGAGGCCAAAAACCTTATTTAACTTTAATGTAAGTCAGTGGAACCAGACATCTTTCCAAACAGTTTTGGACCATTTCTGTTGGTTCATTCATTATGAGATTTGGTCACAGTGTTTACGACAGCTGCTCTGTTCAAATGATGCCTAAAAGTAAAAATGGACAAAAGTGGAGATACATGTTTTTCATTGGACAGCGACGATATGTGTGTGTGTGTGTTTGTGTGTTTGCGCGTGTGTGTGTGTGTCTGTTTGTGTGTGTTTGTGTGTGTGTGTGTGTGTGTGTACGTGTGTGTGTGTGTGTGTGTGTGTGTGTGTGTGTACGTGTGTGTACGTGTGTGTGTGTGTAATTCTATAGTGGAATTACTTTTGGTTGTAAAACAATTTAATGGTTATATTCTATACCATGCATTCGACCCAATAATCCAATAGTTACAATGAACTTTCATTCCATTTAAAGAGCACAGAAACATTTAAAATGGTCAGTGAAACAATATTTTGAGGTTGAATCAATATCAACAACTTTTGAAAATATGCCTCCAAAGACCAAGACCTTTTGGGCCTTCTCCTACTGTTAGGCCAATCCTGCCCTTGGTAAGAGCACCAGGTTCTGTGAATTTTCAGGAGAACATCTTTGGAAACAAAAAGTAACGCTGCAGATTTTGTGTCAGCTTGCCAAGACAACAAAGGGACTGAGAAGGTAGCCCCAGGATAGCACTCTCTTGTTTGAACAGAGTATGCACAGTGCTACAAGTTTTCAGCTTCTACATGTCCCAGAGCAGCGCTCTCGAAAAGGGTGTTAGATTGAAATCAAGATGAAGTGCTTGGCTTCCTCTATGATAATTACTTTGCCGTGACTCCAGATCTTTTAAATGCAGAGTGAAGAAGTATGTAGAGAGCAGTACCAAAACACAGGCACTCCCTCCACTGGATTGAATTATACACAATGATTTTCTCATATGGAGAGATTAATATAGCTGCTTTGTTATTCCCTCATTCATGAACATTTCTCCACATATAGTTTCTTTTGTTGGTGACTGCTGGAGCAATGAGAGTAATGTTTCTAGTTCAACTGCTCTAAAGTTCTAATAAATCTTTTTTGGAAGTACCACATCAGCCTGAGATATATATTTACTCATGCCATGTTCTTGCTCTACTAATACCCAGCATGTATTATAGTTTTTGAAAGGGTGCCAACAACAGGTAATTGCATAAAAGCACTAAAGCATAAGCTACAAGTACCATTTTATTGAGGCCATGTTACAACCTACAAGCCACATACTTTTTTTTAATTGCCACGTGAATTATGTGTGCATGACATACTGACCAGTAGAGCTGGTACAAAATGGAAGTGAATAAAATGGTGTTACATTAAATTGACAGTTTGTAAGATTTTAGTCTACGTTTAAAATATTTCTAAATGAACTACAATTTTCACCTGAATGTGAAGATTTTTTAATGAGATGTCACAGACATCTGTTTATCAGGCTTTACTGAGATATCTATTGAAGATAGCATGGTAACCAAACAGCCCTCACCTGTTCATTTCCTTGTAACCATTACTTATACAGTCTATGTTCCCCAGACAAAAATAGTCACCTTGTGTGTTTAAGGTGGTAGTAACTTCAGGCTCCTGCAGATGACATTACTTGAGGATGATGGGGCTATAATACCTGCAGGATGTGAGTGACATGATTCAGATTGAGAATAGGTGGTACAGTGCAGTGAACGTCTGTTCAGTGTGTGGAAATTGGTCCAAAGCAGATGTTAATAATTAGCTAAAAGTACTTATTGCATATGACCAAAGTCATAGTGTGAGGAAAGTAGCTGAATTTGTAGGTGTATGAAAGTGTACCATCATACGGGTCTACCAGCAATGGCAAAAATCTCAGTCTATCAGAAATTATCAAGGAAAAGGGCTGCTCAAATTTAGACCCTTGTGCCAAAGCTTTACTACAAGGACATTTGATTTGACCCACCAGAAGATCAACCACCTTGTCCCTCTTACCCATGACTGAAATATTTTTTATAGCTTCTTATATTTCATAACTAAATATACAGAGGTGGATCAAATCTGTGACCCCTAACAATACACAGTCATCACTACATGCAACAGAGATCTGATTCGTGTATAAATAAACAATTGCAGGATACAACATTCAGCAGCACACATGCACCACATGATTCCACATGAGTTTTGCCGCCCCTGCTCATAAAGCTTTCTCAGGAAAATCATCGGCCAGCATGATAGATTGTACATGACTAAGTTACTCAGGAAAGTTCTTGGAAACGAAAGCCTGTAGACCCAGTTTTCCCTGAAGAAATGCGACAGCCAATACAGCAACATGGATGCATAATGGAGTAGAAAATTAGCACTCTCCTCTGTAGTCAATTGCTTTAAAAGACCTTGTGGCAGCATTCATATGTGTGAATGTGTGACCTGTATGAAAACAATTAGGCCGGGAACTGGGAACAACTAAATAAGAAAGATTAAAATCATGAGGAGAAAAAAAATCTCAAGGACAGAAATGGAAGAAAAGCTGAGTTGTTCCTCTCTTGATAGGGTCCTCCGAATTACATGTGTAGGTATGAAAATAGACCCATATGGGAGGTGCTAATGAGAGGGAGAGGGAAAAAATGCACAAGGTCATCTCAGTAAGAGTCAAAAATTTCATTGCTGTGGGGCACAAGAGACAGAACTTTTTGTTTTAGCAGACTGCCCATCAAATAAGCATAATTACCATCAGAATGCATATGGTGTTCATGGACTCCTGAAGGCGATCGGCTACACTCGAATTAGCAGCCACGATAAATCACCATTAATTAGCTAATAAAAGCCAGCAGGTGGTTGGGAGCCCACAGCCATTCCCTGGTTGTTTGAATTATGTATATTACACGGTTGCGGCAGTGATAAAGTAAATGAGAGAAGGGTAACAACAGACAGGAATCAGGAAGGCCCTTGTGTGTGCAGAGGGGGGATGATATTCACCAGAAATCTCCTGCAATTCCCAGAATTCCACCCACAGGACTACAAGTCCCTTTGACCCCTAGTCAAGTAATGAAGCTTATAGCGCTCATGGGCACTGGGCTTATCTGGGCAGTGATTAAAAATGCTGGCTGAGGTCTGGGCATCATGGTAATTATAGCTCTATTTGTTTATGGTATAAGCAAAGACAGTAACTGAAGAGATACATTCCAAACGGCTGCATGTTCATTTGTCACACTTGGGGATATTTTAAGTTTTTTAAAAGATAAAAAAAAAAATAACAAAATGGAAAACACATATTTAGTTCTCCCAACAATGTACACTGATGGAGTACTGAGTATTAGGAACATCTAATACTGTGATGTGTTAATTTATACATTTAACATATAAGTTACACCCATCATCAAAAGAATGGTTGCACCTAGAAAGAAGTGTGGGATTGCGGTGCTATTTGTGAGGAAGATAAATGTGACCAGGAACAATAAATTATTCCATTTATACTGATATGAGCAATATTTATTGAGCTATGTATACAGAAGTAGTGTCTCTCAGTATGGTACCGGGCCAACATCACTATGTCAAATGTTTTGGCATGGAGTTGTAGAGGTTCAAATGGTGTCCTGCAATAATCCATCCCACGCTGATTAAATATTCTTATAGAGTTCCTGCAGATTTTGCAGCAGGGGTGGGGTGTTAATTGTCTGTCCAATAGCATCCCACACATTTTTAATCTGGGATAGATCTGGTGACAACACTGACCATGGTGCCTCCGCACACGGATTCATTGGTGGTCTCCACCAAGACAGCAGCGAGATTTATAACTGGAGACTCTTACATTGTCGTCAGCAGCATGCTATGGTAATTTCCGCACGACTAATATGGTGTGCTCAATATGTAATTAAGACCATCTTGCTTCTTAGAGCCTTATGATGTGACCCCTTACTTTAGAACTCATAATTTGTATGCAAGTATGCTACCAACACAACAACACTGATCAGAAAGTATGCACAACAGGATGACCTTATATAGTCAGTCCGGTACAGTGATAAGGCCCAACCTTGCTTGCATCACATGCTTGCTTGCTTGCAGCACAGCTATGCATGAAACTTGAATCTTCCGAATGTCTCACAATGTCAAACCTACCCAACAAGTTTCATTCCTATTGGTCGATTTCTTCGGGGTGCTTCTCTTTTCTGGGTACTTTTCTTTTTTGATGATGAGTGTAAAGGTGCCAGCAATGCATAAAATCAAGCATCTTCTGGTACCTCACATAAACCATGAAAATGAAAAAAATGTGATATGAATGACATTATTGTTGGTGCCACACAGGCTGGTTGGAGCTGCAGATCTCCTGGTAATGTCATGCACAGCACCATTACTAAACTAAAGTTTACTCAGAATGGTGCAATAAAGAATAAGCTTCCAGTTTGGAGGAAAAAGAAAAGCTTCCACCTTGTGGATACAATTGCCAGAATGGTACTAGCTGACAGGAAGGCTGCAGTAACTCAGATAACCACTCTCACCAGTAACAGAAAGCTGAAGCTGCAATGGGCATAGGCTTATGAAACATGGACCGTTGAAGACTTTAAAAACATAGCTTGGTCTGATGCATCTTGAGTTCTGCTTAGGTGTACAAATGGCAGGTCAATGTGGCACCAGTAGCATGAATCCATGGATTCAACCATCCTTGTTCTAGCTTAATTTTGCATCCTCTTTCATGAAAGAGTAAATTTAGTTTTGTCTGCACAACTTTGGCTACTGCTCATAGATATTTGGCAGGTTATTGTATATTATTAAAGACACAGATCAAGCATTGCAGTTCAAACTAGAGTTTAGAATGAATGTGGTTCAGACTACTGTGATACAAACAACTACTACAGTGATTTTGTACTTCAGAAGTTAGCTTAATGTTGCATTGTACCATGTTGGGTCCATACTAACCTCTGTTGTTGTTGAGGAAACATACTTCAGCTAGGTGAAGGCTGTGTAATGGTGTAGGGAATGGGTTCTTGGCACACTTTTGGCCTGTTAATACTCATAGTACTCAATACTAATAGTCAGTTCTGTCACTTCATTGGTCACTTCATGATCTTCGTGACCACAAGTTTCCATCTTCTAATGGCTACATACAGCATGATAATACACCATGTGTAAAGCAGAAGCCATCTCAAACTAGTTTTATGAACATAATGGTAAGTGTTCTTCATGGCTTGCCGGTCATTAGATCTGAATCCAATAGAACACATTGGGGATGTGGTAGAACAGGAAATTCAGAGCATGGATATGCACCTGAAAATATGCATGAATTGCATTATGCCATAATTTCAATGTAGGCCAGGATCTCAAAGGAATGTCTTTGACACAAAGAATTGAGGCTGTTTAGAGAGCTAAGTGAGGCCTTACCCAGTATTACATTACTATAGTATTCCTAATAAAGTGATTGGTGAGTGTATAATGCTCTAGTGTTCTTTTAAAACAATTTGGATAAGGGGCTAAATTAAATGGTATACACTTTTATACCAAGAAGGTAGGATATAGTCCGACAATTAAAACATCTTTACCTGCAATATAGAGTTGAGGTGGGATGAGTCATGAGATTTCAGCTTATTTCTGTAGGGAAATAAATTTTTTGACCCTAAATCAGAACTAGAACATGTTGTTTTAGGTGATATAAAAAACATCAGTTCAATAAATGCCTTCAGATGGTTTAGAAATGCTATAAAGTCAACAAGAACTGCAAATCATAACTCATTTTCCAACAGTACTATGATGTATTGAATGCGGTGTGAGGGCAGACGATATTTTCGGATAATATCATTTTTCTCCACCCACTGCTGTACCGTGACAATCAGACCCAGAACACTTTTTAGAGGTGGGCAAAAGATCTGATTGTGATGGATGATCATAGAAAAAAGGCATTTTGTCTTTTAAATCATAAGACATGATGGATAGTACTTAATATGACCATGGATATGAGCCATCAAGGTTAATAAAAAGATCAATTTTGATGTCAAGTTGACTTTATTCTGACACTAAATGATTCTCTACACTCTAAAATATAAAAGTCTGGACTCTGTTGTATGTAGCTTTATGTTGGATCCTGCTTTCATCACAGCATAGTGACATACTTACTCAGGGACACCATGACAGATGTTAAAATCTGCAGGCGTTTGATAGCCTTATTTCCTTGGTGTATCATAAATGAAGCTCAAACTGTGATGTTGAGGTTATTGCTGTGAGGCACTTTACCATAGTGCCACTACCATAGTGTGTACCAACTTTCATAATTTATGTTATCACTGTTAAGACAGTGTTCAAAAAACTCTGAGGAACCATTGAAAAATAAATGGGTTTCATATTGAAAAGATGATTTCCAGGGTCAAGAGACCTTTAGAACAAACTTTAAGGCTTACGGTACTTCGGCCAAACTTTTAAAACATCTGCCAGGCTGGACATCATAACATGACAGGTAAAGCATTTGAAGAAAAGGTGATGAGAGTTGCCAAAGTCAAACCAACATGCTGATTTAGCCTTGCTAGGTCTATAAGCAATGTAACACATATTCTTGCAGTTTGTCTATTTGCTGCCTTAAATCCCACTGAAGCAAGTGAGGAAACAGTATAGAATCATTATGTAACTACCTGTGTAATTAATTATGTAATAACTTAATTATACTTCAATCATACTGCAATGTGCCTTTAGGCCCTTAAATAGTAAGGCAATGATCGTAATGACTGTAAAAGACCATGGGTTAACTAATTTAGCTAATTGAGCAGCGCACAAGCAGTTTCCAGTGATAGCAGCCACAAACTGGCTTGTGTTAATTCAGTCAGCAAATACTACCACTGCTTCATAAATATTGATGAACGTGGCTAATGTCATTAATTTGGACAACTCAAATAATAGCACTAATGTGGCTAAAAGAACGATGAGGCGTGCACTAATTCCCCAGGGGCTCTGCCGCACCATGCAGGTGCAACTTGGAGACTTCTCCTGCTGTTAACGTATTAGAGGAAGAAAGAGGAGCTTACCTCCAAGTGCTTCACAGTGGGCTCCAACTGCATCGCGCTCTCATTATTTATGACTGCAGGGTTCTGCTGAGGCCATGCCCTGAAATAAATCACTACTTATTTCATATTAAGGTCTGATTAGGCGAGGAAAAAAGCATCTCCAAAGCGTGCCAGAGCTGCTTTAAATGCTTGTTTACAGAGGTTTTGTCTGAGCTTCTGAAAAACCCGTTGAGCGTCGCACTTTTTTGGAACACATCTATCATCTCACAACATCTAATCTTGTTTTGAAGCTGAAAACTGAAGACAGCAGAGTTTTTATTTTCCAACGCGGCATACTGTACCGTGCCCACACTTTATATCAGGGAGAAGAAATTCGAAACCACCCCTGTCGCCAAGATAAAGTAATGCACGACTACTCTGCCATTTCCTCACAAACAAGAACAAAAAAAAAAAAGCTCTTTTTCCCCCTCCTCGGAAAATGGGTCCTTTTCTTGGGGATGCATGTCCTCAGGCACCTACTTGGCATCAAGTAAAAGAAGTAGCGACATACGTTCATGCAAGTGGGCCATGGCAGCAGATGGAACGCTGATTGCTCTGTTGTTTGCAGCTGTTTGTGTCCCTTTATGTGACTCACAAGAGTACGAAAGCAAGCCAGTGTCGCGCCCCAGTGCAAAAACTATTTGTGGCCCTCATAATAATGTAGGCCAAGGTGTCTGAATAATAATGGGGTTTAGGCTGCTGCAAACCTGTTAAGCTTATCACAACGGTGGCATTTGGGAAAAGGGAGAAATTCTGCAATCTATGTGCAAAAAATTCCTGATTAGCTCTTTGCAAATGTGCTGAATATTTAAAAGGACTCTTGATATAATGAACCCAATCAGAACCAGCATTCTGACTGAATCAAAGAAATACCAAGTCATGTGTCTTTTCTTGCATATAGAGATGGGTATTATTAGAATATTATTCTTTCCTGAAATCAGTACTTTATACTCTTATTTATAATATTTGCTGTAATTTAGTAAAAATTAAAAGAGGACCTACCATAAAGAGATGTAGTCAACTATAATCAACTCATCTTCAATGACGAGTACCCATTTTGCCTTGATGGAGATGACCAACAAATTTATGTGGCACCAAGATGAGCGGTCACAACGGTCTGGTGTCACTCCACCTCCACACCTACCACAAAATCTACAGGAACTGCGTGTGAATATTAAAGCTGCACCAGGAACATCAACAACTCCATGCCCAAATGTCTGGCATATTCACTTCATAATTTATTGTACCTGGTAGCCTTTATCTTCCTTCTGAATAGCAATCCAACTTAACCTACCTAGCAATTAACAAATTATGCTAGGCTAGCTAACTGGTTATTGGATTTAAATTCAGTACAGACTCAGGATAACTTTAACACAGTAATTTAGGTTGTCAAAATATTTTAGGTAAGACGGACTAAGAAGGACTTTTAGACTAACAAATTATCCAAGCTGTAGTTTCAACATGAAGTTGACTTATGTTTCCTGTTTGCCAATGTCTTGTTGGAACTGTCCTGCTCCACCTTAAATGATCCAGCAGTTGTAATCATGTTGAAGTGCCAGAATGTAACTGCTGCATAGGATGAAAAAGAAGCTGGTGAATAAGAATCTGGTTTCAGCTTTTACATTTTCTGATATCCTATTCGATAAAGTGGTTTAAAAATCAGAATATTCATCTATTTTTTTGCTACCTATAAATTTGCACCATGGTAGGACATTTCACTAATTTGACACCAAGAGGCTTTGTTGAGGATGTAGGTGCAGCAGTTCCAGCTTCCAGTTCCGGGTGCAGCACTTCTGAATAAGAGAATGTTATGTTTTAAGATGTTGCTGGTGTTATCCTCTTTACACACAGCTGCTGCTTATATACATATTACATTTGACTAAACTTAGTAAAGTAGGAGCACACTTTTGGATGTCAGACGCTTTCAGTCATGACTGGAGATCACAGAATGACACTGTGTATGAAAAAAATGGGAAGGTATTTAGAGGCATGTGAATGCTTTCATCACATGGAGCAAAGAGCCCCTCCCTCTGATCCAAAGAACACTAAAAGGTGAAAAAACAGCACTGCTTGTCCAGGACCGCTTTAGTATATCGATAAAGACCAGTCAGGAACCGGTACAAATTACTATCTCTTGATGCACATCACTGCTTGCATATGACATAGTCTGTCTCAAACCACCATGACTTTGACTACAGTGAGTGCTAAATGTTGCATGCTTTCAAGCTGTGACTTATGCATTTGGCCACATCTCTACATCATGAAATAGATAAATGTCAGTTTGGAGACTTATGTTTTAATAGTAACGGAGTAATTTGAGAAAATAGACTGGATTAAGACTCACTTGGCTGAGATAGTAGAATCAGTACACCCCAGGGTAATCTTATTTGCTATCTATGTTTTTTTTAACAAAATTGTTTATAGATATCTAACTGTATGATGCATGCAAGCATACACTCACTGAGCTGTTAAAGACACATCACTTGTAACTACACTTACTGCCTTTTTCTTCCAAGTCCAATTACCATATAGGTCCATGTACAGCAGTGCTGATGGAGTTTTTAAACCCTGTGTCCTCTCGCGGGGACAGAGGATTGGGAGTTGAAAAAGCAGACTGTCCGGCCTAAAATGGACTTTGTCCTTTTTGTCCACTCTCTTTTACCATGTTCTTCAATGGTCAGGACAATGGCTCAGCACTGCAGTGACACTGACACACTGGTACGTTAGTGCGTGTTGTGCTGGGGTGAGGGAATCAGACACAGCAGTGCTGCTGGAGTATTCAAACCTTACTGTCACTGCTGGACTGAGAGTCCACCAAACAAAACTATCCAGACAACAGCGTCCTGTGGCCCGCATCCTGTGACCACTGATGAAGGACTAGAGGATGACCACCACAAACTCTGCAGCAGTAAATGAGCTGCAGATGAGCTATCGTCTCTGACTTTACAAATCATTTTACAAGTGGTTGTAAAGCTGGAGCCCCTAGGCTGAAGACCCTGCTGATCTGCAGGGCCCTGTCTGTCTGCACTGGTTGCTTTGTCTTAGTCGGGAGAGCTGATGCTGTGCCAGCAGAAGAGAATGGAGGTTCTCTGTGCTTTGGACTTGTTGCGTAATGCTGTCTCTTGAGCGCTCCCTCATCATGACTGACAAATTCATTGCTGCCCGCTGAACAGCTCCCCCGACATCCCTAGCGTAATTACATCTGTGCAGGGCCACTGCAACTGCACTCCAATAAATACAAGAAAGTCTTTTCCCCCCTCATCATGCCTCCGCGATGGTGTGTAATAATGTGCATATTGAAAATTGAGCCAAAATGTGCCAGTCCTTGGTGAAAAATCTGTCACACTATACGCTGATGAGTAGTAATATTAAAAGCAAGGCACACGGGCTGGTACGAATGAAATATGCTTCGCTTTTTACCTCTCAGCAACATGTGGACAGATTTTTGACAAATGGCACCTTTTCTGCTCAATTATCCATGCACATTGAGATATTAATACATGTGCAGTGCCATGCATTACTCTATTTTCACTTCATTCACTTTATTTGAAGCCTGCCTACATAGGGACAAGAGCCTCAAATAATGCATTCATAGAGCAGCACTTCAATATTTATAAACAGCTTATGCCGGTATTCACAAGATGGCATAAGATGTTATATGAAGTAAACAACATGAAGAGCCGTCAACTAAAGTGGTAGTCGTTTGTTCCTTTTATAGTTCTGTTATGAAGCACCATTCCCACATAACAGATAAGGCCAAGGCCTGGTTAGGAATGCTGTTTATCAGTACTATATAGTTGTGTGCAAAAGTGTGAACACCCCGTTTTGTTCATTTTCCTTCTGTAAATAATTGAACACATCCTCTACAAAGACCTCAAACTTAATTATGGCATTTTCTTCTGCAAACTGTAGTGCACAGATTGTGTTTACATGCCAATACAAAAGTCCCAATATATTAAAAAACTGTACTTTTGCATTCACCAAGAAGGAAGTGTCGGTTTGCAATGCTATACAGAAGGAAGTGAAAGGTTACCAGGAACAATAAATGACAATAAATCTAGACTGATGTTAAGTAGTGTTAAGGACACTAGCCATAATGGTCTGCATGCAGGTAGACCTGTGTCATGTAGCTATCTGCCAAAGGTGCTGACACTAACAGGATGGTTAATGGAGGGCATCACTGCTCACTGAGTATCCAGAGTTGTGGCTATTGGTTCAGTCAGGTACAGTGATAAGGCTATCCTGGATGCCATGCATGGCTGAGCATGAAGCTTGACTCATTCACATGTCTTGCAATGTCAAATCCACCCACCAAGTTGCATTCCTGTCCGCTGATTCCTTCTGGGTGCAACTATTTGTGCAACCATTTTTGATGAACTTTTGATGAATGTATTTCATCTGAAGAATCGACAAAACAGGTCATTTGACTTTGATCAGGCTCGTCCAAGTGCTTATATACTACTGTGTATGTAAGTTAAAGTACAGTTTCTTTAAACAGATGTTTTCTCACATTAGCCAGTTAGGTCTGTTGACCCTTTCACATATGGGAGGAAATCATTACAGTGATTCTGTCTGAGGTCATATAACTGTTATGTGAAGCACCGAATGATGCCATAGGATTGAAAACTAGATTTACATCAGCATACCATGAATCTCAAACACTGTTTTTCCTTCTTCAAGTACAAATACGGAATTTGCAAAAGAGGGCAGTAAAATGGGTCAATTCCAGACTCCTAGACTGTTATGCAACAATCTTCATTCATTAATCACACGGTATTTCCACAAAATTTACATACAACAATGGAGCCATAAAAATGGTGAACCATTTGGAAAAATCTACCATTCCATACTTTCATACATGATATCCTTCACTGAACATTGCCATAGATTCTGCTCATATTTGAGCAAAGCTAAAATTGGCCTCCTATTTACCAGCTTCGTGACCGAATATCCTGCCACTATTTGAGGTGGAACAGAAAAATTAGCAAAACAAGCCAACTTCAGCTCCTACTTCTTTAACAAGCTCCTAGACACCCTTAATGCAGAAGTGTTATTTGCCCTGCACATTATACTCCAGACAGTTTCTCAAACCTTGGACAATTTTAAGCAGCCTTACTCAGCGTTTAACACTGCGCAGACTGAAGAGAGGAGCAGTTCCACATTTATTAACATCACAACCCCAACAGCAGCCTGTAAGTGGTAGCCATGCTGTTTGATTGGATCTTCCTACATTGAAACTTTCATAGTGACTAACATCTTTAATGTACTTTGTTTTGTTGTTGAGATCAAAAGCAAATAGCCCGTATAGGTAACATTAGCTACTTGTATGCCTTAATTAACCAACATTAGAACTGCTAACTCATCAGTCTGACAACAGCTTATTTACACAGAGGCTCATTTTATTTTCCTGCCTGTGTCAATTTTGGCGTATTGCTTAGGTATGATAATTGTGGTGACTCTCCATAAACTAGCCGATTACCGCATAGCTCATTCAGTTATCCATGAGCTCACCAAAACAGAGAAACCAGCTCACTTCTTTCTAGGGCCAAATCCACATCGAGGCATTGTTCACCCTGATCAAAGTAACATACCTTCAGTCAGCTAGTCCAAATGCTGAATAAATGCATTACATGCCGTTTGTCTTTGTTTTAGCTGGAAGTGATGCTTTATAAGAGTGTTATAAATGAAACACATGTCTATAACACCATGTCAATTTGGCAAATGCTGTTCACAAATATTCAACCCTTGTAATATAGATGTGTGCATGTGATATGAAGTCGCAATAAAACATGGGTCTTTAAATAAAGTGTTCCTCTTCCTCCTTCTTATTGTTATTATTATTATCACTATTCCCATCATTGTAAAAGCTACCATACAGGCTGGTGATACGACTCCTGAGGCTACAGTTAGTGATCTGTGGCACATTTCGCTTTTGTATTCTATAGTCAGCATTTCTGTGCTGTGTGATTAGTGAGAGGAGCGAGTGAAAGCACAAGCAGAGGAGAGGGGGAGCTCTGCCTAATAGGGGAAGCAGGTGAAGTTCCTGTGAGCGTCTCATTAGCGGAGTGAGGGATCGGGCAGAGTGAAATCTCTCTAAACAGGAGTCTTCTCCACTTCTTTTGCTCTGTTTGTACATAAATAAAACACTGAAGCATGTAAAAAGAGGTAAAGAGGGTCATGGGAGTCAATGGCGAAGGGTAGATCAAGTCTGTGGTAAATAAAGGTTGGATGTTTCAGCAGTCATGATAGTAATAATGACTACAGAACTGCATCAGTGGTCTGTATGGCTTCCAGCACATGCACTTTTGTTTGTTTCATCCAACCAGCCTTGTGTTGGGAGGGTTCTATACATTACATAAGGTTCTATAAAGCCTTTGGTTACTATTAAACATTTGCACAATTGCGTCTAGATCAGTGGTTCCCAAGCCTTGGCACCCTGCCGGACCCCCTGTTATACATTTTAGTCCCAACACACCTGATCCAGCTAATCAGCTAATAAACAAGCCCTTCCTGAGTTGAAGTGGGGATGTGTAAGTGGGGGATGTATTGGGAGGAAAACACACAAAAGTGTGCAATGGCAAGTGGTCCTCCAGGACCAGGGGTTGGAACCGCTGATCTAGAGGGTCTTTAAAATGTTCTAAACATCCAAAGAAATGGTTCTTCAGGAAAGCAAATGTGGTTCTTCTATGGTATGGCCCCAAAGAACCATTTCTGCCACATTCATTTTAGTGTGTCATCAGATCTACATCACATCAAATGTGGAACCTTACTGCCGAGGCAGTGGCCTTAGGTGGACGGGCACACACATCAAGCCTAATTGTGGGTGAAAGCAAGCAGCGAAGCAGGTGGAGATCCTTCATGGTAACCCAGTGCAGGACAAATTCACATTACTTCACATAAAAGGAAGCAGAACAACAAAGTAATGGCACCCCTTGCTCTAACTGAGAGCCCACTCTCAAGCCTTCCGCAGCTTGTTTGTAATGTGATCCATGTTCACTGGAGGGATTGACTCACCTCGGCGCATTTTAATCTGCATCCCTTTTAACGGTACGACGTCAATTAAGAGCGAGCGCGCGCGATATTTCACCTACACCTTAACGACGCGCATGCATAATATAACGCTCATTGGTGGAAAAGAGTGTGGGGGTGGAACACTCGTTTTGTGGATTTGAGCGCTCCATCGAGCTCATTTGCTGCTTTGTGGCCGGGGTGGGCTGCCGTAGCCCGGGGGCCTCTGGCACCAGGCCGGTCGTCCTGTCATTTGCTACCCAACTGGGTTTTTTGTGATGAGAGGCTGACCCGGGCCGCCTCATCCCTCACCGCTGTCTCATTGCCTTTATTTACATCTGTCCTTAGCATCCTAATTACTCGCCTTATTGCTTTGGCCCGGAGGAGGCTGCACGCGCCACGCTTTTTAAGCAATAAGAAATAAAGCAGCGCGGAAGCCCGGAGGGGGAAACACGGGAGTGATCAGGGAGAACCCCCCACCCCACCCACACACACACAGCGCACCCACCCCTCTTAACATGGACAGGCTTCCTAAAGGAAATTCCATAAACTGCTATCAGTCTTGAAATGTTTCTACATTATGTCAGTGTTTGTTTATTTATTTATTTATTCATTATAGTCAATTCCTTAAAGCATATCATTATTATTATTATTATTATTTATTTTTTTGTGGTAGTAGTAGTAGTAGTAGTAGTAGTAGTATTGGAAACTTGTCCGTTTTGTTTATTTGTTTAAATAACTGTGTAAAGTACATTTTAAAATAATCTTTTCAATGAGTAATAATAATAATAATAATAATAATAATAATAATAATAATAATAATAATAATAATAATAATAATAATAATAAGCTGTTTAAATATTCACTAGGTGTATATATGTGGAATATCTATACATATATACAGTATATATACAACATAGCTACACAGCATTTTTTCCTTCTACTGGCTCCTTACACCACTGGGTCACTTTGATGCTGTTGCATCTTATATCAGAGTTTACTGACCTGAGTTCACCCCTCGCCACCAAACTGCTCTGCTTTGTTTTACCACAAACTTAGCTTGAACTGAGCACAGCAACTCTGCAGCCCACCCCACCCCTCAACCCAGAATGCAAGAACATGTATATATCAGAGGACATCAACTGAAAAAGGACAAAAAAGTTTGAAACGTCCTTTCCCTCTTTGCTGCGAATTTTTGTTAATAAAATGGCATCAATAGCAGGGCGCGGAGTGTTTAATGAGCTCTCAGCTTTAAAGACTTGAAGGATATTAACAAGCTGCTTGACAAATGGCGCTGAGACGCACATTAAAGACGCGCTAATGGCGCCTAATTCTCCATCAGATATAAATTAGAGCCCCCAACACTTATTTGCCTTAAGGACTTTATGTAAATGATTCCGATCTGTATAAACTGAAAGGCGCCGAGATGGAGAGAGAGAGAGAGAGAGAGAGAGAGAGAAAGAGAGAGAGAGAGGCACTGGCACTCCTTGCGGCTATGATGAATAGATGTGCACTGGAGCAGCGCTGTCAAAGCCCAATGAACACACACACACGTGCACACACACCGAACAGATAGATCTAGCACCTTCTCATTAACAACAAATGGTACCAAAACGCACAGTGCGTACTGTCGCTGCACTGCATCCTCTGCACTGCTGCTTTAACGCAACTGAACACCTGCATCACTGGAACCGCTGCTTTAGAAATACTGACCATCTCTGGAAAGGTGCAACAGTGTCAAAAAATCAGAGCATTCAGACTCACCTTAACAGCGTTACAGAGAGAGAGAGAGGGGAGAGA
This sequence comes from Prochilodus magdalenae, assembly GCA_024036415.1. NCBI lineage: Eukaryota > Metazoa > Chordata > Actinopteri > Characiformes > Prochilodontidae > Prochilodus > Prochilodus magdalenae. The sequence goes on along the minus strand of JAMWET010002750.1, from coordinate 735,748 downwards.
GAGAGAGAGAGAGAGAGAGAGAGAGAGAGAGACTGGTCCATCCTGCGCTCTTTAATATTTAATCACTGTGGGCCTCTTTTGAAGACATCCATTCTGAACAATATGCCCTAATCTATGGGGTTGTGCACAAAGCTGGAAAATACATATACATTCAATAAACGTTACACCGAGGGAAAATTGGACGGATTCCAGAGAGCGTGGAAGCAGCTCCACCACCTGTCATTAGTGCTAACTTTCTATGTCTATGTCATGAGGCGTTTATACTGTATTTAAGGCCGCAAATAATAATAATAATAATAATAATAATAATAATAATAATAATAATAATAATAATAATAATAATAATAATAATAATAATAAAATATGTTTATATACGCATCAAAAAATATTATCATATGTATATTTACAGAAGATTGATTCCAAACTCAACCTGAAAACAATAATCCAAATATAAGATCTTCTGAGCATACTTTCCTTCATGAATATGCATTTTGTATTCTAAAATATTAAAAATATAAAATAAGAAAAAAAAGATACATGCCCCTTCAATACATGCCCCTTCAAATCTTCAAGTCTAATAATCTATAATGTCCTCTCTCTTTCTCTCTCTCTCTCTCTCTCTCTCTCTCTCTCTCTCTCTCTCTCTCTCTCTCTCTCTCTCTCTCTCTCTCTCTCTCTCTCTCTCTATATCTCTCTCTCTATATATATATATATATATATATATATATATATATATATATATATATATATATATATATATATATATATATATATATGAATATGTGAATATTTACAGTGAAATGTTAAGTTTAGTGGAGTTCAATTATGTGACCCCTGGGACTGACTGCTTTAGAGCTACTTATAAGGACCTGCTGGAAGAGGCTCTGATATTGTCTCCGTTTACGCAGCATTACTGTTCATTCAGATTGGGAGCCTACTTAATTTGAACTACAGACACTCTGCTAAGTGTGTGTGCGCGTGCCTGCGTGTGTGTATGTGTGTGTGGCATTAATGGCTAACATGGTGTCCTTTACTCCGTGGCCCTCACATCAACCAAAGAACAAACCAAGAACAAAGCATGAAACCCAGACCCAGAGATCAGAGCTCCCATATTCAGAATGAGCTACAAAGCCACAAACCATCCTCCGTCTTTCCTTCCTGTCCTCACAGACTCCATCGATCACTCTGAGTAAAAAAACAGACAAGGAATAAAACAGCCCCTCGCAAACTAATAACCACTCAATTGAATGAATATTGCATAAAGGCGCGTTACGATGCTTTGCTAGAGCTTCCCTCCTGGCCTTAGAAGCGCGCGAGCGCGCGCGACTGAAAGACGACCGGTTTGGAAACGTAGTGGACGACAAAAAGGTGACACAACAGCAGCGCGTGCTGAGAGAAAGGCTGAGGAGTGCCCGTGCGCTCGTTTTGGGGGCCCTGTGGTTTTCCATAGCGCGGATCTAAAAGCAGAGCTCGCTCGGTGTAAATGTACAGTTAAAATATTCCACCGGCAGGTCCCCAGGCGGAGCAAAGACACTCCCTGGCTTCATTAAACTTTCATCACCCTCCCCGTGAAAGGGGTGGGGTGCTGGTGGGGTGGAGGGGTGGCGAGAAAGAAAACAGAAGGCATAATTATAACAAAGGAAAACAGCGCTGCCCTTTTCTTCGGCGTGGCCACCGTGGCTTTTAAACGCACCGAGAGGCGAGCGTCAGTAGACGTGCAGACGTGGGCGTGTGTGCGTACATGCGCGTTCACAGGTCAGCCTCTACTCGAATGACGCTGTTAAGGGCGAACCTAACTGCACGCTACGCGGGGTGTAGTTTAGCCTGGAAATAGATTCCTGGGTGATGAGAGGGTCAGAGGGGCTCCCTGGGTGTGTGTGACAGTGTATTTAGCTCTTTGTGTATGTGTGTGTGTGCGTGTTGACCGTTTTACCCTTCCCCTCTCTTTCTGATCGATCCTCCGGCCAATAAATAAACAAACAAACAAATAAATAAATAAATAAGTGCCTCTCCCTCGCTCCGGTCTCTCTCTCCGCTCTGAAAGTTAAATAGGGCTTGGGCCGCTGGGGAGTTGCCACAGTCTCGTGCTGGGTGCTGCTGGTGAGCACAGTCTCTCGCGCTCTAAGTTCATCTTTACACCCCGCCCCCCTCCACTCCCACCCAGCCCTGACCGACAGTAATTAACCATCCCAGTTAATGATTGCTCACTCACTGCTACTCATTATCTGCTTTTCATAATTCGATGTGTGATTTAATAATTCGTTCATATTAGCGCATTAAGTGATCGGCTCATTTAGGAGAACGGATTTCTTCGTCAGAAGCTGATTAGGATTGATGAAACGTTGCTGGCTTTCACAGCTAATACGAAATATTTAAAAAGACATCTCCATCATTATCGTCATCACCATCACAACATATTATTATTATTATTATTATTATTATTATTATTATTATTATTATTATTATTATTATTATTATTAACCCTGTGCCAGTCTTCACTGGCTTACATTACTGTAGTACTGTTTGTGTGTTTGTTTCTTTTGAGGAGCAACTTCACCGTGTTTTAGAATTGCAGGGAAACTTAACACGTGACTTTGAAGCAGCCCAAATTTGACTGCAAAAGGTCACGTGTGTCCACCACAGCAATTCCTACCAAATGAGGACTCTGCAGTGTCAGTAGAAATAAGCGACGTGATTTCTGAACGTGGACAAGCACAAGCTAAACGTTGACTTCATTCCTAAAGTCAAACACGTTTCATTAACACACGTCATCTTTCACTAGAGACACGTGAGCACACCATTATTATTATTATTATTATTATTATTGTTATTGTTATTATTATTATTATTATTATTATTATTATGCAGAACACAAACACGTGAACGCGATCAACCCTTTTTTGGGGTGTCTTGAAGTCAAACGAGAGCATTCACTTATCCTTCGTCATCAAACGAAAATCAAACGCTCGCGACTCCCTTTTTAATTCCACACGCTAGCCAGCTTCTGAAAACACGCCAGATGACACTCCAGTCCTTTTATTTTATACCATTTCTTTCCCACCTTTTCTTTTCTAATGCGGCCTTAAAAAAATAAAAACCAAAAAAATAAAAAGACGAGTGAACTGAGGTACAGCTTCAAAGGCTGCCTGTCTGTGTCGGTAGAAGAGCGAGACCCGCAGACTGTGGATTTAAATGGAGCCCGGCACGTTTGGCAGGCGAGCTGTTTTTTTTCTGGCGGGCTGACATCTGGCAGCGCTGCGCTCCAGGGACCTGCCCACATCTCTATAGACCCCATCATTAGACTCTAATAGAATATTAGCATTTGCTCTCAGGTAGGAGCTTCCAGGGCTGCCATGCAGCGCTGGCAGAGGAAGCTAAGCCGTGCAATAAAAGAAAAAGAACGCTAAGAAAACAGCAAATACCCAGCGCGCTTTTCTCTGCTTTTTGCGTTTAAGAGAAACTAATTCGGATTATATATTTGAAATGCGTTCACACTTGCTTAATAAAAACAAATAGCTTTTTTAGCTGTTAGAGATCAGGCTGGTGATCAGGCCTCCGAGGATGAAGGAAGCCACTGAGGACGTCCAATAAAATGTTATTTGTTTGTTTTTTGTTGTTCTTTAATGAAACACAGTTCAAATTCAGTTATCAAATGATAACTTAAATATACATGGATGTAATAAATCAGTAAAATCATTCGACAAGTTGAACCTAAAGCAACAGACATTACAGAGAGAGAGGGAAAGTGAGAGAGAGAGAGAGAGAGAGAGAGAGGGATAGCGAAGCTAAAACAGCAAATACAGCAAATACCTGTACGGATTATCTCGTGTGTTCGACCAAAAAATTAGTTATTTACATTTTACACGTATAACTTCCAGGAAACTGTTCTTTTCTTTTCTTTTTTTCTTCTTCTTCTTTTTCTCATAAAGAAAACATTAGCAAACACGGTGAATTTGAACAAGCAATGACTTCATAATAATACGCGTCTATTTGTACAAATAAATAAATTACCAGAGGGAAAAATACATAAAATATTTTTTTGGGGAAAGGAAGGTAAACAAACAAACAAATAAACAAACAAACAAACATATCAAAAACAAAATCTCATATATCTCTCAATTGTGCCATTAAATCCTTTATTAGGGGCTTATTTTCAGCACTTCTTCCCCAACCTCAAGATATCTCTCCTTTTATTTTTGTATTATTTTATCTTTTATCTAAAAGGGGGCTACGTTTTCTTTCTTGTCCGAATAGTAATTTTTGTTTGTTTGTTTCTCGAGCAAAACCAAAAACAAGGGAAGAGGGAATCCCGATAAATATGTAATGAAGTAAACATTACCTCACATGATGAATAGTTCATAAGAAACACAGCCACGTTGGAGCGCAGGCGATATTGCAGCAGATAGAACAGTTCCGGTTTCCTTTCAGTGTCTACATGATTTGAAAGGTTCCCTCGCCTCTTAATGAGAAACACATGGCTATTTATTCGTGGTCTATTTGGAAACCAAAGAGAGAAAAAAAACAACAAACAAAAACAAAAACAACGATAAAAAACAGGTTCAGGTATTATGAGTCATCAGGGCCAGTGTGGTGGGGGTGGGGGTTATATCAGGCCTTTTCAATAGCAAAGCCATTATTGTACTCAGTTTCAATCTATTTACAGCATTTCCTCCCCATTTGGTCATTTACAAAAATACGCTATTAGGCGTCACCTGGACTCGGAATAGATGCCCCACAATATCTGAACCAACACTATATTACAGCTAAACCACCATTCACAAGAAACTGTTACCCACACTCTTAATAATGCTCTTGTAAAGCTGGCAGTCGCTGTCAAGGTGCCCTCTTTCTGATCTGCTTGACGTGAACCCTGAATTTTAGCCCTGCTGCTGATTGCATCGTGGACAGGTCGAGAAAGTAACATACTGCCAAAGAAAAGAGCCCAGACTTCTTCTACTGAATAATCACTATGAGCAGCAGGCTCTCCACCATCCATACTGATTACTTTACACAGGGTTATCTAGCCCACCAACCAAACACCCACCAGCCCTCCACCCACTTAGCCCAAAAACAGAGCTTTCAGCGTTCACAGCAGCCAATGGGACGGATTGAGGCTTAAGATAGTCACACTCCACTGACATAGAACAAGGTGTAGCATCATAATAGTTTCTTTTTTTCGTGTTTTTTTTTCTTTATAAAAAGAGGAAACAGGTCTTACTTGCTCAGTCAAACGGTCCTTTAAATGATTCCGCATCCTCTTTGACGGGTGAGAGTGATTTGGGGGGCTTATTTTGCAGTCAATTGGAACATGGTATTCTGCTTCAGAGCACAAGTAATTGACGAGAGTGGGAGAGTGGGAGGAGGAGAAAAATAAGCAAGGAAAAAAGAAAAGAGGAGAAAAAGAAAGGAAAAGAAAGGTGTGTGCGGTATACGAAATATGTTACAAATAGTGTCTTTGTGGAAACGTTGCCCGGGAGGGGTGTTGGAGTGGGGGGTGTTTGGGGGCTTCTTTTCACACGCAGGCCGAGTACTTCATGCGTTTCTGTTTCTGCCTCTGGTTGCAAAACCACACGCGCACTACGTTCTTTTTGAGGTCCAGCTTTTCCGCGATGGCCGCGATTTTCTCCGAGGAGGGCCGGGGCTGGATGGCGAAGTACGCCTCCAGAGACCGCTTCTCCGGCGCCGCGATGGACGTGCGCTTCCTCTTCTTCTCCGCGCCGTTGAAGAGCTCGGGCTTGCTAAGCTTTTCGCGGTGGGACTTCTCGGCCTCTTCCAGCCACGCGTGCAGGATGGGCTTGAGCGCGATCATGTTGTTGTGGGACAGCGTGAGCGACTCGAAACGACAGATGGTGCTCTGGCTGAGCGAGCCCACGCCGGGGATCTTCAAGTTGGCCAGTGCCGCACCGACGTCCGCCTGCGTAACGCCAAGCTTGATGCGCCGCTGCTTGAAGCGCTCGGCGAACGCCTCCAGGTCCCTCGGGTCGGCGTCCACGTCGCTCATGCAGCCTGCGGCGTGCGGCGGGAGCGCGTGCGCGTGCGAGGGCAGCCCGTGCGCGTGCGCGGCGTGCGCCATGCCGATGGCCGCCGCCGCCTGGTGCATGTGGCTCACCCCGGCCGCGGCCATGTGGGCCGCCGGCGCCGTCGACACCATGGAGCCGTCCGGGGCCAGGGCGAGGCCGCCCGGTGTCAGGTGCTCCAGCAAATCGCCTTCCAGCGCCTGGTGCGGCTGGTGGTGGTGGTGATGATGGTGGTGGTGGTGGCCGGCGCCCGCCAGCGCTGACGGGTGCGTGATGGGCACGGATGACGAGGACGTGGACGAAGACGAGGAGGTGCACGGGAGCGCGTTCATGGTGTGGTAGGTGGCGTCCGGCTTGAAGGGGCTGTGGTGAGGAGGGTGGTGCTGGTGATGATGGTGGTGGTGGTGGCTCTTGGTCGGAGAGACGATGTCCACCGCCGCCAGAGCTTCGGCGCGGGCCAGCAGACTCTCATCCAAGCCGCCGAATATATTGCTCTGCAATTGCAAATAGAGCGCGCACATAATCGTCAGCGAGGGAATTCACGGCACACGCGACGCGATTTTAAAACATTTCCAGCATGGTGGGGGAAAAAAGGGGGAAGCAGAAGAAGAAATCCTACAAACACACACACACACATGTGCGCGCACGCACGCGTGCACACGCTAAACAAGACACATGCAACATCCCAGGTCATAAAAATTAATATGAACGGCAAAACTAGAATGCATAAGTTGGGAGGGCGGGAGGAGGAGGAGGAGGGGGGAGGTTAGTGGTGGAAGGGAAGAAATTATTGGAGGTGATTTGCTGTGCAGATATGAAAAAAACATCAAGCGCGAAAAAAGAAAAGTGGGCTGTCAAAAAAAGAAGAAGTGGGTTTAAGCGGGTGATTATGCAGAGAGATACTTACCGGTGGGGTCGGGAGACATGCTCGGCGCATCGCCTCCGAGCTGCTCGCGCCGCTGGCGCTGCTACTGCTGCTGAGGCGCGTGGACGAGCACGAGGAGGGCGCCGAAGAAGAGGATGAGGACGGAGGAGATGAGGAGGAGGAGGAGGCCGCCACCGAGGAGGACGAGTGCAGAGCGGAGTACTTGGGCTCGGGCAAGCTGGTGTGTGGCAGAGCGAAGGCGTGCTTGCCATTCAGAGACATCATCATCATCATCACACAGTCGGTGAGGCGAGCGAGCCTCTTCTCTCCAATGGTGCTGTCTTTTATTCTCTTTCTTTTTTCTTTTTCTTTTTCTTTTTCCCCTTAACTAAGACTCCGCCTTCCCTTCCTTCCTTATTCCTTCTTCCCTTGCTTCTTTCCTTCTTTCCTTCCTTCTTCGACTTTTGTTGCACGAGTTGTCACCTGTTAAAGCCCCCCTATCGCCTCGCCCCGAGTCTTCTCGCGCCTCTGTGTCGCTGCGCGTCTGGAAGCGAGTGGCGATCAAAACAACAGGGGCGAAGAGGAGGAAGAGGAGGAGGAGGAGGAGGGGAGGAGGAAGATGATGATGATGATGATGATGATGATGAGCCGAGTCTCTAGACACAACGCATCCACTGTTATTACTTGCCGGTGTGGGTTTTCCTGCTCGAAGTGCTCGAGCTCCAACAACCTGATAAAGCCATGCAACCTGGGTTAAGCTCTTCTGGGCGATCTCCTCTCTTTATGTTGTCTTTGTAGGCTCTTTATGCCTATACACACACACACACACATATATATATACGCGCATATGGTTTTCGTTCGCCTGATGGAAGAAACAAACGACGTCTCTGGTGGCTTCCTCTTCGTTCACGAGAAAAGTGAGAGGGAAGAAGAAAAAAGCAGGAGAAAAGTTTTACTGGCTCTTCCTCTTCTTCGCGGAAGTCTCCAGCGCTGATGTGGGGAAAAAATAATAATAAAACAAAGAAAACAATAATAAGAATAATGATAATAATAGTGCTGCTGCTGCTGCTGATGAGAGTCGACCTTTATCCTGCGTCCGCCGCGGCGATGTTAAGTTTGATGATGAGAAAAGCGTGACGGTCGCGGCGCTTCAGCTACATTCAATGCTGCAGGGACTCGATCTGCCTCTGCTCTAAAGGCGAAGGGCAGACTACCTCTCTCTCTCTCTCTCTCTCTCTCTCTCTCGCCCCCTCTCTTTCCCCACTCAGCTGCGCGCGCTCTCTCTCTCTCCCTCCCTCTCTCTCCCTCTCTCTCTGTGCTCTCACACTCTCTCGTCTGTACCTGAAAACCCTTTTTCATGATTTATTATTCTTCATTAGCCACGCCGCCGCTGGGGACTCTGCGCATGGGCAGTCCTCCACAAGGCATTCATTTCCAATGACTACGGCTCGCGTGGAGTAGACCATCGTACTCTTAAAGTTCGCGAGGATATTATTGTACATTTAAATAAAAATAAATAAATAAAATTTAAATAAATGCTAAAACTCTCAAATTCCTAAAACTTAAAATGGCACGAGGAATCGGCAACGGTGAGCTTTAAAAAAAGAGAGAAGAAAATGGGAAGAAGGTGGAGAACATGAGCGGAGCCCACCACCATGGACAGCTCCGTGAAGCGCGGCGAGGAAAGCACCATGGACAGCTCCATCAACCCCCGCTGAGGGAAATGAATCAGGAGCACAACGTGTTGACTATCACCTCATTACTGAGAGCTGACGCCAGACAGCCAGAGCTCATTAAACAAACGATGTCCGTCCGCACAGAAATGCGAGGGGTATTAAGTCTAAATTCCATTTGGGCCAACACACCAGAGAGAAAGAGCTTCCCAGAGACACCTTATGCTTATAGGAAAGGCTCATGTCCAATTTGTTCTGGTTATAGACATAATAAATAGGCGGGCAGTGGCAATGCATTTAAATGATTTGACGTTATTATTATTATTATTATTATTATTATTATTATTATTATTATTATTATTATTATTAATAATAATAATAATAATAATAATAGCAAGGAATTGTGGATCTGTTTCTACAGTCTTCAGAACTCAATTGCTAAGCCAATACAATTGTCGCAGCGGGCTATTATCATATCTCCGTACTAATTAGACTACTTTTCATCAGTGATATAATTAAAAACCTTTCATCATCTTCTAATTAACAAGGCTTGTCTGGTTTGCTTAATCTCTTCTAGCCCCCTGGATGAGGGCGACCGAGCAGCCTAACACGCAGATTAGGACTTTTACCTTGCATGCGTTAATTGTGGGATGTATAGTCATATGCAGTAGCGCTTTTTGCAGAACTGGAGCCTAATAGAGCGAATGGAGCCTATTTTTAAAGCACCGCTACTAATTTTACCTTCCATAAGAAGAGGGATTGTTGCGGTCCCGTCTGGATGGTGGGCATTTTATTTGGTGCTGATGTTTTATTTTACTACGTTATAATAGCCCATTGATGGCACTGCATTCATCAATGTCATGCTATGCTATTCAGGACCATCCGGGCGAGGAAACAGGACGGTTCAACTGTATTTAACTTACTATAGAAACAGCGTCTTTAAAACTCTTGACTGTGTAGACGTTTAGACAATGCAGCTCAGGGCAACGCTAATGAGAATGCCTTGAATTCCTCTAGTTCCAGAGCCAAGGACTCCCAACTCAGACTGGGCTGTGCATGCAAGAATAATCAGACTCAATATGCTGAATCACCTTTATTTCCCTGCAATTGTTATAATTACTATTATCATTACAATTATTATTGATTACTAATAGTAGTGCTCCTAGTATTTCTGTACTATTCATAGAATCTCTCCGAGACTGTATATCCACAGCCTGGTTTGAGCGCGTGCGCCCAAATGTTACGAAGCTAACGGGCGTGCAAGTTCCTCTAGGATTTCTAAGTTCTGTAGGTCTCATCCCTGCAGAAGAGTTCTACGTCACCGTGGGTTTTGGGTTTACGTCGCGCGAGAGTCTCTTCGGTTTTGTTTAAGGTTCTACGTCGCAGGAGTCATTCGGTTTTAGTTTTTTTCCTTCCACCGCTTTTTTACCTCTCAATCGCGACGACCAGCCCTCACGCTCTAGCCTCTTCACGAGACTTCAAGGCCCAATCAATGTCTGCCCGTGTATACCGAAAGACTGATTTATGATGAAACTTTAACGAAATCATTTATATTTCACCGCCCCTAAATCGGCCTATGAAATTTTCATCCTCGACGAAGCTCACAAAAAAAGTGTATCTAATGTCAAATAAATCAATTGGGCTTCTCTAAAGAGATAGAGTTTGAGGAGTGGCTCCGGTTCACCGGGCTGGCAATTGTAGAAGGGCTTCAAGATCCAGAGACTCAATACACAGCTCTAAACTATATCCAGGCCTGACATGCTTGCATAGCCTAGGCTATAACAGTATATTCAATACCGGACTTACTTAGTGAATTCTGACTGTGATGTAGTGATGTGATGTAGTTGCATGAAAGGTTTGAATTATATATTAGTAATAATCAGTTACCCATCAATCAATCAACCAATCAATCAATCTACCAACCAACCAACAAATCAATCAATCAATCAATCAATCAATCAATCAATCAATCAATCAATCAATCAATCAATCAATCAATCAATCAAAATGAACGAGTTTACATAGAATCATATTAAATAATTACTACATTAAATTATAATTAATAAACTAAAAATTCAATATTAATATAAAATAAAGAACAAACGTATATAGTATCACTGTATCTAAGAATCTATAGAATTTCACACTTTCTGGTTAAAAAATAAAAGACATTCGAAACATTAACCTTATAGCTCCTATATTCCATTTCCCTCTCTTCCGCTCGCTCTCGCCCCCCCTCCCCTCTCTCTCTCTCTCTCTCTCTCTCTCTCTTTCTCCTTAGGTCCACCTCTCTCTCTCTCTCTCGTCTGCTTTATCCTGAACTCCTTTTAGTAGACAGGTGCTGCAAGCAGCTGGGCTTGGAAAGATTTTCCTCCTTCCTCAAGAAAAAAGAAAAGAAAGAAAGGGAAAAAAGGAAAGGAGGTGCGTCTTCAGACTGATAAATGCACATTTGTTTCTTCGCTAAGAAAAGGGAGCTCTCTGAGGAATTCCCCCTAAAAACAGAGCTCAGCAGAGCTTCACGCGGCTTTGTTTTTACTACGTATAAATAAGCGCGCGACGGGCAATGGCAGGCTAAGAGAGAGGGGCGCGCGAGAGAGTGAGAGGTAGAGAGAGGGAGATAAGGGCGGGGGCGGGGAAAATAATAATAACAGCTCCGGTTGATGTACAGTAGCTCAGGTGACTTGTTTGCTTTTTTTGACATACATCAGGAATCAAGGTAGAGCGCCGCGGCGCATGTGTGCTTTACACAAAGACATTGTGGAGAGCGTCCCTCAGGAGCCGGGCCACGCTAACAACCCCAATTATACCCGGACCACCAGAGACAGCTGCTTTAATACGCAGCGCTCCTGTTATAAGGTAACTGCAACTCGCTTCGAGAACGCAGAGACAAAGGATGAGGCGCCGGCACGAAATAGAGGGAGAGAGAGAGAGACTGTAGCTGTGTGTGAGAAGGATGGTATATCCCTGCACGTGTCAGAGAAAGTGAAGCAAGAAGAGAAAGAAACAAATGGTGAAAAAGGGGGGGCCAAGATTCTGTGTGTGTGTGAGAGAGAGAGAGAGAGAGAGAGAGAGAGAAAGAGAGAGAGAGAGAGGAAGAGAAAGAGAGAGAGAGAGGGACAGAGAGAGAGAGAGAGAAAGAGAGGGTGAGAGATAGTGACAGAAAGAGGGTGAGAGATATAGAAACAGATAGAGAGAGAGAGACCGACAGGGAGAGAGAGATAGAGAGAAAGCAAGACAGATACAGTGAGGGACAGAGGCCCTATGAGTATATACAGTATAGGCATGTGTATGTGTGTGTATGAGAGAGAGATACAGTGACAGATAAGACTAAGAGACAGCCCAGGGAGAAAGAGAGACAGACAGAACACTAGAGGGAAAGATGTAGAGTCAAAGGGAGTGAGGGAGAGAAAGGCAGACAACACGAGAGAGAGATACAGACAGAATAAGAGAGAAAGAAAAACAAAGGAAGAGAGAGACTGTGAGAGAGAGACAGACAGGAGAAAGAGATATAAAGAGAGAATAAGACAGACAGAAAGATGGGGAGGGAGATACATACAAAGGGAACAAGTGGTAGAGAAAGAGAGACTAAGTGAAAGAGAGATAAAGACAGTGAGAATGAGAATGACAGGCAGACAGAAGGACAGAAAGACAAACGGCGGTGGAGGAAAAGAGAAAGAGCGAGAGGCAGACAGACAGATGCACAGAGGGAGAGATAGACAGATATTGAAGTAAATGGGGACATATAGACAGAGGGAGAGATAAAGTCAAACAGACAGACAGATAGACAGAGAGGATGTCAGACTGCGTTTGTGTCATCTGGTTGAGTGTGTGTATTGGAGAGAGAGAGAGAGAGAGAGAGAGGCAGAGATTGTGCAAGTGTGTGTGTGTGTGTATGTGTGTCAGTGCAAGGCAGTCTCTCAGTGTTAGGAGTTTAATTCTCAGCAGCACCCCTTCATCTCCTCACAGCTCTTTACATGAGTATGTCTGAGGTCAGCGCTCAGGAGGGGACGAGCTAAGAGCCAATAGCACTGCAGATCAGCCAGGCCTCAGCACTGCACAAGCCTAGCTCAGCTCAGCCTCTTTAACCCTAAGAACTCTAGGCTCATGTGGTGATTTTGCTTTACTGTTCAAGAGTAAATTAGACCAGACCAACTGCCAGCAAACCTCAGTGAAAGCCCCACCCTCAGTTATTGCTTGTCCATCACTGGGACACATCTATAACTCTATAACAGGTAACATCTAGAAGTCTTCCATCAACAGACTAGAAATGAATCTGTAGTTCAAAAGAAAATGCGGAAGCGCACAGAGAATCAGGTTTTACAAGATGTTCTGTGCACATACACGTGTTGAAAAAGTGATAAAATATGAATGCCAATTTGGAGGAAAAAACACTGGATTTGGAGTTGTGGAAACTGTGTTAACATGAATCACACCATGGAATCTTTTAGTGAGTGGGCAGAAAAGCAGACAGGTTTTAAATCTAAGAAATAGCAGGTATCTTACTAGGTTCTTACTACAGGTGTGGGTAACAATGTACATTAAGTGTTACCAAATTAACATAATCAATTAGCTTACATGAAGTACCATATTAAGAATGGTTCGCTAACGTTAAGTAAACACGTAACAATCACATGAATACATTAACGATGGTTAAGTTATGGTAAGTAAATACAAAACCACTCTATAAAAACAATAGTGATGTTTGACTAATGTTAAGTAAAAATGTAACAACTACATGAATACATTAACAATGGTTAACCAAAGTTAAGTAAACATGTAACGACCACATGAATACATTAACAATGGTTAACTAAAGTTAAGTAAACATGTAACGACCACATGAATACATTAACAATGGTTAACTAAAGTTAAGTAAACATGTAAGACCACATGAATACATTAACAATGGTTAACTAAAGTTAAGTAAACATGTAAGACCACATGAATACATTAACAATGGTTAACTAAAGTTAAGTAAACATGTAAGACCACATGAATACATTAACAATGGTTAACTAAAGTTAAGTAAACATGTAACGACCACATAAATACATTAACAATGGTTAACTAAAGTTAAGTAAACATGTAAGACCACATGAATACATTAACAATGGTTAACTAAAGTTAAGTAAACATGTAACGACCACATAAATACATTAACAATGGTTAACTAAGGTTAAGAAACAAATATAACCACTATATTAAAACAATAACATTGGTTAACTAATATTAAGTAAACACAATGACTACAAGAATACATTAACAATGGTTAACTAATGTTAAGTAAACATGTAAGGTTGTAACAACATGCTAGGGAGAACCAGTGAAGGAGATCTTTGGATTGTGAGAATAAATCATAAAAACTTTCAGCTATAGGAAAGCTTGCCCTTATCACTTCATCCAAGGTGGACAGCTGATCGAGATTAAACTTAGAGTTCAGCTCTTCATTTATTTCAGGAGAATTTAATAATAATCAGTTATATCGTATTGGTAATGGAAACTGACTTTTGCAGTGTAGATAATTATGCTTAGATCTTCTAGACTTTAGCTGGACAATGAATGTAGTCACCTGTTGAACATTGGCGGAGCTCACATAAAATCAACACTGAATAACGCAATCAAACATAGACATGTAGACTGTTTTTGTGACCACAGTAACATTTGATGGTGGTATACAGAATATCCATCCACAGACCAAATTATTATTATTTGAATCTAAAAAATTGTATTAGTGGAGAAATAACATGTGATCTGGTACAGATAAACACCTTTGATTAAACTAACTTCAGTTGTCTCCTTTTCTCGATTTGGAAACCATTGCCAGCTTTGACTGCCCATACACATTATACTGATGGAATGTCAACATTGCGGCAGCCTGGCACTTTCTACAGGTACATGGGTATGGGTTTGGGTTAGTCATTGTTTTGCATTTTTATCAAAAAGATTTCAGAATGTGCATTAGAGTTGTGTTTAAAATGACATCAATGTCAAAAAAGTGAAATTTCAAATCGTTCTTTATCCAGAAAAAATATTTTGTGCCACTTACCACACCATGCCATACCTTACCAAGCCACACCTTACCATGCTATACCATACCGTACTGTGCCATACCGTACCGTACATTACCAATGCCTTTACCATACCAGACTATACCATACTAAAACATAAATATTCTTGTTTTGGCTACCTAGAAAGGTCAAGAATAATGTAAAATAAATAAATAAATAAATAAAAATAGCAATACTTAAAATGTCAGACATAGGGGGTTATTTCCTATGTATTTTAAATCTCTAACTACATAAACTGCAATACAATAAAATGTAATTTCAAGGTTATAGAAGTGTGTAATTATGGTCTGGCTATTTATGAAGTTTAAATAAACAGGAAATCAGCACATGCCTTCAGGAATGATAATTTTTAATTGCAAAGAAAGTCTATAACACCAAACATTATTTTATGAGGTCATAGAGGCCATGGTTATTTTCGTCTCTTTCTCAAAAAATATGGCAGAGACACATGGTTTGCTATAATGGGGTAAGGCTTTCACAGGAGCTGATTATTGGGGGTGTTCGGGGTGGGGTTGCGTGCGCCAGGAGGTCAACCAAGAAAATAACACGGCACCAATTTTCCCATGATACAGTGGTGCCCGTGGCCCTGAAACGAGGCCTGAATGAGGGGGCTCAGCGTTTAGCCACCCCGGGACTTCAGGCCAGAGCACTAGAAGGTCAATCCTCATAATGATGTCACATACCTCTAGGTCCTCCAAATCAATATTACCGCAGACAGGCCCGAACACATGCCACCGTCTAAAATAAGGCACCATTCAAGAAGCCTCTGAAAATGGCAGCCTCCCTGTTGACATATATCAAATATATCAACTTCGCTTTTGGCATTAGAGGTTTAATTGTAAATCTGGGATATTTGATTATACACTGGGGTCACAAAAGACTGTAATGTAAAAGGATCTGGTCAATACAAAGTTCTCACCATATAAATAATTACATAATACAGACTAAAGAAACCTTAACGTGCTAAATTGAAATACTATCTGCATGACACAATGTTAAACATGAAGCATGGGCATGTTGGCTGACTTGCTGGTTGCTATCCTAATGACTAGTCAGGTCTGTTTTTAAGCTTTACCAAACAGCGACTGCGAATAAGGTTCATCTGAGTCAGGTGCTATGGCTGCTAAGCTCTGTCCTGACACCAACAGAACATCTCTCATTAGTCTGACTGTCCCAGGTGGTGATAATATATGGCTTGTCATGGGTTGTCTAATGGTTGATGCTAATTGACCCCCTTTCCGCCTTTCTTCCGGGCGAATGAAAAGGTTTTTTCCCCGCGTCCTCTCGCGACAAATTCGACAAATTCAAAAGCTCTCACCTGTCACGCTGTCACCACACGAGCAGCTCGCGCTCATCAGCCATAATGATCATTTTTTTCCCTTACTCTTCATCCAATCGCCTGCCAAACAGGCCGATTTAAAGTTATGCATAGTGTGCGTGTGTGTGCGGCTGTGTGTGTTTGTGACACGATTAGATGATATCTGGGCTTTTTTTCTATCTAGAGGGTGTGTTGGTGTTTCCAGAGGTCGTGGTGCAAAATACTTATACACCAAAACATTTAGATCAGGACTTTTCCTTTCATGTTACTGACATGAAACCCATTTGAAATCAAGCTTCCAAGAGTTTCTGACTGCAGTGAAAACAGTACATTTACACAGTCTTTCCCCTCTGTCGAACGGTGGGATCTAGGTGTTGCAATGCTAATGGATACAGGTAGCCAGTGCAGTTCTTTCAGAAAGAGGGAGATATAAGGTCTCTCTCTCTCTCTCTCTCTCTCTCTCTCTCTCTCTCTCTCTTTCATTTTTGTAAAGACCTGTGTAGTTGCATTTTGTACGAGCTGTAGAATAGAATAGAATAGAATAGAATGTTTCCTTAGGAAGCCCAGCTAACAGAACATTATAGTAATCAATTCTGCTTCAAAGAAATGCATAAACAAGGTTCTCTGTTTTGCTATGAGACGGAAAACACCAAACTTTAGAAATATTTCCAAAGAAACAGAAAGCTACCATACCATGCAGTGCAGGTGAGATAAAACTCAAAGCTCAAAATCTTTACATCCAGATTTCTCATTTAATGTTTGGCATACAAAGCAATGTTTTAACACCAAGGAGCAATATTTCTACCTTTTTTATTGATTTAGGTGAAGAATTCTTGTAATCCCCCTGAGAAATATTTAACACACAGTTGGTAGGCCTGTCAACGAAATCTTGATTTTTGGAGGGAAAGGAATGTGAATGTCTGAGTGCAAGTCATCAGCATAGCTATGGAAATTGACATTATGTTTCCTGATAACATCTAGAGGTAACATGTACAAAGAGAAAAACAAAAGGCCTTAATGTTGAACCTTGTGGGACGCCACAGGAAACATTCTTTTTTTTTTGATGAATGATTTCCCAGTGAAACCAAGAGCTGTCTTTCAGTTAAATATGATCTAACCCATTGTAGGCCTGAGAGGCCTAGGCAGTATTCAAAATGGAGAATTAGAACACTGCATCAAAGGTATTCCAAGTTCCACTAAGATCCAATAAGACCAAGATAGAGGCATTTTGTGTGACGTATTTAAAACATATTTAATAGGTTTGAATGCCAGTTTAAATTTAGGTAAAAGTAAGGTTATACTGTAAATTAAAAAGAGTTTTTAAATGATTTAGTTTTGGTTTCACTTCTTTTAAGTAGCATCACCAAAGCAGTTTCAAAAGCCAATGAGTTAAGTAGGAACAGCATAGCTATGAAAATCTTAATTAAAGTATAAACTTAATTAGTTCCTAAGTTGTAAGCTCCTGATAACAGGCAATATAGAAATACAGTGTTATGCCTATTTCACTGTGAGACCTTTTAGCAGAGACATTAGAATTCAGTTGGCCTATGGTGGAAAAAAGACTTTGATATTACCCTTCTGTTTATTCACTAAACTAAATATTGAAGAAGATTTTATAATCTGGATATCTTTATAGCATTATCACAGGAGGAGATCTGCTCTTTGAGAATACTCTACATACCTGTATGGATTTCTATGAATGTGTGAGTTTTTCTTCCATTTGACTGGTGAAATGGATTAAAATTTCTCAATTGTTGAGCAACTGTAATATTTGTAAACACTTTTAGGCACTTTCTTGTATTTATTGCTTACTTGTACACTGACTTGAAAGAAAGTGATAATTGCCAGATCTAGGATGTGACCTAGCTTGTGGAAAGAGCTGTCCATGTGTCACTTCAATTCAAACGTCTCTGGGAGTCTAATGTATTCTATTGTGTTACATCAAATAAGGTTGCTGTGCCAGTTTCATTTATTCACATTTCCATCCACTCATATTCTTTAATAAGGTTACAAATCACAACTTTATTGACCCTACGGTGTGTAATCAAAAGTTTAATTTACTGCTCACTACCCTACATGTTTGAGGGACTTTTGTATAGAAATTAGATTGATATATAAACTGCCCATGGCTTGCTGACTCTAATGGCACTACTGTAGCAAATCTTATGAAACCCTATGTTTTTGTGTTTAACACAAAAAAAAACATTTGTACTGTCCTGAATGACCAGTTTAGACATATTTCTTCTTTAGCATTATGAGAGTAAAGACAGTGAGTCATTGTACCAACTGCTGAGGAGGCAACGTCTATATTTTTAAAAGAACGTATCTTTTCGCAGCTACTACTAATTACTTTTGCTTGCCACTTACCACTGCCTAGGCAGGGACATTCTCAATGTTCCTGGAGAAGATGACAGGATCACAGGGACTTGGCTGTAATCCATGCTGGCAGTAGAAGGTCGGTCTCTTCCAGAGAACACTTCAATTACTCACGTGTCCAACATTGCCATGTTATGTTGCACCAGTCATTTGACCAACAAAGAAGGAAGGGCCTGCCACCACACATCTTTCACTTTAGGTGTCAAAGGTCTCAAGATGAGGGTCTTCACCTCGGTCCTCCTTTTGACTGTGTCTACAGTTAAGTCAAAATTCTCCAAGAGGATGAGATGTCATTTTACCCCACTTAAATGGCCACAGTGCCAATGTCTTCACGTTTGTTCAGAGTCACAGGAAACCACTTAAAGATATAAAAAACATGGGCGACAAGTAAACAAGAGATGACAGCATTACCTCTAGAACCAGATACTTTCAGCAGTCTGATAATGGAGTCTCTGATCACTAAAACATCATACGTTGCGTTGCTGTCTAAGGGATTTCAAACAAGTAACTGGAGGTGGTGGAGATCTCCTCTTTCTCTAGTCATGCTGGAATTCTCAGACTAGTTCTGGTGGAAATGGGAAGTGTGAAGTCCCAGAGTTACTTGTGGATGTAGAACTGGGTCAGGAGAAGTCCACATCACCATTGGTGGAAGTGATCCTGCTGTATACGAGATGGAGCTTCTGTAGGACAGCCCTGATCTGACAATCCAGCTACTGCAGCTCTATGCTCAGCATATGGAGCTCATATTCTTTGGTGATCACCATTTTCTCATAGTTCAGCCAGGAAAGAAAAGTTACAGAGTTTGTTAGACTGGAATAACAAAGAAAACTATTATTAGGAGAGGAGTTGTCAACAAATTAGGGCCTTGAGCAACTATGGAGCAAAAAAAAATAAAATAATAATAATAACTGCCAAATGATTTAAAAAGCTAAACATAACAGTAAACATCACAACACACAAACATGTGGCTGGTTTAGTTGGAAACTCTATTTAAACTATTTGCAAAGAGTTATTCATGCTTTTAAACGCATTTGTCCATTCTACATATATATAACCACTGTCTTTAATATAGAAGGAATACATAAACAATTTTAATTGTGTACTGTTTACCTAACAGTGTTCTATATCTAATTTATAAATTAATTAATTAATTAATTAAGGAATTCCTCTATAAGACCAAACTCTACCCAAAATGATATACAGAGCTATATATATCACAATGACTGAAAGTAATATCCAGGATACTGCAAATTACAGTATATTATTATAAAATACTTTCTGGTGTGTAGCTATTTCAAATTACACTCAACAGCCATTTACAAATAATACAACCATAATTATTTTATATTTATTATGAAATAATTACTGGATTTATGTATTCATTTATTATTACATAATAACTTTCAATAAAGGTTTGGTAGATCTTTATTGTTCTTGTTTAAACGTTTATGAATCATGTGCTGAGAACTTGATCAAGCTGTAACAATGATTAGGTTCCTCTTTTTCTTATCCAGCAGAATGTTTCTTGTTATTTGGTGTGACGTGACCACCAAGCACTAATCGCAAGCAGGCAGATAAGTCTTCCACGCCCACCACATGTCCACATACAGCAACCACATCACGTGTGCTTCGTTAATGTTTATTTTAAAACATAACTAATGAGATGCCTCCACTGATGTGTAACGACACACGGGTTTGTCCATCGCCCAGCGTGGCCGAACAGAGATGATGTTCATTAGGGCCAATCAGTGGTCCACCACACTACACACACTCAGATTGAACCTGGCACTTTACCTGCTGACTTTGTGTGTATAACTTTCTAATGTATTCGCCCGTACCCACGTGCTATTGACAAAAACGCCGGTGCATGATCAAAGCAAGCCATTCAGTAGGTTTGTCAGGGCCACGAAGACAGGGTCTGTAACACTAATGATCTTCAAACGCTTTCCCATTGCACCAGGAGATCAGCACAACTCCCAGGCAAGTCCCCCCTTTCGTCCCCCTAGAGGAGGCCTAATTGTGCTTGGCTGGTAGGGTGACAGGTGTCAGGTGGCCCCCTCCTCACCCAGCTCATGTCTCTAAGCAGAGGGACGAGAGTACCACAGCCCCTTCCATAAGCTCGTTATTAGCATAGTAATGGGGCAGAGGGCTGCTATACTTAATGGACATGCTACCAATATTGTATCATTCTCAGCATGTCCAAAAAAATCTCTAAAATTTCAGAATCATGTGTAATAAGCAGCATTTATACTATAATCTACACATTTTGCCTTTGAGGTCTTTTAGTTCTGTTTGATCATTGATTACTGTCTGTCTTTTACAGTAGCCCATGTATTTCACTGTATTTATATAGTATGTATATAACCCCTTCCTTAAATATACCACCTTGTATCTAGGACCAATTGTTTTAGCTCCACTTACCATATAAATGCACTTTGTAGTTCTATAATTACAGAATGTAGTTCATCTGTTTCTCTGCATACACTGTTTGCCCCCTTTCGACCTATTTTTGAAAGGTCAGGACCTCACAGGACCTATTTTTTGCCTTCTGGAAGGCTTAATCCAACAAATAAGCACCAGCAGATGAGCTGTAGTCTCTAATTTTACATCTACAAGGTGGACCAACAAGGTAAAAGTGTCTTGTAGAGTAAACAGTGAGTGGAAACTAGGTGTCTGATCCACTTATACCAGCACAACACACACTAATACAGCACCACCACTGCACCAATGACTGCAAGTGTCACTGCAATGCTGAGAATGATCCACCACCCACATAATACGTACTCTGTGCTGGTCCTGTGGGGGTTTTGACCATTGAAGAACAAACTAACAAAGTGTACAAGAGACAGAAGGATTGCAGTCTTCAGGTTTGTCCCAGTGTGTCACAGTGTCCTCACTAGTCACAGTAAAAATTATAATCATGTGGATTTGGATCAGTCTGGGAGCTATTGTGATTTCTATCATTATAGAAAAACAGTTCTATGCTGTCTTTATCATTGGATGCCATTTTATTCTGAGTGCAATCAGATTTTCAGAACACAGGTCTCTGCTCTGGAAAGCATTTCAAGGTGGTACTTCATGGGTTGCTTCCCAAACATAGATTTATGTTCCGTTGTTAACATTGAATTTACATTGAAATTACATTCCTCACTTTAGTACAGTGGTCAGTGGTGGCATAAAGCCACACAAATGTTGGCATGCCGACAGCATCACATGCAAAAATGGATGCCTGTCAGTGTAGAGTTCTAGCAGTGTCTATTGTTTATTAAACGCAGAAAAAGGTAGAAAGACAAACTCTAAACTGGTTTGCCTCGAATTTACAACAACACATTTGGAATCTGGTTTATATGTAAACGTTTGGAAACTTAAACTCTCAACAAAGTTACCTGCTCAACACATAAGTCCACTGAGGCTAGGTTAAAGACATTATATTAAATTATGTATAAAAGTCATGCTTTGCCCGGAACCTCCCACAGGGCTTTGCTCAATGACGTTGCATCCACATGTTCTTGCTCGTCCAATCAGCTTCGCTCCTGGTCGCCAGAATTCTAACCCATCTGTCACCCACTAGCCCCAGCATAAAAGACACACACACTTCCCTGTTGCAAAGTTTTGCTGAACGTTTCTTTCCTGATAGTGCTATCTTTGTTTTTACGACTCATATTGGTTTCTGACTTTTTGTCTTACCCCTTATGGGCCACCTTGTTGCTCTGTCTGTCTCTCGACCTCTCCTTTGTTTTTCTGACCATCCTCTCGCTTTCTCCTCCTAACCTGCCTGGCTTACAGTTCCTTCTGGTTTCGGATTCATGCCTGTCCCTAACTGTGGATTTGTCCATTCCCTTGCATGTTTGATCATGTGTTGTTGCTCTATTTGACTGCCCTATTGTGTAATAAAGCCAACCTGACTTTTAACTCTGCTCACATCGGGCGAGAGTCTTTATATCATACGATAAAAACATTATGTACTATTCAATATGAATGTAACTCATTGTGCCAAAAAATTATGACAGAAAATCTCAAAATATTTACATTTTTACTAGAAATATTGACATAATATCTTAAAAAATTGCCACAGCATTTTATATATATGACCATGTCTAAGTACGTGAATCAGTTTTGCCATTGCTTTTTATGATTCTAATGAACTGTCCATCATATGCAAAATTACACCAAATTACACGGCATATGCAATAGCCCTATTAGACAAGGCAAGACACATTTATTCTGTAGTCTCCTCCATATTACAGCATTCCAGCAAATATAGCTGGAATTACTAGTGGGTCTGAATTACTGTACTAGGGGTGTCTGCTGCATGAGTCTTCAAAGCCTTACCACAGCTGGCCTGAATCTCATGGGTTGGCATTCAAAGTGAGGGGGGAATGAGAGATTAGTGTAATGATGTGCTGATAGCCTTGGTTTTAGTATGCAAGGACTAGACACGGTGCCCATCAACAGAGTCCAATGAGTAGAGACAGGTCAGAGCTCCCTGTTGTTAAGGTCACAGAGGAAAGCATACAATGCATACCCCTGCTCTCTCTCTCTCTATTATATCTTTCTCTTTCTCTCTCTCTCTCTCTCTCTCTCTCTCTCTCTCTCTGTCTCTGTGTTCTTTCTCTGCATTTCTCTCCCTATGTGTAAATATCATGTGCAGACACAAACAAAAATCATCCCACCCCTGTCAGGTGGAAGAGATTTTTTTTTCTCTTTAAGCAGTACTGACTCCAGCATCTCCAATAATTGCATATTTGTTAAAAATATCGATTTACTAAAATAAAGACTTAGTATTTAAAAAATATTGGCTTACTACTTTGTAACAGGAATGGCCGGTTTTCTCATATTTAATACATTCACAATTCTATACAGTGCTTTAAAATATCAAGGAAATATACCTATGTTACAGATGAATTGAATTGAAATGTACTTACCTTTCAAAAGTGTTGCTAAATTATAAAGTAATGATGTAAAGAGTCAGTCAGAGTGGCTTAAGCTGAAATCCTCAGTTCTAGAGAATCGTACAAATCGTAACTGTTCACAGTGGTAAAATCTCCCTCATAGAAATGTTTTACAAGAGTTAGTTATGAACGTGCTGTCTGATGGAAGAGACATTGTTGCTATATTTGTGTTGTAGACACTGTTACCATGGGTTTCACAACTACCTCTGAATGTTTCTGTTTACATCCAACAATAGCACAAGGCAAGAAATGTAAATAATATTTCAAGACAATGAGTCACATTGCAATGCTCTGGCAATATTTTAAGATATTATGTCAAAATAGATATGAAAGTAGATATGTAACTATTATGAGATTTTATGTCATTATTTCAAGAAAATATATTCTTATTCTGAGACCCCAAACAAAATTTACAAAAAAAGATATCTTAACTAAAAAAAACAAAAGCAATGCCAAGTCAATATTTTTTGAAAATATGTCAATATTTTGAGATACAAGGTAAATATTCCAAGACAATACAAACACTTTGCCATACTAGGGCATTTTTAAAATACATAATGTCAATATTTCAAAGAAATACATAAATATTTATATATTCAAAATAAATACTTTGAGAGAATAAGTCACTTTACAATACTGAGGTAATATTAAAAGATACTATGTCAATAATCAAGACTATTTTAAGATTATGGGTCAATATTTATAAAAATATATTTTTATTTTGATTCACTAAGGCTATACTTTAAGAAGTAGTTAGGTCAATGTCTTGAGAAAACACACTCATCATTAAAATAATAGTTGCACAGAAGGAATCCACTGAGTAATTTTGCCATCATGATACAAGTTTCCAACAGTTATGACTGCGGACATTCAATATACACAGAAAAACTGTTATAACGGCCCTTAACACCTCATCAGTGTCACCAAAGACTGTCAGAGGTGTTAAGGGTTTCAGACTGTCATGGAGTGACACAGAATGGTATCAGGCCATCTTCAGTGACGAGTTCTGCTTTGGTCTTGGTGGAGATGACCAGCGAATCTGTGTGTGAAGGCACCATAATCAGCGCCATGATGGCTTGTTGTCACATGTCACATCTCCAAAAGGCCTGGTGTCACTCTACCTCCACCTCTACTCCAAAACCTGCAGGAACTGTGTAAGAACATTCAAGCTGCATGGGATGGATTGTCACAGGACACCATTAGGAACCTCTACAACACCACGATGAGACGTCTGGCATGTTATGTTAGCAAACATGGCGACCCAACACCTTACTGAGAGACACTACTTTTGTATGTGTAGCTCAATAAATATTACCCATATCAGTCTAAATTTTTCATAATTTATTGTTCCTTGTGAACGTCCTTTCCAATACCACTGCAATCCGACACTTCCATCTGGGTGTAACTATTCTTTTGATGATGAGTGTATGTCAGCATTTTGAGATACTAAGGCAATATTTCAAGATAAAAGGATTCATTTGAAGATAATAGAGATAAAATATGTCAATAACATCTAATCTAATAACATCTAAATCTAATAAATAATAAACTCTTATGAGATACTAAGTCAATATTTAGACTAAATAAGTAACTATATCAAGATATTAAGATAATATTGTGTTCAAATAATTGTTTTACTTTTTGATATACTGTTGGCATAAACAGAGAAAGATGAAAAATAAACATGACATTTTTTTCCCAGTGAAATTTCCCCAACTCATCTTTTCCTGATTTTGTGTTTATTCGGTAATGATTAGTTTAGTAGGCAATGTCTGGTCTGAAATTTCACCCTGAAGAGATAATTATTGGGTATGTTTGTTGGGGGTTTGGTAGGACTCAGCTCCCTGGAGTGAGCCATTACACTGTCTTTACCCACACAAACAAAACCGCACCGTGTCATTGATATGAACGTGACACAGAGGAGTGTTTCTACAAGAAAACAAACACAGGGACATCTGTGTCTTAATTAAATGCAAATTTCATTCTTTTACATCCCAACATATACACTCGGCAATAATTCACGCGAGGACCAAACCTCAAAAGAATAGGCATGCGTTCCAAATACACCTGTGCATAATGAACCCGTGCAAAAGGTTCTGTAAACTCCCAAATCTGGTGCTCTCCCAAACCTGGCAGCAGACTTGAAGAGATGAGATAATTAGCAGCTCTCCCTCTCCCCGAGCCATTTCGGAAAGGGGGCCTGTTTCAGTGTGAGAGACGTCTGTTTGGCATCGTGCACGCACAAGCTTCTCACTAACGGGCTTGTTTAAGTCTCTATCGTGAGCCCCCTCGCCAGTCCCCCGACGGAGGGCAGCTCCCGAGACCCCGTTGCGCTTTGAGAAGCTCTTTAGAGTTCTAATCCACTCCAAATGCGCTGATAATTCTCCCTCGCCAGGCCACTCTCCTTCCTCGCCTAGTGTCACGAGAGTGGCCTCGCGGGACCCGATCAGCCAATGATAACAAAGTAGCCAGATGTCTGGTGCTGGCAGACTCCCAGAAGCTAGGCAGCGGTACGCAGCAGCATCCGCCATGGGCCCCAGATCAAAGCTACCTGAGATTACTTATGGGCACAAAATATGTGTTGCTTATTCTACAGTTCCCATTAATAACAATCTGGGAGAATTTGTATTTCTAATTAACTCTTTCTTTTGGGCGCAGAAGCGCTGTAGGTTTTTCTGGGGCTGCGTTTTTCACCATGCGAGAAGAGAGAGTCTGCACAACAGGAAGTCGGATGCAGCAATATCTGAAGATGCAACGTCAGCTGTTTCCAACACTTTTTTTTTTAACTCAAGCTTTACAAACCTTGAATTTTGCTCAATAAACAAACCAAAAAAGAAGAAATAAAGAAAAACTTTATTTTATAAAGACCATGGTGAGACTATGCTTTCAGTCCAATTCATCCACCTTCAGATCATGATGCAGGTTTTCTACATACATTATTCACCAAGGAAATCACAAAGATCTTTCAACTCTGCATAATCAAATCGTCGAGATGTAAACAAGCTCACTCAGAGTAGTTTAAAATGGTTCACTCTAGAGAAACTTACAGAGAAACTGGCTTAGATTTCTTTGCAGTGGTGGTGATAGGAACCAGGGGCTGTGATACCTACAACACAAGTGTAGCAATTTTATTTACTATCCAAAACACATTTTAGGGGTGTACTAGACTTATTGCTCTTTGTCATAGAAAGACCTGAATATTTATTTGTGAATGGCTTTTTAAAGTACACTCATCATCAAAAGAATAGTTCCACCCAGAAGGAAGTATTGGATTGCAGTGCTATTGGAAAGGAAGATAAAGGTTACCAGGACCAATAAATGATGATGATTTAGACTGATATGGGAAATATTTATTGAGCTACACATACAGAAGTAGTGACTCTTAGTATGGTGCTGGACCTCGTAATGTAACATGCCTGGAGTTGTAGAGGTTCCTAATTGTGTCCTGTGATAATCCATCCCATGCAGCTTGAATATTCTCACACAGTTCTTGCAGATTTCGCAGTAGGGGTGGAGGTGGAGTAACACCAGGCCTTCAGTATGTGTGATGCGTGACAACAAACGTTCCTCCATACATGCACTCGTCACTGAAAATGATCCACTGCCATTCTGAGTCACTCCATGGTGATGAGAATATCTAGCAGGATGTTTAAAGCATGTGATTGGCTTCAGCTTTCCATCAAAGGTGTTTTGATGACATCTCACAGTTGCTGTGCTAAACACTGCTTGCTTATTTTCAGGGCTATGGTCTGTAATTACACATGCATGGGCTGAGATATACAAAAGTCAGAGTAAGAGTATACATACACTAAGAAATCTGATCGCTGAGCTAAACATTAGCTTTCTTTGTCAGGTTTCATCTGATTTTCAGGCCTTAATCCAATCTAAGACACCACAGAAATCATATTATAATCAGATTATTAAGTGCATGTAAACACGTTAATTGTCTCAGACATGAGGAAGCATATTCATAAACATCTCATGTGTATTCCGTCTATAAGAGAGCTTAAAGATGGGTATTAAGTGCTTCAGGCATCTGGTTATATTCCATCACCACTGTGAGCAACTCTTTATTCTAGAAGAGAAGAGGTTTTGGGATCAAACCACTTTCTTGATACACTAATGATTAAATGATGCAGGGAAGTCCATTTTAAAGCTTCAACTACTTTTCAGTGGAACCTCAATGCATGTAATTTGAGGTAAAATCTTTCTACAAATCTACAAATGTATAGATGAAAAAGAACCATTCTCAAATGTTTTCCTACTGTTAAAGTTACCCTTATACCAATTAACAAAACATTGCAGGTATGCTTTGTTATGACTTATATGATGTCTCTATATCTGCATCAGCACTTTATTTTTGATGGTGAAGTGTTCTTTTAGCTCGAGGTGCTTTGGTTTGTGTATTTGTGTAAGTTTGACTGGCATTGGGAAATAGTTTTCTCCTTTAGGCCTTGAACTACTTTCGTAGAGTTCTCCATTTTTCCATTGTGAGCGCAACATTGGGTTGGCAAATATTTAGAGTAGACCACTGCCTTTGTAGGAGAGAAAACAAGGCTTACTCGGCAAATGCCTTGGGAAGGCAGTAGTTGCTTCCCTTCCCTTCTCAGTAAGAACTAGCCTATTTCATCTCTCACAGTCTCATACATATTTCTATGCTATGTATCGCAGACCTGCTTGCAACGCTATTGTTTAATAACAACAACGTGTAGACCGTATGCATTTTGAGGTTAGGTATCATGTGCTCACAGCCGTCTATTAATAATTAAGTGTGAGAGTATTGATTTGATTCTACAGTTGATAGAAGGTAGGCTTTCATTGTGTTCATTGTAAAAGAATAAGAAAAAGAATAATTAAGCGCCTGTGTTAATGAGTGAATCATGCAGATTGCTGTTTGACCTAGAAAGGCCCCTGTTGACATGATGGGTTCACTGAAACTGCAGGTGGACATTTATTGTGATTAATAGCATTTGTATATTGATATGGCTTAGCAAAAAAAAGCTATGGATTCTAAACAGATCTAACTGAACAGTATGTTGACTGACTCAGCAGGAATACAGTTAGACCATTTTGTCTTCATCTGAAAGAATGTATGCTAGATACTTCTGCCAGCTGCAGTTTTGAGTAATAGTCAAGACTGGCCTCAGTTTTCTTATTTCTAACTTGGAATTAGATGCCTGACACTGGTCATCTTGGATTGACACAGTCTCTAGGTAACTATAACACCATGAATTGCAGACAACATTATCTGATAAAGCGATCTGTCTTTTATTAAACTGGCACATCTAACTAGCACAACCAGTTTAC
Organism: Prochilodus magdalenae; assembly: GCA_024036415.1. NCBI lineage: Eukaryota > Metazoa > Chordata > Actinopteri > Characiformes > Prochilodontidae > Prochilodus > Prochilodus magdalenae. Next base: position 707,172 of record JAMWET010002750.1, on the reverse strand, counting down.
CATAGACATGGTCACATCACCTTACGTTCATCCAAAGAATACTGAATTTTAAGTGGGTTGTGTTTTTTACAAGAACAAGAGTAAGACAAGAGAAGAAGTGTAGTAGCCAAAAGTCAAGCTTCTAAGACTGGCCCAAGACCGAGACCAGATTAACATTTAAAAGAAAAGTTGTCCTAACTAAATTAGTCTAATTAAGCTGTGCCAACATGGAAGCACATATACAAACTGTTGCCATCACTTTTAGATGTCTTAAAATTGTTAAATGATTACAAACCTTGCTCATTTAAATTAATCAGTTTTATATGACCTGAAATGACAAATGTCATTTATAATTACTGAGAAAAGTTAACAAGCAACAAAAAGACTCAGTGCAGGTTAAATTGTTCGTTCTGAGCCACAGTTTATATATCTATATTTGATCTATTGTTTATATTATCCATAAAATGACAACTTTATAGGAAAAGGAAACAATAATTTTAATGCAGGTCAGTGTAACCAAGTATTTTGACCAAAGTAATTTTTGATGAATTCCATCATGAATATTTTCAGAGAATGTAAATGACAACAAACAGATTGTATTAAAAACTGTAAACCGATAAGTCAAAGCAAAGATGATGAACAATTAGAAGAGTGACCATACGGTTATTTTTAAGAAAGACAAATTCAGCAACATCAGATGTTTTGAAAAGTGGCATACAATGGAGCATTTCAAGAAGTGTAAACAATGTCTATGGGGACAACATGTTGTTACCAATGAAAGTTAAAGAGGAGTTTAAGCATGCCAAATGTTTCCAGAGCTCTCTGGACACACTACACATACAAAAATGATAATTTCTTTAGATAATTGAGTGCAGGGTCACTGTACAGTAAATCTGTTGGGCAGGTGGCACCCTGAAAAACAAAAACAAAAGCAAAAAAAAAGATTTTTAAAAAATCCAGTGCAGAAGCAGTACAGTGGAGGTTCAACTCTCCTAAAACAGCTTCCTCTCCCGCCTAACATTGGACTTGGACTGTTATTAATGTGTGCTGAATAATTTATCAGTATAAAATTACCATGGTTCTTTTGATTCTTTTTTCCAGAGACTTTTGCCAACACAATTAAAAAGCATTACACATATTTCAGTTCAACCAGAATTATTTCTCAGTCTTCACCCCCTCCCACTACCACCCCCCACCCCCACACTTTTATTCCTCCGTCTTCTTCTTCTCTCCTTTTGCATTTTCCTAGCCTCTCATACACACTACAGTACATGTGCCTCATAAAGTGGAGTTCTTCCTCCTTCATTCACTGTGCCTGCTGGGGAGGGCTGTGGTCTAGCCCTGACCCTAACCACGATGAACAGCTTATGGATTATGGATGAACCACTATGTGTTCAGCTCCCTCCAAGCTGCCCATAATGGGCTATTCCCTCTTTAAACAGAGCCTGAACTTGAGGGCTTGAAAAGTACAGGGTTTGGCAGTTAGTATCACCTCCTATTAGATAAACCTGACTGCATGAAACTGTCCATTGGCCAAGGCCCAGGATGTTAGAGCACAAATGTGCGATAAAGCTTATTTTTATTACATATACAGTATTTTTTCCTTTTCGTTATCTACTTTTTTTGGAGAGAGAGAGTGAGGGAGCGTTCAGGTTAGAGAGACATTAAGGAGGAAATGAATGAATGCTGTCTAGCTGTGGTCATTGGGAAGACGTTTTTTTTTTATCTTCTGTGATTTTCTTTTCCTTCAAATCCTCTCTCTTAGAAAAAAATGCATCCGGAATATTCTCTGGGCCGTAGTCATATTCCATGCGGAGGACTGTCCACATCTCAATGACGAGGCCAACAATTGGCAGTAATTGGCACGTTGCCTCGGATGTCCTCAGAGAGATCTGAGTGTGAGAGCGGACGAGCTGCCCTTTCCACCAATTAGAGAGGTGCCCCGGCAGGGGCGCTGGCTGCTGGGGCCCTACCGCACAGCTTCATCCGGTTGTTTGTGGAGTCACTGCCCCCCACCCCTCCTCCCTCCATCTCTCAGCTTCTTCCTCTACCATCCCTCTGCTCTGTGATTGCGTCTTAGTGGAAGGCCTTCATGCCCACTCCTCTGTTGCTGAGCCGTCAACTTGCTCCATCACGTGTGTCTTCTCAAACTAAACCACTTGGAATTCTCCACAGTCTCAACGACACTCAGCAGTCCCCATTACTTAACAGTCCCTGTTGCATTGAGCAATCCCCAAGGCACTTAGCACTCTTAGAATCAAAAAGGTGCTGGGCTCCTGTGTGACACACCAGTCTAAAATTCAGTCCATGGTGATGCCATATCCATTCATTCCAAGAAAGACCATAAATGGTCCTGATTCCTCTTTGTGGGTAGGTTTGCTTGGCGATGCTAACCCATGCGGATGTCTGTTCGCTGACAATAAAGTCTGGGCAGGTATTGTGTCCTCCAACTTTGGAAATATCGCTTTAGCACTGCACGTGTTAGCTTCAAAGTAAACCAAGGGTAATAATGGCAAGGCTGTAGTCTTGTGATATGATGATACATTAGTATGACTATCTGAAAAACTTGGCAGTGTGATGCATGTGAACAGCGTCAACATGCAAGAGGCTTCGTGGTGGTTGACCTGGTCTGCAGGGCAGGCAAACAAGGGTATCCGATCAAGGTAGATCTCATGACAGCATCAGCTTTATGAAATTGTCCAGGGGTTTGAAAAAAGATGTGGTGGTACTTCATATGGCTAACATGCTAGTGTATTCACTTTTCCAGCTTGGTATCATTGCGTATATCAAGACAAAAGCAAAATTTAAAGAAAGAAAGGACGTGCAAGATTTTGGCACGTGCAAGATTGTTTTCCTCTGCATAAGCATTCTATGTGAAGCACTGTTCTTTTCCACACATGGCTCAGTTTAGAAGTGTCAACTGTTTAGATATAGGTCACATCTCAAAGATATTATCAACAGCCAAGCAAAAAAATTGATTAGATGTGAAAAAAGGATCTGGGCCCCTTTTATTTGTTGTGTAAATGTAGCCTTATTGACTCAATGCTAAATGTCCATTGACGCGGCTTTCACATTCAGCTTATCGTGTGCTCAGAAGAATTTACTTAAGTATGAATTCCATGAAAAGACTAAAGTTTGTAATGTTGATTCCAAAAGGATACTTGGGATACCGGTATAACCCACAAGAGAAACTAGCAGCGAATAAAAAAGCTGGTCACAAGACATGATGAGGCTCCCTAGTGGCAAGGATCACAGGTCCAGCGTACACAGGGTCTCAGCGAAGGCTTTTGGGACAGAGCAAAGACGCAGCTGCTAGTTTTTCCTATGTTTCCCGCGCTCAAAGCCTCTGTCTTACTCCATCTCACTGTAAATAAGATTAAGAGGGCTGCAGTTCGGAGGGAACTGCATGCTGCCTTGTGTGTTATGCCACATTTGCGTGATGCCTTGTGAGGCGATGACTTTAAAGGTCTGTTCACATACTCTGCCACATTCACAGATTACACTTCATTATGTTATATGAAAATCGCCCCCTATAGTATAATAAAAGATTTATTAGATGACTAAAAATGCTTTAATGGTCTTAAGCTCAGTCGTCATATTCATGTCTCTGGATTCAAAGCTGCTGGTAAAGGGTAAATTTAATATCGAAGTAATATGAATATCTCCTCCCAACACATAACATCCCTCGGAAAAGCAAAGTAACTTTATGAGAGAACCTCAACAGGAAAACTAATTTCTCCTCCTCTGCTCCCAGAGCCTAGAGTGGGGGCTCCTAAAGGGAGAGAGAGAGAAAGAAAGAGAGAGAGAGAGAAAGAGAGAGAGAAAAAAGGTTCCACAGGTTGACAGGCAAGTAATAAGGCCGCTTTTTCTCCTTTGCAAGGACCCTCACAAAAGGGACCTAGCTAATATGCTGTCTGGCCCCGGGGCCTGTGGGAGTGGGGTTGGATTATTATGTTAATGCGGGGGGCCTGCTGCCCTCGCCCTCTCTCCCAGCTGCCTCTGCTGTCGTTAGGAAGTGCTTTGCTCTGACAGAGGAGTAATATGCTCCCTGATTGAAAGGGCAAAAGATCGAGCACTAAAAAGAAAAAGAGAGGTCGCTCTGATAAGCATATGATAAAAATGCCATTGTGCTCCAGTGCCTTGGAGAGCTGGACACAGGCAGTAATTCCTATGGATTTGCTGGAGTGAATATGTATTAGGTGCGCAGGTGTAGGAGGATACGTTTAATTACCCATTCCATTGCAATATGGCCCAGGTTACACTGTGTTTGTGTCTGTTTGTGTGGTGCATTTTACTGTACTCCCTATGCATTACCCTTCAGGAGTTTGGATTAGTAGACGTGATGCCCTTATATGGTATTTAAAGCAGCAACTCGTAAAAAAGTGTACATATTAGACATAAATCAACTATAGCCATATAAACTAACATTAACCATCAGTTTTAACAACCAAAGACGTGTTGCTAAATGGGTCCCGACTGGAGTAGGCTTCTTATTCTGCAGTTTCTTGGGCAAGTTTCCAATTCCACAAGTCCAATTCCAAATATAACAGCGATTACATTCTGTCACAACTACAGGCAGCTAAATAATACTACTGGGCCATTTAAGGTGGAATGGGAGAATCAGTTACAGAGTCAACTCTAACTTCTTTAAATATATTAACTCATTTATCTTGTACATGTTAAGATTGAGCCC
>JAMWET010002750.1:692500-697500 GCA_024036415.1 Prochilodus magdalenae | reverse complement strand
TGGAACCTTTCTTTCTGAGCAATTTGGACCATTTCTATTCTGTCCGTCATAAATAATCACTAAACGTAAAAAGTAACGCAAGCTTTTCAAAAAGGAATATCATTTTTTGTGCTATAAAATATATTTTAAAGGTGGTGATATGGCAGAAGTACTGTGATACTGTCAAAACACATCCATTTAGTTGGATATATCAAACCACAACCATTTTGGGATGGTCAACAATGAAGAGAATGCAGTCTGGCACACATATTTATAAGATGGTTATGTGTTAATTTGACTACGTGGTTGTAAACTACAGAGAAATTTGTCCAGTGTTTGTTCTGCTTTTATATTGAACTTATTTAGTTTAAAAACATTTACAGGGGCTCTTAACTTACATGTACTAGTTACATTCTATTATTTACACTGATTGTTAATGCTAAGTAGCTACTATAGGTGCATCGTTCAGCGTAGCTATTGACATTCGATTAGCACAGTCTTAGTGTGTTTGGGCATGAAGATTTGCTGATGTGTGCGTGACTGTGTTTCTACCAGAACCCCAGCTAAGTTAAGGCAAATTATTTTAGTGTAAGTTGCAGATTGAATACTATATAACAGATACAAAATACTGTAGAAATAAAAGCTACTGAGAGTAACCTAGATGAATGTGACAACAAAACCAATTTGACGAAAAGAAATTTGGCGTTTGCAAGTTATTTGCCAATTTAATCATCAGAACTTACATTTGTATTTATTTACAAGCACAACAGGGTGGATGAGCAGACATATCACCACAAAAAGAGATCAACATGGCATCTATGGGTTTAAATCTAAGCCCTGAAGTGGTTGTTGTGGTGTAATAGATAACACCACTTGTTTTGAGTTACCACACCTTGTGGGAGATTGGGGTTTGATTCCTGGTCTGGGTGACTATGCTGTGTTACACCAATAAGAGTCTATGGGCAAGACTCCTAATACTTCACTGGCCTACTTGTATTATGGTTAACCTTATAAGTTGCTCTGGATAAAAGCATCAGCTAAATGCCATAAATGAAATAAACCCCCTTTGGTCTCCCCAATAGGAATTGCTCTTTTCTGTTTATTGCACCTCCAAAGTGTAAAATGAAAGATCTGTCAATATTACTGAAGCCACTTGGGTTTGACCAACTGCAAAAGGCCAGTCACTCTGCAATCATTTTAGCCAAGCTTGTAAAAACTACAGACATTGCAAATTCATACTTCACAGATCACAGATTTTGTCTTTATTGAACTTGTTGTAAACTGCATGGCTCATTTTGCTGATTGCCTGAACATGTTCACTGCCTGCATTGTACACAGTTATGTACTCATCACACCCAGGAAGGAAGTGTTGGATTGCAAAGCTATACGGAGGATACCAGGAACAATAAATTATGAAAAATTAAGACTTACCGCAGTGTCCTGTGATAATCCGTCCCATGCATGGAATATTCTCAGTTCCTGCAGATTTTGTGGTGGGGTGGACGTGGAGTGACACCAGGCCTTCTGGTCTGACACGTAACAATCACGAAAACATCTCGGCGCTGACCATGGTTTAATGACAGTAACGTTAAACTAACGTTGAATTGAAATCGAATCGAATCGAACTGGGGAATCCTGTTTCACCCCTAAAGATTGGCATGATGGTTCCATAGCAAACTAGACAACAATCTCACCTAGCTAGTAGCTAACAAAATGGCAAAGAACAGAATGACTCAAGATGAAGAGAAACTGTCCTTTACAACTCAATACTTCGATTTGTTACAAGCAAATGAATTTGGTTTATTCAGCCAAAAAAAAAAAAAAGACTTGAATGAACGACTTTTGCAATCAGAGTATTTTTTTATAGGTTGAAGAAAAACTTTTTGAATTGCTTTTAACAAACTGAAGTCAATTTTAGGCTACATATTTTACAGTGACAAACGGGCTCTTCTATAGTCTCTAGAAGGGTAAAAAATTTCTGGCATTCACTATAAAAAGTGTTTCATTAGTCTAACATAAAAAATCAGGTTAATTTGTTAATTTGAATTAGGCTTATATGACCTTAAAACAAATTCTATATTATTATTTTTTATGACTTCATTATTTCAATCAAAGTAATTTTTTGAGTTGTGTAAAACGTATTCAACTGTTTGTAAGAAAATGAAGTCATTTTTACGATACACATTTTTTAGCGTAGTTCCTTTAACCTCCAAAGTATAATAGATATCAATGTAAACAGACATTGCTCATTAATTTTTCCATAACTACATGCAATTTGTCTGAACAAAAGCAGAGAATACTCTGCTCTATCAGGTATGACCTGGGCTTAAGTATCAGAGTCCAAGTGATAATACGAGTGATGGAATAATAACAGACCATTTTCAAATGAAATCTGAATAGGAGACCATCTCTGTTAGTTTAATAATGGATATGTTAAATGGGGTTATAAGGACACTAAACGCCATTTACGATTACATTTCTATCTGTCTGAGCTCTGCTACATTTGACTGGTGTATTATGAAGGAGACCTGTCATATCTATCTAAAATGTGAGCCAGAGAGAGTTAGTCCATTTTCCCACCATCTTGCATTATTAAATCAATTCCACATGCTCCTCATCATAAGATACGGCATTAACTGGGTGTGGGCACCTGCAGCGCAGGGGAAGCTCAGTCAGTGGCGTGTAATGACCGTCATTATCATGAGGCGTATGTAAAAATACCGCTTCCGAACGACAATCTCTGTTATTAGCTGTCATCGTGGTGGTGAATCTATGTTCAAATAAGAGCTTGGTAATAACCATGTGGGAAAGTGATATCTCTCTCTTGGGGGAAGGTTGGGGAGCGGGCATTTGGCAGCAGGGAGGTGGGAGGGTGAAAAATAGTCACGGCAACCGAATGCAGATATTACACTGCCCGAGTGGCGGCCCACTATTCGTCAATGTCGCCCGGCCGGTCCCTCATTAAGTGGCCACTGTGCAGGCCGTGACTTAATTTCCTTAAGAAGGGCAGACACCTGATTCAATTGAGCCTACAGACACTGCAGACGGGAGGGGCATAGTATCCACTGGAGCCAGGAATGAATGATCACGTGCAGCCCTGTAACGCAAGTAGCAATTCGCTCTATTAAATGTTGTGGGCATAATTTCCCAATGTTTGATTCATGGCATGCTCCATTGGAAACCCTGACTCCCCCTTATCTCCCTCGCGCTCCCCCAGGGCTGAGGTGGAGTTAGCGCTGTTAAACTCCAGTCACCCACTGCTCCCCTCATCTTCAGTCTCATTCTACAGCCTTCAGCCTGTCTCCATGGGGATGGATGAGAGATGCCTGAGGAGAACAGGGTGATCCATTCTCTCAGAGAGTCCATGGAGACTCCTCTCATCCTGGCTGCTATTAGTGTCCACACGCGCTCACAGCTACATAGACACAAGCACCTAAACACGTATAGTGTTCTCATGCCTTGTATAAATGCGTTCTGCATGCCTAGACCATTTATAAAGACACTCCCACCCCGCCAAATCCAGCACAACTGGGACATGTTACATAACATGCGCATTGAAAAGCAGCTGAATTCAGTTGCCAATGGGGGGCAGTTTCATTCTTATATAAAAGCTTCGCAAACTAATCAGTAGGCACTTTTTGCCATCCCACAGTGTTAAAATGAACCTTAAACAAATTCAGATACATTATTATATTATATAACTTATATATCATTTTACTACACTTTACACTTGTAATTACCATTTGTCGATTTAATTATATAGTCCCATAAAGGCACATTGTTGTCGCTCTAATAACTGTAATATTACACAATAACAATGTGATAATAGCTACTTTCAGTTTAGTAAGTAAAGTTACATTTTCAGGATTACAGTACTACATGTTATGTAAATACAGATATGTCATATTATTGTTTTAATTAGACAGCAAGTTTAGCAGCATGTGTAGTTGTAATGTCATATATTATTATGCAATTGTACTAATGTAAGGTAAACTACTTTTTTTTTCAACAAGATACTTCTAAATTTAACAGGAGATGTGTTAATAATCTACATTACAATAGCCTTACAATATATATTGTATTATTTATTGTATTATTCATTTTTCATTTTGCACATATACGTTATATAGTGCTTTGATATAAAGTAGGAACAGGATTCTATTTACAAGCAACTTTTTATTAGCTTTGTGTCTGTTTTTTTAAACATTTTCCAATTCTATGTTTTTGATATCTCCGCCGATAAACTGAATTTGATCAAAAGTGTAAATTGCACCAGCCTGTAGAATCTGAGCTTCCTGACTGCTGCTGCATTTTTAACATTATATAAAAAGGCTTCCTGTATTGCTAAATACATTGGAATATTTTTCAAAGCTAGCATGCAAGCTTATTAAGAGTGGATAGGTGAGCACTTTTTTTTGACTGGGAACAGGAGAGTAATGATAAAATGTGTCTGATGTGTAATATAAATGTCTATTCATATGAGCTTCTTCAAAAATCCACCTCTCCATTTCCAAAAAAGCTGAAAAACAAACAAAACAAATTATGTTCAAATCATTTAAACCCTGTAATTTAGTGAAAATAGTACAAAGAGAACATATCAAATATCAAAACCAAAACACAATATATGGTTCATGTTTACCACTGTATTCATCATCTCATCATATAACAACAAAGCGTTTAGAAACTGAGGCAGTGATTAGCTGTCGTTGTAAAAGGGAAATGTTTTCCATTCTTGCTTGATATCAGATTTCGGCTGATCAACAGTTTGGGGTTATATTTTCTTTGTTGTATTTTGTGCTTTATAATTCATCAAAGGTTTTCAGTGGGTGACTGGTCTGGGCTGCAGGCAGGCCAGTTTAGCACCCAGGCTTAGCTCTAAAGAGCCTGGCTGTCATAATGTGAAATAAGCAAGGCCTTCCCTGAAAAAGACATGATCTGGATAACGAAAACCTGTATGTATCGTTTCACATTAATGGAATCCTCACAGATGTTCACTTATGCCATGTGCACTATTGTACTCC
>JAMWET010002750.1:527500-687500 GCA_024036415.1 Prochilodus magdalenae | reverse complement strand
TTTGTTTTACAATGCTAGCCTCAATACTTTCCCATTAACTCTTTAAAGTCCTCACCAAGAATAAAGAAAAAGAAATGTATGCCATTTAGCTGACACTGTAATCCAATCATATTACAAATAGGCCAATGAGGTGTTAGGAGTCTTGCCCAAGGACTCTTTTTGGTGTAGCCCAGCATAGTCACCCAGATGGGGTATCAAACCCCAGTCTTCCACATGCGATGGTAGCTTTCTTAACAGGTATCGGTGTTGTGCATTACTCTATGCCAACCACAATGACTTGTTTGTTCGTTCATTGTTTTACTCTTACTAGACTTGTTTTTGTTGTATAAAGTTACATAATTCTGTTCATCAGATTTTTTATGGCAGGAAAATATGCTTACCTTAGAAAACTCCAACGGGAAAAAAACATTCACATGTATGGAGAAATGTACTTGTTGCTTGCTTCGTCTATGGATGAGAACAGAAAAGACATGTATACGGAAAGACTCTGCCGATTGGTAGAGATGTCACAATCAGGTTAAGTGTGCTCTACCAAAATTTTAAGCGGGATGTAAAAGGGTTAACATGCATGCTTTTAACAAGAAAGCTTGTTGCGTGAGGGTCATAGAAATGCTTATAAAGGAAAAAATGTGTTGTTACACAAACAAACTCATTATGTATGGCCTGTTTACTTCATGGGCCCTGGTAACACCATTAACAGGAACTGGTAAAAAAGAAGAAGCATGGCAGCACCGGACAATACATTTCAGAAATGCTTCAGTCTGAGGGCCTTTCAGAAAACAATATGGGTTGAGTGTGATTGACATCGTCAAATATTGTGCATGCCAGGGTGTGAGGAGAAAGCCAAATCATGACTGACACTTGAAAGCAATTGTGTTTGTGTTGCTCTCTCTATGTATATTTCGAGCTTGGCAGCGTCAATAATGCTGCAGTGCTCTGGCATGCTGCAAAGAAAGAGCTTTTACCTGTGCTTTACAAGGTGAGTTTGGTGAATGTAAAACATATGAACTGCGTGTGCTACTTCCAAATCAGCCTCTATCGTGTACCTACATGAGTGTGTATCTGGGGCCTTGAGTATCTTGTTTCTTGCTCCCTCATTTAATCCCTTGATCACGTAATCAAGACAGGGAGGGGGTGCGGGGGGCCGGCTGGGTGAGAAGAGTCTCTACACATGTAATCCCTGTCATTACGTTTAAACAATCTTCTTTTTTTATTAATGAATATTTCAGGAGGTTATTGCAAGGCAGCTTCTCATTTGATTTTTTTTTTAATCCCTTCCCTCACAAGTGAATAATTGTCCTAATGATTTAATTAATAGAATTGTATCCACAGATGAAAGGCTTATATTTAATAAGCCAAAATGGCTTGAATTAAGAATAAGCCCTGCCTGTCAATTACATCTATTGTAGGTTCCCTTTCTAATCCCTGAGCTAACATGCAGCCATAAGACTTCTATTCTTAATTGAGACTTAATAAATAAATGCAATTTGGGTAATCCCACAGCTTGGTCGTTGAAAGCTAGCGGGAAGGATCGTCTGGCTGCTTGGCTGATGATGTGTGTGCGTGTATGTGTGCGTTTCTTTTGCCCTGGCTGGGTTCCCTGCACTCTTGCTCCTGTGCCAGATGAAAACTCTCTTCAGTATTTGCCAGGTTGTGTTTTATTTACCTGAAGCGTCATTTCGTTTCTACGACTGCCATATGCTGGATTCCTATGTGCCTGCTTTTTCACAGCACAACAACTGCCTCCCTGTGTGAGGATGTGTGTCACTCGCAGTGTGCTCAGAAACTTGAGCATGGGTCACTAGTGTAGGGCTGTTTAGATCTATTCATTTATTATTTTAATCAATTTACAGTATCGTAAGAAATTAAGAATTAAGAAATAAAGGGTCTACATTGATCTAATCTTAGAAACATGGTTCTAACAGCAGATTTAAATTGCTGTAGAACCTGGGGGTAGGTTCTACAACACCTTAAAATGGCTGTTCACACTCACTTCATTTATATAACCATTCAGAAATGTGTATTGTAATGTGTAATGCTTTCAATAATTGAAAACCAATCTAGATGCAAACAAGTGTATGTAAGGATTGTAAAACGTTAGCTCTGTACAAAAATAGTTACATTACACACTAGGAAGCTGTACATTTCTAAATCTGGCCAGAATGAGAGATAGTAGCTTAGTAGTAAAGAAGAGTCTAAAATGGCAGCACAAAATAAATAGAACAAATTCTGTTAAATTCTGGATAAAATTAATGTCTAGCATACATCACAGTTTACAAGTAGAGATCTAATCAAAAGGCAGATCACTTAGCCAGAAATGTAACGTGCTCTCTAATATGCCCATTAAAGATGCCACAACAGATTCCATACAAGATTAACCATGTTTGAAAAAGGTTTACTGTAATTAAATGATTGTTTCTCAATCATGTATATCATGTAGAGGCTCTTCAAGAAAAAGTTCATTACCTATCTCTTTAGATCAGGCATCAAAAAGTTATCTATTTATACCTTTATTTTTGTAACTATAAGTGGATAATTAGAGTGGATTTATTACTTTTATTACTTCTTGTTCACATAATTCTAAATATAAAATACATAACACACAAAACCTTTGTTACCCTTGGTTTACCAGGACTAATGAAAGTTAATTGATGGTAGAAATGTTATTACATAACCTTTAGCAGGGCTCTAGACTAACTTTTTGAACTGGTTGCACTGGTGCGCCTAACGTTTTTTCCCAGGTGCACCAGCACCAAAGTTCGGTGCACCCAAATTTTCAACTGCATCACATTCAGAACAGCAGTTTTACATGTTCACTTTTTCTTTTCTTTTTTAATCGCTGTCTATATAGGCAATATTGACTTGTAAATGATTAACTAACAATGTGGTCAGCATAAAGCGCTTTATTTGAAGTACAATTCTACAAGAAAGGTAACACTTGGGCAGTGCATTTGTCTCGGCATGTAATGTGTTTGATAGACGCGTTGTGCTTTTTCAGCGCTTCAATTCGAAATGTATTAGAACCAGTCACAAACGCACTACTGCCGGCCATGGTCTTCCCACACTCCTTACAGTCAGTGCAGGCTGGGACTCGGAGTCGATCGTATGTGGCTAGTTATCTGATGCCGGACCAGGGCTTGACATAACCAGCGGTCTGACACGGAGCCATCAGCCTCCCAGGTTAACAATTTACGAACGGACCAGGCCTGAACTGAACATTCTTAACCAAAATGTTCTAAATCATTCTTTTCATTGTCTCTCGCTATCCGCAGCTACACCCGCTCTGTTTATCTGACGGGCCTAGGCTACTCACCGCTCTGTCTGACTGCTAGTGTTGTGTCGTTCGCGAACGATTCGTTCGAATGAACAAATCATTTGAGTAAACATAATGAAGCGAATCACTTCCTCCGCTGATTCGACTCAGCAGCGACCGTGCAGGCCCGCAGGGGAACTGCTGTGTGGTCTGTGAATCACTGAATCACCCCGCGAATCTGGTGGCGGAGACTCTCATTGCGAGGGATCTGTGCTTGCTCAGTGATTCGTTCACTGAACTGAGGGCTCCCGTTCACTCACTGATTCGTTCAAAGAACGTACTATCACTCAGTGCTGACGGCGCTCCGGGGTCCCGCCCTTCGCTATCTTTGATTGGTTTAGACCACGAAATGGGCCTAATGTGTGTCTGTTTTTAACCACAGGGAGACTTTCAGAGTCGCGAAGACTTCCCCCTCCTTTTTTCCCACCTATCGAAACGGAAAACTTTGCAGATATGTAAACCCTGTCGCACTGGTGCGACCTCAGATTTTTTTTGGTCGCACAATTGAGAAATTAGGTCGCATGTGCGACCAAATTGGTCGCACTCTAGAGCCCTGTTTAGAATGCATAAAAACAGACAATTAACCAAATGTGTCAACAATGAAGGTGATACCTTATTGGGCAACACTTAGTAGTATACTGTTCATAAGGTTACATGGCACCTCCATAGGTTTGTCAAGACACCTGAGATAACCCTACTCACAAAAATGCTTATTCCTATTGGCATCATCTGTTATAAAGTCTACTTTAACTTAGATCAAAATTATCAAATGTAATCTTTACAGGCAGCATAAACATTAAGAAACATTTTGGTAGGCTCATGTGTGTTGTCATGAGGCGTATGCAGGTGTCATATAGCCTTATGGGCAGTACCCTACAGTAAAGTGTTACCACCAAAGAAAAAGGTTTGGTTTTTACGGTTTCAGACATAATGATTGTGCTGCACTCACATGACATTTTGCAAGTTCCCTTCTAGCAAACAAAGCAGGTGTATATCATCGTTGTGGGAAATTAAGCTTGTATTGGCAAAAAGTAACCATAGAGTTATTTTGGACCATTTCTGCCCAACTAACCATGACATTTGTACTCAATGATAATGGTAGCTCATATTTTCAGATTACGTGAAAAATTCAAAACTGAGATTATTATTTTGTTGAAAGTGAGGCGATATGGGTTTGTGTCTATATATCAATATCTACAAATAATAATAATGTCCTTTCATGTCATGCTACCTGTGTGTATGGGCATGTGTACTCACAGATACACATATTCATACATACACAGCACCATTCCAGGGACTGAGCCCATCTTTTATTGATAAGAGAAAGGGGGGGCGGGAGGGGGCAGGGGGATGGTTGGGGGGACGTGGCAATGTAATGAAATTATCAACGTTGCTGAATTAATGATGAACGAGAATAAGAAAAGCCACGGCTCTCTGGAGCCGCCGAGCTCATTAGGCATGCAGTCTCATCATGTCCTCTTTTGGAGCAGGCTAACTCTTCCTCTAGCGCAGGACCTTGCTTTGGACTCTGCACAAAACTTCTCCCAAAAACTTCCCAGTGCTGTCTCACCTGAGACCCTCCTCCCCCTCATCCATGCTCTGCTCACTTCTGCTTTTCCTAACCTTCCTCTTGACAAGACAGGAAGTCTTGGGTGGCTCATTTTTTCTTTTCTTTTTTTTTAACGTCCTCCTTGCTCCTTTCCTTTTTGCACCTCCATTGAGGCTTCCCTGATTTTGGTAGAGCCCCAGCAATCTCTGGTCTGAAAGAATGCACCTTCCTCATTCTCCATCTTCTTGTTCTCTTCATTTATTTATTTATTTTTTCTCTTTGGCTGGATTCTCTGCGGATCATGTTACGGATTCAGCGAATGCAAATGAATGGGGGGGGGTGCTCTTTTCTTGCTGCTGGAGCTGGATCATTGAGAGAACTGGAACATCATGGGGTTTCATTAGCTAAACCCAGACTGAGGCCAAGGACCACACAGCCGGGTAACGTACCAGTTCATTTTAATGGTAGATTGAATGAAGTCTTAGCCTTTTATAAAATTTCATCACTTTACGTCAGACCACCTTTTCCACTGACTCTTATTCCATGCAAATGACTGTGCATTGCATATGTTCTCAGACTTTGTGGCGTCCAGTATGGCCAGATCCTGAGTCTACTTAGACACCAGCATGTACTTTTTGGGTTTCCTTTTGCTTTTTAAACTTTGCAATATTTCACTTGTACTAAAACCTAAAAAGTGCTACATTTGAAGCATCGCCGAGCTGCAAAATCCGACGAATATTTGATTTCTGCCTTTGTTTTAAAACTGACGCAACTCAGTTGTTGCACTTAACGGAGCTTCAGCATCATACGGAGTGAAATGTTAACTTCAACTTCTCTCTCGCCATCCATGTGTAGAGGCTGCTGCAGTATTGATGCCTCCCGTTTCAAGATTCTCTGGTGAGTCTCCTCTTCACAGGCCTTATTTATTTAATCAAAGCCTGGATTACATCATTGAGTCACTGAACAGTTCATGATTTGCCTCGCAAGCGGGCCTGTTAGCATCAAGCACAGCATTTAAGTTTTATTCAGCCAAAATTCTTCATTCAACACGGTTCTCATAATGACTTTTTTAAATTAAATTTCCCCTTTTCTTTCATTAAGTTATTCACTGGCTACACCTCTGTGCTTTTCATTTGGATTGTCACCGCGTCATCTTGTTCCAAATTCTGCATAAGACTATTGAAGCATTCAAGATGCAAATGTGCAGCCGAAAATACAAGGATGATGAAGCGTTTCCATGTCGCACAGACACATAATAGACTAGGCAATTCAATCTCCTCGTTGGTAATCTGATTCCGAGGGATTGGATTATTTAATAAAAATGCATCATGCTATCATGAAAACAGATCGTCTCTGTCAACTCTGTTCACAGCGTAGGCCGTGAGGTCACAGGTGTAATGCTATCACCCAGGTCCCTATTCCGCCTCCTTATGGTCACTTCCTATGAATTGAGTGGATTGATCCACATACAAATTAGGTTTGTCCTCAAAGGGCTCCCGTCAATACATTGACTCCTTTTATGAGGGCCATCAAACAGCCATTATGGGGATCAGGGGGGCGGCCCCTTGGGGAGGTTGCCGCCAGTGACGGATGGGAGAGGCGGGGTTAGTGTCTGAAGCTGCAGACTCATGGGGCTTGGCAATCAGTTAAGATGTGTCAACAAACCTGATTTTACTTTCAGCGACTATAACCACTAAGTAATTCTCTTTAATTATTTGATTACATCTCATAAAGCATCAAGGCAATAATCCTTTAATAATTGTTCATAAGATTCTAGCATGTCTTCCAATATTCTGTAATTCATTTAGATGGGTGAGGTTTTATGAAAATATATAAAGGTGAAGTCTATCAATTTATCACTCTCTACATAACTCAATTGTTAAACACTAATTTAGTAATATATAGTAATATAGTAATATTGTAATAGCTCTGTAGATACATTTTAACAATGCATGCAATGGCAATATAAATATTTATTATGTGTTCACTGTTGCATATGGACTACATAAAGACAGTGGATGTAAATACACATAGGCATGTTTTTACTCATGTAATTACACAAGTGTATCTTGATACTTACTCTTATGTTATTACACATATGTAAGGAACTATATAAATACACTTATATAAATAGCTGTTTTCCAACAACACTTCTCTGATTAGAATTAGAGATATGTTATCACATTAGGATTACATACATCTGTACAGATAATAGAAGTGTGCAATGAAGACTGTAATACAAACATTGCCATAGCTAGCTGTAGTAGCATGTTTGTATTGTGACAAGGTAACAAGACCAGTGCTCTGGCTTTACACTATGCTCTAAAGTTAAAATATGTATAAAGTAAAACACGGTGTAGAACTTTGGCTAGGGTTCCAGGTCACAGCTAAATGTTGGCAGTTCCTGAGCATATGCATATACTGTAGATCTCCAGTTACAGTTATTCTACTATTGTGTAATTCCATAGCAGAAAGTATGCTCTTATAACCACCACAATACGCTTCTCTAACTGCATAAATAAAAACAGATGCTTATGCCTACTTGTGCTAAGTGAGTTGTACATTTATGATCTATCCATAACAGTGAAAACATCATCTGCTGTGTGGCTGTTGCATGCATTGTTAAAGTGATTGCTCCCACATTATACTAGTGATTTAGCATAATGTGGGAGCAGTCGTTCAGAGTAATTTATTGTGAAATGCTACGTTCTAGAGAGACTTAGCAAGTCAGAATTGTACACAGAGGTGGTGATCAGAATCAGATTTCCTAAGACTTCTTGTCTAGGCTGCTCGTGAACCCCAAACACTGTTGTTGCCATTTTCAAATATTCATCCTGAGTGGCAAAGCAGGTCAGTTCCAAGGTTCTAAACTGTTCATTGACAGCCTTGACTCAGTATTTATGTCCCCTTATATATATGCTCCAAAAATGTACATACAGTGACAGCAGAGCAACACCAATGAAAAAGGCAGAAATGTACTGTTCCTGGCTGTGAATTGGATGTCAGCACCTTTTCCAAGAAACTGAACTTTTAAGGGGCATGGTTGATCTTTACATGAGGTTGAATTTGGCTTTCTATCCGCCAGCTTCTTAACTGGATGTTGCAATCCACTGGATGTTGCATTGCTACAGTTTGTATAGACACCAAAATGTAACAGAGTACCATTTAAGGTGGAACTGAAAATTCACAAAACAGACTGGCAAATACGAAGCCACCTTCAGTGCCCATGACTTTAACAAGATCAAAGTTATTAGTTTAATGTTAGTTTGCTCTGCACATTTTACTTCAGAGAGTTTATCAAACCTAGACAGTGTTCAACACTGAAAAGGCTGAGCAGGGCCGGTGCCACCTTTATTAGCACCTATATTAACTTTATTAGTGTGGTTTAATCCACTGGTTTTCTGGTTCAGACAGATCATCCTAAACTAAAAGTTTCAAAGTGAGTAACAACTTAAATTTATTTGGTGTTGACGTCAAAATCCAATTGCTAGAACAACAATGTTAGCTCCAAATTACTAGCATAGCTAACTAAATAGTAAGATGTCTTAATTATACAGTCGTTTGTTTTATTTTCTTGCCTGTGTCTGTTTCAACATGTTGCTTCTGTGTGATCACTATAGCGTCCTCTTGTAAATTAATACCTTCTATGTAGAACAGGGAGAACAATCTAAAAAGCAGAATAAATGTTTTTGATGGCACCTTTAAATCCATCCTGGTGGAGATGTACAAACAGGAGAAATGAGCTGGTCATTTTGTATAGTAAATAAAAAGCCTATATTTCTATTGTTCCTTTCTTTACAAAGAACCGTTTCCATCAAACAAAGTAACAAACCGAAAAATAAATAAATACAACTCTGTATGATTCTGAACTATTTAATTACAGTGAATCAAAATTAAAGGTATTTAGAAATGCCTTTCAAAATGGACTCTTCTATATTGGACACCAACTGTGTCTGCATGAAATAGAATTGGTCCTTTTTCTTTAGACAAAGCAAGGCAAAACAAACAACAACAAAACCATGTCTGGTGTTTTATAGCTCATGCTTAATAATAGCTCATGCTTAAGTCATTTTTCTTTGGTGTGTAAGCTTTACAGCCATTATTTAAGCTATAATATAAAGTGCATGTTGATGGCAGATCCATGGAGATCCGAAGGCCTTCAGAATGTAAACAAGTCTGCTGTCGCACATCCTCCCCTCTTCAAGTGTCAAAAGTTCAGTCTTTTCAATTACACCACTTTAATATTCATGTTCGCTTTCCCTGGGCTAATAAATATGCACCATTTTAAGTCTAATTGTTCAAGAAAACTCTGTTTTATGTTGCTGTAATGGTAATAACAAATGATAGATGCATAAAATTAGCATACATTTTCCAAGACCAAGAGAATGTCTGATTGTTGTGCCACAGAGAATTGCTACAAGTTAGGAAGTTAATTTCATTATCTCCTCCTCCTCATTTAAGCCTGCACTCTACAATAATTGAAAAACAGAATAAGAGATTAGCTTTTAGCGCATGACGGCAGCTAATGGCAGCTGATGTAATGGTAGTGTTACAAGAGGAAGAGCGATTACAGAGGAGGATTTCTGCGATGCCACCCGTAATCAGGTTGCGTTCTTTGAAACTGATGCAGCTCGTCTTCAGCGGCTGGCATGAAGGGTTAAGCTGTCACTGAAACAAAACCGTGACATTCTGAAATGTGGAAACAGGGCAGAACGGTAATGGGCAAATGTTTTTCAGTCTAGCTCCTGTATCGCACCTTCTCTGTACCTGGAGCTATCTGTGGGTACTCATTAGTGCATGGTTTTAAATGCAAATGAATTCAATATCTCTATGTGGTCACATGGGAGGTGTTTAGATTATTTCTAAACCTAATCATATGTACATTCATTTTTTTGTACATACATTATAACATCTAATTATGACAATCAGTGGGGAACCCTCAGGGCCTTCTAGGCCTTTAGAGAAGGTCTACAGATTTCTGGGGACTAAATATGCATTGGCATTTTTTAATTTAATATACTCATCATGCTTGTTTAATTTAAGACATACAAGCATTATAAAAAATACTCTTATTTCACTGTAAAGTTTTGGTTGGATATAAAATAAATAAAACCCTTAATTGAAAACTGTTTAAGTAGAATCTCTTTTCTCTACATTATCTTATAAGATGTGCACTTTCACATTGGTTATGACTCCAGCTGGGCTGATTTCCTCCCATGTTACATTAACTGCCAACATAATTAGGAAGTGGTAGTGGAATCACCCAGTCGCATTTTAATTTCTGATAATTGGAGCCATGCTTAAGGGAAACAACAGTACAAACCTCCTAGAAACGTCAATGCATAATTGACTTATTTGACAAATAAACTCACATGACAAAAACAACATCACCTGTGACTGAAACATACCTAATAGTGTACAGATAAGTGGTATCTATAAGCATGAACAGCAGATGTGATTCAACGTGGCATGGCCTGGACAGGTTTCTGGATGTAGGTGACATCAATGTTCAGCTACTCTTCAGCATCAGAGAATTGTGCAGTTTGTCCAAACTCTGTGGTTGCCTTTTCTGGCACAGAGAATTTCCTGTAGACTAGGATTTTTGCCACTGCTGGTAGATCTGTATGACTGTACACCTCCATACATCTGCAATTGTAGCTACTTTCTTCACACTATGGTCTTTGGGATGGCCAGATATAATCACTCCATATTACAAATGATTAACATTTGCTTTGTGACCTATTTTCCACACATTGAAGGATACATTTTTTTGCGCTGTACCACCTCTTCTCAATCTATGAATCCCACCCCACACTTATTTATAGCCCCATTATAATTGTACAACACCAACTGCAGGAGCCTGAAGTTACTACCACCTACATTTTTGTCCGGTGAGCTAATGTAGTAGTCTTACTAGGTTTCAGTCAGTTGTTAGAACTGGCTGCATTTCTGTGTCAGGGCTCTTTATTGAGATACTCTGCAAATATTGTTCCAATTGGGGTAGGAAAAAAACAATAGATGTTAATTAAACATGACTTGCATTTCATTTTGAATTGTCTGTTCATCGTGAAATTTGATCACATTGGAGAGGGTAAGTGAAGTTTTCCAGTTAGGCTTAAACACAACAAAATGGATACACAAGGTCCAGACACAGTAATAATATGTTAATTCCTGTTACATTTTTCAAATAAAACATATGCAGTGTCTTTGACATGTGACACATGTCTGTGTTTGATCTAGAAAGATCAAAAATGGTGCACCAGGCTTAGCTTAGTGCTAACATACTCTGACATGCTCAGTGGAGAAATTCGATGGAGTCAGAGGACTGATCCATAATTGAGCCTTTACTAAAAAGACACTCAGAAAAGAATACAGTTTACACAGACAGACAGCAGCTCTATGCTTACTGTACATTTTCATTTTGCAATGAAAAGTGTCTGATAGCATGAATTCATGCAAATTCTCACATTTGTGGAGGTGGAGTGACACCAGGTCTACCGGACTTGTGGCGCACAACAATAATGCGTGCTCCAGTCTAAATAAGGATTAGTTGGTCATCTCCACCGACTGAATCTCTGACCGAGACTGAAGATGACCTGCTGTCATTCTGAGTCACTCCATGACAGTCTGGCACAACTCCATTTTAGTCTTTGACGACATTGATGTGGTGTTAAGGGCCATCATCATAACGGTCTGCATACATGTAGTCCTGCGCCATGCAGCCATCTGCCAATGGTGCTGGCACTAACAAAATAACTCATGGAGGGCATCACTGCTCGCTGAATGTCCACCATCATGGCTTTTGGGTCAGCCAGGTACAGCAATAAGGCCTGTCCTTGCTTACATCACACGCCCAGCTGAGCATGAAACTTGAATCACTCTAATGTCTCATGATGTCAAACCTACTCACCAAGTTTCATTCCGGTTGGTTGATTTCCTCTTGGTGCAACTATAAGACCATTGATTCACCATTGTTTTACACTGAGACCTTTAATTCTAACAACCCATCAAAACATTAAAATGTTATGTAAACTCAATTAAGGCCCCAAAAGTATGCTGAAAAAGTTTATTGATAAATGTTCACTAACCACGCTGGGTGGCGAAAAAAGCCCCCCCCCAATTTTTTTTATCACAAACTGCCTTTTCTAGGGGCTCCTTTTTCTCTAATAATCGTTTCATAGGCCTCCCCTAACACCCTTAGCAAACACTTATTGGAGGAAATCACAAACGCACAGCATTCTAGGAGCCGCTCCATTCCGTCTGGCATCCCTTGTTGTTACCGTGGCACCGCTGCTCTGTCGCTTCTTCAAAAGGAGGAAAAAATGTGAAGAGAGAAAGAAAACAGAGCAGCTTTGTTGTTGAGTTCTTCACACACATATCACATATTCATGCGGATGTGTTTAAGTGTTTTTCTGCTGGCATAAGCAGGCGTCATTGCTGAGCTTGAGTGTCTCTCTCTCTCTCTTTCTCTCTCTCTCTCTCTCTCTCTCTCTCCCTCTATCTTTTTACAGTAGGCAACTTTGCCTTCTCCACCATACAACATCTGAGGAGATTGGAGTGCTAAAATGATTGTGGCTATTGATGCCCCTCTTTCACATTAGCTAGTTCCCTCTTTGCTGTGTAAATGCAGGCTTGATAGTGTCTTTGAAGGCTGGAGTGGCAGCATGCTTTTGCCTGGGTCTCTGATTCAGCTGAAGTGATTTAATTACTGGCCGAATAGAATCGCTTTTGAATTAGCTGCTATAATGTGAGACTATGGGCCTCTGCACTGACCCAATAAGCCACAAATTCCCCACTTATCTGTGTATCTGACAAATCATGCAGCATTCTTATGCTGTAGGCTTACTGCTGGTCTACATAAGCACAATCACTACAATTAAAGCATTAATCAGGAACTGCTGAAACAACATCAACTCCTCCCCAGGACTATCTTTAAGCTTCATAAAAGAGAAGTTGGTAAACATATTTATCATATATTTATCAATTGATATTGATCAATTATATAATCACCATTTGAAAGCTTCTGACAGTGCAGAAGTGGACACTCTGCATTGAGTCTGTCGTCAGTCCAACATGGGATGATGAGGAAATAGAAATCTTCTGACACCGTATTCTAACCTCTTGTCAGTAGTGTTAAAGATGCCGTTCCTGGTTAGATCATTTAGAGACAGGTAGCCAATGAATGTAATAGGAAACATAATGAATGCTGCCACCCGCTGTCAGCAAGAAACCACATTCAGCAGAAAATAAAAGAAGTGGTGTAAAATACAAAAAAAAACTAGACTTAATATTAGTATTCCTCAGACAAAAACATCAGTCACCTGTGTATGAAACTCACCTAATATCATATGTTACCTCAATGAGCACAAGCTGCAATTCAATTTGGCATGTACTGGACACGTTTCTGGGTGTAGGCATCAATCAAAGTTAAGTTACTCTTTCATTAAAGAATTGCACAGTTGGGCCAGATTTCTGAGGAGAAGTTCCTGTAGGCTGGGATTTTAGCCACAGCTGGTATACCCATATGACCAGACACTTTGATATACCTGCAGATTTAGCCACTTCCTTCACTCTTTGGCCTTTGGCATGCCCAAATGTAATCTTATTTTTTTTGGCATTGTCATTAACATCTGCTTTGTTACCCATTTTCAACATATTAAACAAGACATTCACTGCATTGTACCACCTGTTCTCAATCTATACATCCCGTCACTCACACTACACATATGTATAACCTTATCATCCTCCTGCAATGCTATCTGCAGGAGCCTAAAGTTATTACAACCTTAAACTTGCAAGGTGTCTCATTTGGTCTGATGAGCTTATATTGTAATTCAATATATTACAAACTGTCTCCAAAAGAGAAACTTTACAAGAGAAAAACTTTGGTGCATGAGCTTTAAGTTGATTTATATGAAGCTCAGCTTCATACTAATTAATAGAGATTTTTAATGTAACTTCATGGTGAAATTTAATTGGTTCATTTATCATTAACAGATAACGTAAAAGGCAGCTGGCATCTTCAGTTACGAGGCTTGAATATGACAGCAAACATATCAAACTAATATTAAATAATGCTGAGATACCAAATATTATTATTCAAATTTTCTTATAAGTCGAACATGATTAATCCATTCACTAATTTACTGTGGCACTATAAGGCAGCACTATGAACATTGATTATTGGTGATAGTGCTCTATGATGTCAGTATCTTTTAAAATACCTTTCTTTCTTTATACAAACAACACACAGCTAACTCATCACCATCTCCATGGAAAAATCCAGTAGAAATATCCTTTCAAGCTTCATTGATCTGAGACTGGCTAAAGCTGGAGAATTTCCCTAGCTAATTGTGTCTTTGTCTGGACTGTCAATAGAGCTGTGACTGTTCGGGGAATAGGGTCCTAACCCTAGGCTCTCTGCCTTGCTGTCATACTAACAGATGCTTATGCAACTGGTTAAACCTCAGGCTCTATAGCATGTACACACATCTAAAATAATAAGTCTTACTGACTGGAAAGTTCCTACAAATGTCAATGATTTTTTTTTTTGCATTGAAGGTCCATAGCATTTTTAAATGTGTCCTATTTTGATCAGTTTAGGCTCGAATATGAATAAAATGAAAAATATAGAGTGTGCTTGCTGGTTGATTTTTTGGTTAAGGGCAAGTACATTTGAGGAAGTTCATTTGTAATGCATTCCTAGAGCAGTAACTTCATAAATTACAGTAATTAACAATACCACCTGGAGCTGTTTCCTATTGATCAACCAGAAAACACTAAATCAAAACTACCATTGGCCAGTCACGCAAGCAACACGCAACTTAATTCACCCGCAGTGCTATTTTCAAATAGCTCAGATGAGCAAATTTCACACTTTTAGAAAGTGTCTTGTTTTTTCCAAGTCGCCGTGTTTTTGTATTTTTAATTCTCTGCTCTTTTTGATGGCTTGTTGCTCTTCATGTGATGCCAATAGGCTGTGGGTTTTAAAAGGAGCTGTATCCTTTCAGGGAACGGCGAGTATAAATATTTTGCCATTGATTAATACGATAGGGCCCAAACGTCCCGCTCCGTGCTTTGATAGTTGACTACCATGCCCCACGTGATGCCATAATGGTAACACTTGGGCTCTGGGTGAAAGAGCTCTATCCTCACTTGAGCAGGACGAGTCTTCCTCCTGATCACTCTCTCTCTCTCTCTGTTCAATTTTACATCAGTGTTTATCCTTCGTTCTGCACACACTGCGTCCGTGGAGTGCGTACGCAGTTTGTTTGAGGTCATGCCACACGGAGTTGATCAACTTCTTTCTGTATATAAGTTTTGGTCGTTCGGAGTTGGTACATAGTGGTAAGTTGGTTTAATGGGAAAGCAAAACTTCCAACTGGAAATTTCAAATATGCAGTGATGTCCCGGCAACTACTTGTAAATTTAACTTCTCAATGGGTTTATACCTTAAGTATAACTTGCTATGATCTGTTCCACACTGAAAGATGGTTTTAACATGTACAAGACGCCATTATCACTAGGGAAGCACCAAGTATGGCACAGTTTAGTCTGAATAACTTTTGACCTGTTGAAATAAATAGAGAAATTCTGTTGCAAATGTAGACCCAATACTATCCATACCACATTTGTGTTCATAGATAGAAGATTGATCTAGGCTTGAAGTTATTAAGTAGTTGTGGTTCTGCAATAAGACAAACCTCCTTGTAGATTTATTGTCATGGAATGTAAAGCTATTATAAATTTAATTTACTATCTAACTATGTAATTACAATACTAATTGTAGGGTTCGGAATTTCTTGGCATGTTAATAACTTCTGTTGATTTATTCAATTATAGCATATACAAAGTAGAATGTAGTACGATAAGCATGATATATATGCATAATATCACTATCCAAAATAAAAATGCATCTCCATTTTGGCTGGTATTAGTTTTCTGCTCCTTAATATTGAGTGAAAACATCATGATGAATGCACCAACAGCCAAAGCCTTTTTTACATTAACTCATATTCAAAGTTAGGAAAGTTTATGTCTTCTCCTGTAAAGTTACTCCTTTTCTTTTGATTTTGGAAAGACATAGCTTTTAAAAAGTTATGAAAATGCGTTTTGGTACCATCAAAATACAATTATACATATTGAAATTATTCATATACACAGCTTAAAAAATCCAGTTAAAATATAATAAAAACATTTATTCTAAATGTTTGAATGGCAGTGTAGAAAAATCAAAGAGATCATTTTAGACTACAAAGTGTTAAAGGAGACCGACACAGAGACTTTTTTTCTCAAAGGCTCTCAGCTTTAAAGTCATCAATTGGAAATTATTCACCCCGTCTTCCTTCCCGCTACCACTGCAACAGCCCTGTCTCATTCCTTATAACCATACAAGTGTACCATACCTAACTATCCCTATACCACTACCAGTGAACCAGCACTGTCTCCCCATCCCTATACACCCATACCACCACAAATTAACCAGCCTTGTCTCCCCATCTCCATACCCCTACCGATGAACCAATCTCGCCATTTCCAAATCTATGCCAATGAACCAACCCTATTTCCCCTTTCCCAAACCCCTAACAATGAACCAGCCCTTTTCCCCATACCCCTAACAATGAACGATCACTGTTTCCTAATCCCCATACCCCTACCAATGAACCAGCACCGTTTCCTAATCCCCATACCCCTACCAAT
The DNA here is from genome assembly GCA_024036415.1 of Prochilodus magdalenae. Classification (NCBI taxonomy): domain Eukaryota; kingdom Metazoa; phylum Chordata; class Actinopteri; order Characiformes; family Prochilodontidae; genus Prochilodus; species Prochilodus magdalenae. The sequence continues at coordinate 670,938 of JAMWET010002750.1, read as the reverse complement.
GAACCAGCACCGTTTCCTAATCCCCATACCCCTACCAATGAACCAGCAGTATTTCTTAATCTCCAAAACCCTATCAATGAACCAGCCTGTCTCCCATTCCCATCCAACTCTCAATAAACCAACCTGTCTCCTTATCCCCCATACTCGCCATTCCCCTACCAATAAACCAAACCTGTCTCCCCATCCCAAAACCCCTACCAATGAAGCACTCTCTCCATTTCCACATCTATGCCAATGAACCAGCCCTATTTCCCCACCGCCAATTTCCCCACCAATAAACCAACCCTGTCTCCCCATCCCAATACCCCTACCAGTAAACCAGGCCTACCAAACTAGCACAAGGGCTTACAGTGGTGTCAGTTTTTCTGCCTTACTTTGAGCCATGGTCTATTCCTGTCCAATCCACCTTTCTAAGCTAGACTGGAGCAAATCTTTTTAGAGTGCCGAGTTTTTACTGTTAGCTCTCTGCATGTTTTGTGAGGGCGTACCAGATATGTAAATGGGCAGGCGATAAGGATGACATCACCTTGTAACAGAGAAAAGAGCTGGAATTCCATTAAGCCATTTCAGCCAGCTGGGAAATATGGTTTCTATGGGATACAGTCATTCTCCCTGGCATGCAGTTTGAGCTTTATAAATTTGCAGACCATTTGCATGCACAAACAGCTACAAACTAACAGGAAAACTGAAAGCACAATAGGTTCTCCTCAAATAAAATGATATGTAGAATCATCAAATATGAGCAAGGATAAGATAAAAAAAGTATTACTTTAGGGTTGACTTATATGCCGACTTATAGCCTCACTGAAAAGTGAGTATTGGCACACTTCCTTAAGAAATCCGAATGGCCTGCAGGGATGCCCTCATGGAGCCTACAATTCAGTTCTTAATTCGGCTCTTTTAATGCATATGGACATGACAACTTTCCTCCTTATTCTAAGATCTGCTCAGGATGAGAAGGGGGTAGAGCGGTAAAGAAGTATAAAGATTTTTCTTGGCTGTGTTGATTTTTTGCCCTATTGTCTCACCTTTTTCAGACGAGCTGTCAAGACTTTAGAAAAAAAATGTATTTCAGACATTGAAGCGATCTGACAAAGGTTACGAGTAGCACAAGTAGTGAAGGAGAGAGCAAGAGAAAGAAAGAGAGCAAGGAAGTGAGAGGGGAGAGAAAGAGTGAGCTGAGCGATCAAGCCTGTGTCCTGGTTTCCTTGATAGATAATGATGTTTTGAAACAGTGTGGTGGTTGGATTTTTAGCCCACACTGTATGATTTTTTTTAGTTGGATTTTTTTCTTTTTTTCCTGCAGAAAGAGTGTGGAGATGAAAGCAGGTTCCAGGCTCTGCCTCCACTGCACATCTGACTGAGGCAGGTGTTAGATATGCTGATGACTAGCCGAGACTAAAGACAATACAAATTTGAAGTGAAAATGCTACTGGCACGCCTCCTCTGTTCTTAACACACGAAGCCCCCACAACGATCAATTATTCATCCTATTGTGCGTGCCTGAGTGTGAGTGTGTGAGTGCTTGTGTGTGTGCGTAGGAACATACACAGGCCTATACAGTATACTGTTGACTTCTGAGTACAGTGTGTGATTGCCTCAATAAGGAAACATGACTGTTTTTGTGCGCGTGTGCATGTACAGTACTGTGCAAAAGTTTTTTGCCACCAAAAAAAACAAAATTTATAAGAAATATAAATGCTATAATCAATGCAAATAATAAAATTAAAATGTATTTATTTAAAAAAATAAAATTTATATATGTCATATATCATATATATATATGTCAGTTATCAGCAAATACCCAGTATGAATAAATAAATAATTTAATATATTAAATCAGGTGCTGGTCATGGAATTTTAACCTTTGGATGTGATGGCACTGGGCTTCAAAGGGAAATATGGAACCAAACATTATTTTTGTAAACAAATGTTTTGTAAAACATACCCCTTCCTTGTACGTATAATGTATACTGGTTAGGACTTAATACCTTATAATATATTAATACCTTCACAATAGGTTATAGTTACATGCAAGGCTTTAGTATAAGGTGAATACTAATGTAAGGTATGTCGGGTTTCTTAACACATTGTAGTCTCTGTTAATTAGAATACTGTAAACATGAATAGGGTCATGCACTATTACACACTATCACAAACTTCTGACTTATTTTTTGATAATAGCATATCCATGCAATCATACATACATATATGCATACATACATACAAACCTACATATATCAAGGTTAACATGAATTGTATAATCACTGTTTCCCTAAAAACATCCTGTGTGGAAGGTAAGAAAGGCTAGATATTAAGTGGACCTGTTATTTTATTTATTTATTTATTTATTTATTTATTTATTTATTTATTGTGTGTGGGGGGGTGTTTGTTGTGTGTTTGTTTGTTTTCATGTGAATTTTACCATTTGTAAGTGTTGGAAAGTTTATTTTTAACAGCTAACATGAAACTATAATACTAGGTTAACTGGCTATAGGTGCTAGACAATGGTTAGCAACCAAAGCTATATCTTTTCTTTTGAAGGAAATTATTGTTTAGAACTATCATCAGTGTTCTGAAATGAATTAATTTGTTTTTGTGTATTAATGTAAACTATAACAGTTTTATGTATGTTCATATCGTCGCTGTCCAAACAAAAACAAGTATCTTCAAAATGGTAACTTTACAGGAGAGGGCAAAAACCTAATCTGATTTTAATGTAACGGAACCGGACGTCTTTCTGAGCAGTTTTGGGCCATTTCTGTTAGTCCGTTCATCATTAAATTTTCCCGCAATGTAAACAACAGTGCATGTGATCAAATGAAAAAAAAAAAGTAAAAATTGACAAAAATGGAGATACATGTTTTTCATTGGACAGTGACGATATGTTCAAAGCCAAGACTGCTATTAATGTACTGTCTAGCATTTTCCACTCATTCTGAAAAATAGTTCAAATTGCCATTACTGAAACAGTCCCTACTGAAACATTTCACTCAGGCATGAATGATAATTAAATTAATAGGTCACTCAAAGAACAGACTAATTCACAGGAAGATCCATAAATGAAACATCATATGATCCATTAGTATTTCACTAATGTCTCGTGAGAACAACAGAGACAGCATGTTCTGGTCAGAGTGTAGTGTATATATCATATATGTCATAAACACAGTCAGTAGTTCCAGCTCATCCGCTACGCTCTCTGCTATATTACATCATGTTTTGAGGACAACTGTAGATTTCTACTCTGCTGTTGATTTTATTAGTTTGCTATGCTTTGATTTATTTCTTACGTGCACTGTCCAGTGTAGACTTGCTGAAGGCATCCTTCATTGCCGCATCAGCTGTGTATTTTGTTTGTTTAGACTTATTTCAGACTTAATGTACTCTAAAAATTAACAACTTACAACATTGCAGTAGCTAGAAATAAGTTTACTGAGAGAGTCGTCAACAGAATTTCTTTCCAATTGAAAGCAGCATTTAACCTAAACTAATTGTTTTCAACATACAGCGCATGACCACCAGGAACTCAAATATCTCAAAGGGTCAAACAAGGCTAATGCATTAATAGTGGAAACAGAATGAGTGGCAGTAATATTTGTTCATACCGAGACATGACCTTGTTGGCATGAACTTTGACATCACTTTACTGTAGAAATTACTGAACAATCCTTACATTGTTATGGTCAGTAACATTAACCAAAGTGTTATGACTATATAGATACAATCTATATCATTGGTACAAGTACAAACATTTTAAAGTACCCTCTGTGTGATGATGATTATGGTTATAAGCGCAGTGTAACTGCTTGAAATTTTAAGTCTTCTGAAAATGTAAATATGAGGTTTTCAAATGACTGGACACTTAAGTGTCATCTGTCAATTAAAATGGCATCTCAGAACCAAGGTTTCAGAACCAATATTTGGATGTTGTTATGATTTTTGTGTCTTTATTCACTTAAGTATTTAGAATGTGTCCATCTGTTAACTTGAGTAAATAACATAGCAACAGCAATAACATAAAATAAACACAACATGAAATACAATACATAAACATAGAATAACAAATAAATAATAATAAAAAGAAAAAACAGCACTCTTTACTCTTCAGCACATCTAACAAACTTCCAAGGTCAGGTGTATAATACAGTGGGGTGCGAAAGTTTGGGCAGCATTGTTAATTTTCCTGATTTACCTTTATAAAAATTAAGAAAATAAAAAAATTAAGTTAAATATATCATGTAGAGGACAAACACAGTGATATTTAAGAAGTGAAATGAAGTTTATATGATTTACAGAAAGTGTGCAATGATTGTTTAAACAAAAGTAGGCAGGTGCATAAATTTAGGCACCAAAAAAAAAACCTTTAGTAGATCCTCCTTTCGCAGAAATAACAGCCTCTAAACGCTTCCTATAGCTTCTGATGAGAGTCTGGGTTGTGGCTGAGGGTATTTTAGACCATTCTTCTTTACAAAACATCTCTAGTTCATTCAGGTTTGATGGTTTTGTTATGCCCAAATAACTCTATTTTAGTTTCATCAGTCCACAGCACCTTGTCCAAATATGCTTTAGCATACCTCAAGCGGCTCTGTTTGTGATGTGGGTGGAGAAAAGGCTTCCTCTGCATCACTCTCCCATACAGCATCTCCTTGTGTAAAGTGCGCCGAATAGTTGAACGATGCACAGTGACTCCATCAGCAGCAAGATCATGTTGTAGATCTTTGGTGCTGGTCTGTGGGTTGTCTCTGACTGTTCTCAACATCCTTCACTTCTGTTTATTCAAGATTTTTCTTGGTCTGCCACTTCGAGCCTTGACTTGAACTGTGCCTGTGGTCTTCCATTTTCTCACAATGTTTCTCACAGTGGAGCCTGAAAGCTGAAATCTCTGAGATAGCTTTCTGTATCCTTCCCCTAAACCATGACGCTGAACAATCTTTGTTTTCAGGTCATTTGAAAGTTGTTTTGAGACTCTTATGCTGCGACTCTTCAGGGAAGATGCAAAGAGGAGAAAAAATTTAAATTGTCCCCCTTAAATACCCTTTCTCATAACTGGAGTCACCTGTGTATGGAGGTCAAGGGTCACTGAACTTACCAAACCAAATTTGAGTTCCAATAATTAGTTCTAAAGGTTTTGAAATCAATAAAATGACAACAGTGCCCAAATTTATGCACCTGCCTACTTTTGTTTAACCAATTATTGCACACTTTCTGTAAATCATATAAACTTCATTTCACTTCTCAAATATCACTGTGTTTGTCCCCTATATGATATATTTAATGGAATTTTTTTATCCAAACAATCAATGCTTTATAAAGGTAAATCAGGAAAATTAACAACGCTGCCCAAACTTTCGCACCCCACTGTATAACTAAAATATAATATAACTGTGTTTAATGTGGAATCCTTCACTTTTTATGGGGAATTTTCTATCTGCAACAACATCGCTACTTTCTTTTAGCCTCTCAGTGTATTTTCTGTATAATGTTGACATGAAGCTAAAGGTACCACACATTCATTTTCCTATAAGTGTGATAGTACAGGCAGATCTAATCAAAAACACTGGCATTTGAGGCATGTAAGGCGTTTAGATGCATTCTTTATATTCTTTTTATATTGCAGTTTTACAGTGAATCATTCAATAAATTCTTCAGTGCAAAGCCTAACACTCAGTATTAATGGGGCCCTGTTTAGATGGCTATCTTTTAGTCTTGTTGTTTAGAAAAAAGTTTTTAGCTTACCAGCAGATGTCCACAGTGCTCCTTTATCAATGACTCCAGTACTGTCTAGGCTTAAATGGTGAGTTGAGTCAAATACTTGACTTCATAGACGCTGTATGGAGTGGTGCCTTAGTACTGCACAACAATCCGCTCACAGCACAATTGTTTTTAATGACTTTGAGAAGTTGGGTGGAGGTCCAAAGTGTGCATACATAAAGCATTTAACGAGCTTCAAACTCCGCCAATCAGGACCAGAGTTCAGGGCCAGAGCTAACCATTTTATTGGACTTTCCTAACTATGTTTGTGTATTCCTGTTCTTATGTGTTAAGCTCAGTATGTGTTCTCCAGCACTGTCCATGAGCTTCTCTATATGTGTGCTTTGCATATGCATGTCTTTCTCTATGTGTGTGTGCACGTTAAGGTCGTTAGTTCCTCTCCAGCATGGGAGAAGGTGTGTGTTCATCGCTGTGCATGTCTTTTGTTCAGAGTGGTCCTGGCAGCTCTTGAGTGGAGCCCCCTTGTTCACTCTGCTTTAATGGCAGGATCAGGGGAGCTGGTTTTGGTGGCTGAAGCGCAGCTCGTGTTATTGGAGAGAAAGCGGGAAGACGCTGGGGTTGGTACGTGAGCACATGGGGGGAGTGTGTGGGGCGGAGGGGGGCGGTGGGGTTCCAGCCTTTGTACACTGGGGGTGTTTTTCAAAGCAGCGCAGACTGGAAGCCATTGGGAGGCTCCTTTGACTTTAATCTTTGGCGTGCCTTTGAAAATTATGGCCGAGGACTGTGCCTTGCTTCATTAAAAGACATGTTCTCTCGTTTCTTGTGTAGTTTCAGCCAGGATTTTTTGCACTCTGTGCTGGTTTCAGCACCCCCCACCCCCCCATAGCACCAACACCACCACCACCACCTCTCCACCCCAACATACGCACACACATCACCTTCCCGTTGCCCCCCTCTTTAGCTTGTGTGCTATCATTACACCTTCTTTTAGGGCCACTCACTTGCAGTGTGCTGTATTACAGCACATCCATTAATACACACAAGATATCCATTCATTTACTGCGTCATATGTCTCTGACACCCTGATGTCACACTATACACCATCAGACAAAAAGTCACAGGAAAGCAGTATGTACATTCGTTCTGAAGCGCTGTTAATTCAGAGAATGGCCTGTGAGATGTTCCATTATGAGTGAGGCTGAACTCATGTGGTGCTCATAGCAAGGAGATCCTCCAATAAGGCATGATAGTGGCATACCTCAATTGGACTCATGTCGGGTGAGTTTGCAGGTTACACCATTCACCATGCATTTCCTGCTGGAATATCCCATCATTGTTGGGGTATATGAAGTCAATGAAGGGCTGCAAATGGTCACCATGAAATGAAATGTAGTGGGCACCATTCAATGACATGTTTAGGGAGACCAGTGGACCCAACCCATGCCATTAGAACACATCCCACACCAGTATGGAACCATCACCAACATACACGTTGCATTGTTAACAACTGGGGTTCATGTTCCTACCCAAACCCTACCATCATTCTGAAACAATTCTGTTGTGCACATTTTGACAGTCCTATACAGTCCATTTAGCAATTTTACAAGCTGAGGTGCTGTGTTTTGTGTTGTGGCACTCTGGTTTGTCTTCTGCTCCCATATTTCATGGAAACTAAAGAACTCTGTACTGACCTGTTGGATATGCATGCGGAGCCTCCTATATTTCATTTGGAAGTTGCTTGTCTGTTTGCACTGACAATGCTAGCCAGATGCTGATGACATATGACACTATGACAAGAGGAATGTGAAATGCCTGGACCTTCAGAAAGGGAATATCACATCTGTCTGGAACCCACTATCTGCCTTGTTGTAACTCTGATAATTCACACTTCCTTGCCATGAGCATGCTGTTCAACCTCACTTACAAAATAACACTTCACAACTTATACAGGTATGGGTGTTCCCAAGCCGTCCCCTGAGGTAACACCTCCTCATAATCCATTTACATACTTTTATTCTATGACTTTTGGTATGTCAGTGTAGCTCATTCTACACAACAATACAGGCCAGACTTTTTCTAGGTCTATTTTAAATTCGTCATGTAGGAATAATGTGTATGATTCAGGGGAATCTATAAGCAGAAATGGACTATAATAAACAAAAATATGGTTTTTGTAAGACTCTACACTCTGGTACTATCCACATAAGAGTGGGTCTTCTTTCAACATAGGCCGACATGTAGTGCCGCCATCTTTCTACAGTAGCCCAGAATGGAAAAACCAGACACTGCCGTTTGCACTCTTTTGGTGATACTATAGAACTGGTGGGGCAATTCAGCTGTTTAATTGGCAGTTTTTGTTTATATTTTTTTATTTAACCTTAAGTGGTACAGAAGTTACATTCTGTTGCTGACATTCAGATTCATATTCATAAGATTCTCCTTTGAATTGCCCCATTCCACCTTCAATAGTAAAAAACAATAATAATTATTAGTATAATGATTTAGGAATCAGAAGATTCAGAAGGATTTGGTGGTCTTCTGGAATAGGAAGAAGACATGTACAGTGAGGAAAATAAGTATTTGAACACCCTGCGACTTTGCAAGTTCTCCTACTTAGAAATCATGGAGGGGTCTGAAATTTTCATCTTAGGTGCATGTCCACTGTGAGAGACATAATCTAAAAAAAATCTGGAAATCACAATGTATGATTTTTATTAATTTATTTGTGTGTTACTGCTGCAAATAAGTATTTGAACACCTGTAAAAATCAATGTTAATATTTGGTACAGTAGCCTTTGTTTGCAATTACAGAGGTCCTGTAGTTTTTCACCAGGTTTGCACACACTGCAGCAGGGATTCTGGCCCATTCCTCCACACAGATCTCCTCCAGATCAGCCAGGTTTCTGGGCTGTCGCTGAGAAACACGGAGTTTGAGTTCCCTCCAAAGATTTTCTATAGGGTTTAGTTTTGGAGACTGGCTAGGCCACTCCAGAACCTTGATATGTTTCTTACAGAGCCACTCCTTGGTTACCCTGGCTGTGTGCTTTGGGTCATTGTCATGTTGGAAGACCCATCTTCAGTGCTCTAACTGAGGGAAGGAGGTTGTTCCCCAAAATCTCGCAATACATGGCCCCGGTCATCCTTTCCTTAATACAGTGCAGTCGTCCGTTCCCATGTGCAGAAAAACACCCCCAAATTGATTTCACAAGTTGTTGTGTAAGTGCAGTACAGTTTTGGAACTACTTTGCTATCTTTTAATTTCATAGTCCACCTTTTCAAATAGATCATTTGTGGTAAAAAACAGTGTGAAGGCAGAGCTAGTCATTAACTTTTCTAGAATTTTTTGTAATAAATATAATTCATTTAATTCTACAGTCTCGTAACTTCTGGGAACATCTCACAACCACACGTGGTACCAACGGCACAGTGTCTATAGGTAAAACAGCAGCTAAATATTTACTGGGAAAGTTTAGTTTAAAAGAACTTGGGGCCCTGTCCTACTACTGGTATTGGACATAGAAGGGGTTACATTACATATACCCATATTCTATATTACATATACCCATTCTGACACCATTTCTAGAACACCATGATGGAATACCAGTTATGAAATCATTGTTGTTGTGACATATGCTACCAGTAGTATGACCTTATAATACTTACAGAAGACACCATGTGACCTCTTTGTCACAATAAGGCTGATCTTTTATGATCTTATAACTGACCCTTCATTATTTTCCCTTAAGGGGAAACGGCTCTGGGCTCTAATGGGTTAAGTAGAATCCAGGTCTGGAACGATCAGTATCTCCTAGGTTTTGAATGGGTTTAAAAGGAAGAACAGAGTTTAGAAATAAAGGTGCAGAAGTTTCTTTGGAGCCATGCTATACACATACCACTATCAGTTCTTTAATGAACCTCTCACTTGTGTGTTTTTTGTAAAATAGCCATTAGCAGTCTTTAAGGAACTAAGTGTGGTATTTCTAAATCAAATCAAACCATGTTTACTGTCATGTCAAATTTACACAGGTGTGAAGGAGAGTAAAATTCTTAGGTACTTAGTCCCTTGTTTGTACTTAATATAACATAAACAATAATACACATTAGACAATAAACATACACAATACTGACCATCAGAATAGCTCTGTTTATCTAAATATACAGTTATATATAACAGTGATATAAAGTTATGAATAGAAGCAACAAAATATACGGATATACACATTCATACATGTAGAAGTAGATATAGAAGAGTAGATATAGAAGAGATGCAGGGTATATAGAGGGGATAGAATAATATATATGCCAGATATTCCAGTGTGTGGATTGTCGGTGGAGATCAGTAATGATCATATAAGTGAGATGTGCAGTGACAGTCTTCTTGACCAACGCACCAGCCGGTAGGGCTGTTCAGTGATGCTGTAGGGAAAGAAACCAGCTTGTCCTGGACTTTATGCTTCTGAACCTCCTCCTGCTCAGCAGCTGCGGGAACAGACAGTGGCTAGGGTGAGTGGAGACCTTTAGAATTCTCCTGGTCTTCCTCCGGCAATGGCTGGTCCAGGAGGTTTGTGAACTGAACCCCTGTGATATGCATCACCCTTTGCAGGGCTTTCCACTCGATGGCAGTGCAGTTGGTCACAGGTGGTTACAGAGCCCGTTAAAATGCTCTCCACAGGCAAATGTTGCAGGTTTCTATAGGATCACTACAAAGAGTCCATTTTGGCACCTTTACTTTTAAGTGTCCTTTCTTGTGGGCCAGCTCTGTCGTAATTCATTCACATATGAATTATCATTAAATTTTGGTTGCAATTATGTAGTACTAGCAGCTTGGCATACCATGGTTCAGATGTAGTGTTGGCCTACATCCAATTTACCTGCTGAGCCAGCCAAGTCCAGCAGTTCCTTTAAATGTGAGGAAGTCGGACAGTTGCTGACAGATCCTTAAAAACCACAATTCTTCACTTAGTGAGTAATACCACATAATCTCTAATCTCTCTAATGTGTACCTATGCATACCTACCTATAGGTAGGAAGACAGAGAGAGAGAGAGAGAGAGAGAGAGAGAGAGATGGTGCTTTCAGAGTGTCTGTATGAAATTCCCCATAAACTTCACTGTAAGGCATATGGCCATGGTCTCCTTAAAAGTCTGTGTTTCTGAGTGTGCACATGTCTCTGTGTGTGTGTGTGTGTGAGGGTCTGTGTGTGTGTGTGTGTGAGGGTCTGTGTGTGTGTGTGTGTGTGTGTGTGTGTGTGAGGGTCTGTGTGTGTGTGTGTCTGTGTGTGTTTCTGTATGTGAGAGTGGGTGTAGTGAGAGAGATGTCTCACCTCAGCCTGGTTTGAGCCTGAAAACGCCAAATGAGTGGTGACAGAAGCAAGGCGGGCGAGAGAGGATCTCTCATGAGGGATTTCTCTCTCCAATGTCGCTCTCTCTCTGAAACACACGTCACCGGTTTGCCAGCCGAGCCGAGCAGCCCTTCAAAACGTGAGAGACAAAAAGCTGAAAAGCGCTGCGGCATGGAGCGAGGGAGCAGAACAACTAGCGACCAAAAACACACCAAAACACTGTGCTTGGTTTCAGCACACAGAGAGAGACATTCCCTGCCACTGCCATATGTGCCAGTAGTGCTTCATTCTAAATTATCATACAGTGAATGTGGGGTCTTAACCTGAGCAGAATAACAAAAAATAGAATTTAATTCATTATGTGTGCTTGTTATCATGTAATTACACAGTAACTATTATGTAACCTCAACACAGTGCACAGCTAAATGGCAGTGGTGCAGATCTATCAATCCATAAAATAAACTAAATGTAGGGGCAATTAATGAAATGGGTTCTCAGTCCCAATCAAGGATCCGTGTTTTCCTTCCATCTCCCATGTTTCCTAAAAACAGCTACTTTTACTCATTAGGTAATCACCAAGCTGATCATGTAGATAATTGAAAACAGCTAAATGAATGTGGTGCAATATCACTAGGACTGACAACCCCTGAATTAGTGTAATGTAACCAGTAATCTAATGTCAGTGCTTATAACTATGTAATTACTTATGTAATGACATGTCAGTAGCGCAGCCATAACCCTCAACATCCAAGAGTATAAAGCAGTTCAAGTACATAGCTGTATATATTGTTCTACTGTCTTCTAGTTGAGAACAATCAATGGAAATGTACTCTTCCAAACCTAGAGAAAGGATTTTACTCCATTTCAATTATTCGAACTCCAGCCTTTGAAGACATTATTGTACAGCACACTGCTCTCTGGCAGATTGCATGGCATTGCGCTGCATTGTTTTTGCATTTGAACCATCAGTTGGACAAAGTCCCAGTCATTTTCAACTTTCACATGAAAAGCCCCGCATCAAAGAGAGAGTGAACAAGCGAGAGATAGACAGAGAGAAAGGGAATGAGGGAGAGAGAAAGTGAAAAAAGTGGAATGATGAGGAATTGTGGACAACAGCGCAACTCATTAGAGGAATTATTCAGAACAGATAGATGGAAGTAGTAAGGAAGCGTTCACAGAGCGCTAGCAGAAAAAGAAAAGGCATTTTTATGTTTGTGAAGACGGAGTGATACAGCATCGAAGATCGAGCCATGGCACTTCATTCAAAGTGACCCTTAATGAAGCACGAGCTGCTTATCAGAGAAAGCGCTTGTCTGAAAGTTAAAGACGAATACAGTGACATGGGGGTCTTTTTGTGGAAGGCCAGCTAATTGTTAGCAAAACAGGTGCTAAAAAGGGAGGGGGTTTTAGTTAGGCATGCAACATGAAAAGTGTGGGCGTCGCTTTGATCACTAAATCTCTAACCTAATCTCGGCTGGGGAGTTGCGCTGCGCTGATGGATCTGTGCGGAATGGGGCTCCATCATTGCCGCCAAGCGCAAAACTCTTCACTCGCGCAAACACCACCTGACAGGCTTCATTCTCAATACCGCTGCCAATTAGAATGCAGTAAAAGTAGGGTATAAAATGCGGTGGTATTGACTCCCAGTGGAGTGTGGAGCTTTAAGCATCTCCCTACTGTTATGGACCTACTAGGAGAAAACACACATGTCTGGAGCTCCGGATCGATTGTGAATTATTAAGTATGAATGTTTCAAGAAGTGCGTTTCCAGAAAGATACGAATCGTCGGCAGCCGAACACATGATCACATTAGCTACGTCTCCAGGTTGTCGATGAGGATGCCACTTGAGGATTTCATTTGAATGCATTCCTAACCTTATTTATTTAATCCTCTCTGTTTTTTTCTTATGTCAGAAAACAACCCATAAAGTTAAGGAATATTTGCACACCCAGAAGTTGCAAGTTGGAGAAGTTGGAGAGATATATCTTTCAACCTTGCAGGATGAAGAGTATGGACTCAGTAGCAGTATCCTATTATTGCTGCCCTCACACTGACTTAAATAAGAGCTGCTAGGTTTCCTTCTGCTATGTTGGTCTTGAGAGAATGTGCCCAGCATTCCCACACACCTAAGAATGTCACTGGCATGTTAATAATTGAATGCAAATAATCTGTGTATAGAGTTTGCGAGAAACTTTGACCTGAAAGATGGAGATAAGGAGGAGGGGCTGCATTGTATTGCGAGAAATTAAATCCAAACTTACAGAAGCTTCATACAATAGTCTTGTGAGAATGTACAAACAAGAATCCCCAAAAAGCCAGTCATTTTAGGTACATGCTGACAACTCTTTATCCACCTTTTTAACGATGTGAATAGAACTGCTGGGTTTAGTTAGAAACTGCAAAATGCAGGGACAAAAATGAGCCTTCTATACATCACTATACTGCTTGTATTCACTGCACAGTACCTGTCTGACGGGGATCTTAGACGAATCGTCCTGTGTAGGTGAATGCGATTTTAGGGTCATGCTTAGCGCTGTTGGTAAGTGTTTGTGCACAGAAATAGATCCTATTAAACATTCCCCTAGTCACTGTTCTTCTCCTGCATTCCCCCCTCCAATAGCGAGGTCCCCTACGGCCTTCAATAATTAATGGCAGGAATTTCAGGGGATTCAGCAGATATTTTTCTCCCCCTTATTTGGTGGCAAAAATTCTTTTATTTACCACATGTATAATGGAATATGAAACCACACACAACTCCATGCTTTGACTTTAGGCTAATTTGTAAGTGGGTGCGAAAGGTTCTTTTCTTTTGTTGCAATAAAGACCCCCGAGCTGGTTCTGTCTAGCTGTCTATCAGCTGGGGTAAGCACAGGAACTTTGAGGCGCTACAATGTCTTCGCCTTGTGGATAATACAACCGCCAGCCTGGCAAGCTAGTTTTAATGACCCACCCATTAAATGTGCTGGAATTGTGCACAAAACTAGGGTAAACTCTATGTAAGTCAATAGAACCAGTTTCTTTTTCCTAAGCAAAGTTCTGTTGGTCCATTCATCATGAAATTTTCACACAAGATAAATGTCAGCTGCTGTGTTCAAATGAAATCAAAATTCACAAATGATAGCGGAGACTAAAGGCAGCCACAGTTCCACATTTATTAATATCACACCCCCAACAACAACCTGAATGTAGTAGCCATGCTATGTGATCTTATGTACGAATGTTAGCAATAAGCATGCACTAAGACTAAACTGTGTAACAAGCTAGTTTGTTTACAGAGAGTTCATTATATTTTCTTGCTTGTGTGCGTTTCAACATGTTGCTAGAGCTCACCATAACAGAGAAAACATTCATTCTAGGATTAAATCATGGGTTTGGAACTGGTCATTTTTGAACCTCAACCAAAGCCACACACCTTTTATGTAGACATTATGTAGACACCACTTGTTAGCTTTATTAGTAGCTCCGGAGTAAAAATTTTGAAACCTCAGATGCACAATATGTCTTGGCTGATCAGTTACCTTTAGAGTTAAATATTTAGCCCAGGCACTTGGGGGCTTTTACCAGCTGCCACTACTACAAGGTTGGGAAGGGTGAAGTGACAGGGTGAAAGGATTAGAATGGAGAACCGAGGGCCATATTTGCTGGAGAGATGGCTGCCGACTGCTCCAAGACATTGCAGTGGGTCTACTAACAATTTCCTGACTGTGTTTCTGAGCTACCAAAGTTAAGACCAACTTCTTCAGCATGTTCAGCGCATGTAATGTGTGAGGAATCAAAGCTTGTTCTTTCATAAAACATCTCAACCACAGCGATGTTCAAAACATAATACTCCCAAGTCCATTGTGAAATAAATGCTATGAAATGCTTCTTCTTACATCACCGGTAGTTTGCTGAAACATGTGGGAAAATTTTGTTAAAAGAGTCTTTTTTTTGGTGTATTAAAAAATGATACTCATATATTCACAAGAAGAAAGAGTGGGCTGTAGATCGCCAAAATTACAAATACACCCATCATCAAAAGAAGAGTCGTGCCCTGAGGGAAGTGTGGGATTGCAGTGCTATTCGGAAGGAAGATAAAGGTTAACAGGAACAATAAATGATGATAAATTTAGACCGATATGGGTAATATTTACTGAGCTACACATACACACGTAATATCTCTCAGTATGGCGTCGGGATGCCATGTTTGCTAATGCAACATGCCAGACATCTTGGCATGGAGTTATAGAGGTTCCTAACGGTGTCCATCCCCAATAGTCGGGATGGTAGGGATGTTAATGAAAGGACACTAGTCCTTCTTTATGTGTGACGCGTGACAGCAATCTGTTCATCTTGGTGCTGACCACGGCGCCTCCCTTCAGTGAGAAGTCCTGCTTTTTTTGGTGGTCTCCAAAAAAAGCAGGACTTCTCACTGAAGATGATCTGCTGCCATTCCGTTTCACTCTATGACAGTGTGGCACGAAACCATTGCAGCCTTTGGTGACATTGAGGTGATGTTAGGGGCAGTCATAACGGTGCTGGCACTGACTACAGAACAACTCATGTAGGGCATCACTGCTTGCTGAAGGTCTGCCATTAAGGTTATTGGGTCAGTCAGGTACAGAGATGCCTACATGACATGTGTGGCCGAGGGTGAAACTTGAATCATTAACATGTCTCACAGTGTAAACCTACCCACCAAGATTTTTTTTCCTGTTGATTGATTCCTCCTGCGTTCAATTATTTGTGCAACTATTTTTTTAAATATGAGTGTAATTATGTAATTATGTAAATCGCAATAATAATAATAACTCTACACTATTAATGGTCTCTCACCCTAGTCACTATTTAAAAGGTCTCTCTCCACTGGCGTGGTAATCTGGAGATACTTCAGAACGGCCGGAGTGTAGGTAGCTGTAGTGTTGTGAATTTCTGCTGGATTGACAGAGAGGATCCGGAGCGAAACACATACACAACACAAGGTAACGATCATACAGCATCAGTTAAATAAATGCATGAAGGATTGTATAGGATCATTACAGCGTACTGAGCAGAATAGATCAATGGGAATTAATCAATGCCTGTGGATATAAACAGAGAAAATGTGTCTGAGAGAGACACACAGAGAGAAAGAGAGAGAGAGAGAGAGAGAGAGAGAGAGAGAGACTCAGTGACGGAGGGTGCACGAGTGTGTGTGTTCGTGTGTGTGACAGAGAACAGTTCCAGTAATGAGCCCTTTTATAGGCTTTAATTTGTTGGCCTCCCCTGGGAGAGACTGATGGATGAATGCTCTTTATGCTCTCTCTCTCTCGCTCTCTCTCTCTCTCTCTCTCTCTCACTCTCTCTCTCTCACACACTCTCTCTCCTTCTCTCTCTCTCTCTTTCTGTCATTGTTTCTCTATCTGTGTACCCTATCTGTGACTCTCCATCTTTCTTATGTTTCATTCTCTATCCCTCTATTGTGTCTTTCCTCTTTTTGTTTTCCTCTTTGTCTCACTTTCTCTCTCTCTCTTGCATTCTTTCTCTACATCCACCTCTTTGTCCCACTCTTTTCTTTTTCTCCTTTCTCTCTCTTAATCTTTCTTCATTTCACTTTTTTCTCTTTCCCTCTGTCTGTCACCATCCCTTTCTACCTCTCTATCTCTTTATATCTCTCTCTGTGTATCTGTTTCTTTCCTTATTCTGTTTTTGTCTTATCCTCTCTCTCTGTTTATCAGTTTTCTTTTCCTCTCTTCTTTCTGTCACTCTCTCTCCTGCTCTTTTTCCTTTTCTGTTTTTCTGTCTCTTTGACATATTCTCTGCCTTTGTGTTCTTCTCTCTTTGCATAATTTTCTGTCTCGTTTCTGTCTTCTCTCTCTTCCATTTTTTCACTTATTTCATTCTCTCTTTTCTTCTTTCTATCTTCCTCACTTTCTCTTTGCCTCTCCTTTCCTTGATTCACTCCTTATCCCCCTGTTTCTCATTCTTCATTATTCGTTCTTCATCTCTTTTTTCCTCTTTCATTCTTTTACTCTGTTTGCCTCTGTCACCATTGCTCTCTCTCTCTCTCTCTCTCTCTCTCTCTCTCTCTCTTTCTTATTTGTCTTTCTTTCCTGTTTTTCTGTTTCTATCTTATTCTCTCACAGTCAGTCTCTTCTTGTTTATGTATATCTCTCTCGTTCTCTTTCTTTATCTGATTGTTCACTTTCTTTCTATATGTAACACATACTGTGCTGCTATAAACAAGCAGGTTATAATTCCTATTAATGATGAGGAAAATAATTAAACAATGAACTGAACTCTCTATATAATATCTAATTTCCTGCTGAGCATCAATACATGGTAACCTCACTGGAGAACAAGGACATTCCTTTCATGTTGATACATTATAATGTGATTTTCTTTATCATTACTACATAACCTGGAGATTAGATGGCATGCTTTCAGCTCTGATATTTGATATTTTTATATGACACCAGTGATATGCCATCAAGTAGCTTCTCCATTTTCCCTCATGATGGCATAAGAAGTTTTTATGAATCAAATCAGAACACGGACAGTATTTTGCCTATAGGCGTCTCATAGTGAATCCCAGCCAGCTCCTGTTACATATTTCCTTTGGGGGATTGGGCGTGGGGGGTTGTGAATGAAATTTAGAAACTTTAAATCTTTTTTTTTCACCAGTTGGCAGCTTAGACGCATGATAAAAATGACCCATCCGCAAGGATAACGCTGACTGACAGCCCGGCGTGAATGGAAATAGTTCGGTGTTACACACTGTTACCTACACCAGTTCAAAGCACAGGCTTCTCCCAGCATTTCAAAGCTTGTTGTGGTGTGCTTCCTTGATGTTTTGCTTCCAGTTCGACCCTGTTGGAATAGAGAAGATGTGCTTGGCCGTATTCTTTCACAGGGCAATACACAGAGCAATGAACTGTTAGGTCATATAAGGGATCATTATAGAATCTAAGAAGGTATTGCATTTGGTATAAATACTCAGTAAGTAAAATGAGTAAAGCTTTAGCTATGGGCTTTCACTGTCATATATAGGCTTCAACAAGGGCTAAGCTCACTGGGCCAAAAATTTGTCACCTAGTGTGTTTAAGGTGGCAGAAATTTTCTTCAGAATTATGCCACAGGAAGGCATCCACCATCCCCTTGTATCCCCCTGTTATTGGTGCTCATAGAGGTATTACACATTATTAGGTATGTTTCAGCCACAGATGAATAATTTTTTGCCTGTTCAGGTTATTTTTTCAGTGCAACTAATTAGGAATGTGAAAAGCAGCATATTCTCACTATTCAAGACCAGATTTAATGTATATAGGTATTTATAGGTGGCACTATATGCAAGACAGAAGTAACTAGGAAGTGCCCAGACCTGAAACTGAAGACTTTCGGATTTATCTCCCCGGTGAGCATTGCTAAGGTGTATGGTGCCTATAGAACACTGAGGAGTGAAGCAGAAAAAACACATAACCTGAAAGCATGAGGAAGAATCACTCAGCAGAACCAACACTCAATAGTGTAAGCTTTCTGAACAACTACTGAGAGAACTAAGACTCAACAGGAAGAAATGTCCCTGAGGAACCATGAAGAATCATAAGGAAGATTAGCTAGAGGCATTGGGATTATACAAAAGGACAGATACACCTGTAATGATAGTGGGAATGATGCTGCATCAACAAGCCTGATCTGACTCATTCACCTGGACCGAGCTTTCAGTACTGACCAATACAAACTCTGCAGTAGCAGATGAGCTATTGTCTCTGACTTTACATCTACAAGGTGGCCCAGCATGGTAGGAGTGTCAAATAGAGTGAGTGGTCACAGTGTTTGAGAACTCCAGCACATGTCCCAGATCAACACCCATTAACGGACCACCATCACCTCAGTGTCAGATGATAAAATGAACAATGAGTAACCAGTTGGACAGCACCTAAGACAGTATTGGATAATAATGTTTGGGTAAATGCCTTTTATCCCCTTATTGTGATGTCAGTGCTCAAACTTTTCAGAAGTGTGCTGCACTGGTTTTGCGTAAGGCTATACTTGGCAATGCTAATTAAGGCTGAAAGCCACTCAGGACCAGAGAGATGCATGAAAAGGAAATCATGATTACATTCATTCAAAAAAACACATTGCTAATATGTGCATTCACCATCCCCATTTCACCTTTCTCTCTTTTGGTGGTGTTACCTTTAAGTTTGTTAAATGCAGGTCTTGAATTCACTATGTGAAAGTCAGGCAGGATTGTGAGAAAACTGCAGCAGGCTGGGGAAGCGAAGCGTGCTGGAGTGCGCTCATGCTTTCCCTCTCTGCTCTCTCCATTTCAGGCAGCGCATCTGGGACGAGATGAAAAGATGCTTTACTCTGTTCATCACCTGTTTTCCTCCCTCCCTCGTCTCCCCGCACCCCTGCTCTGCTTCGCATTGATGCAAACGCCAGAGAAGCAATGAGAGAGCCATGAGTGAGTAGAAAAATATTGGTTTGGCTTTTTGCCTGCGGTTATGTTTTGCCTATTCTGTTTTCTTTATTTTTTTTTTCGGCCCTGTGTTCTCTTTTTTTTTCTTCCTGATGGCTGCACGTCACTTGTAAATCGCACCTCCAAGTGAATTCCAGTGTGCTTTAGCTCAAGGCGCCCTTACATAAGCGTATGATGTGTTGTGTGGAGTAGGACCGCCGGGGTATGGGTTAGAGGAGTCACACTGAGGCCTAAAGTTCACAGCCTTTTTTCTACCAGAGAGTCAGCGACTGACTGACTGCGCTCGGTAATGAAAAATATCCTTGTTTTTCTTTAGCACGCAGCTACACAAAAAATCAGACATGTAGAGTTTGAATTGATTTGCGCTACTGCTGGAGCTACTGTAAAGTGTCAGCTGTGAAATATTGCTTATAAAATGTTACACCAAGAGTACCTTTCACTTCCACTCAGGGCTGGGGCGGTTCTTATTTGCAGACAAGGACATACTTTGTGCAAAATAACTTTTTCTAAAATCTGCACATTTTCATCTTCCTCAACACTCATCAAAGAGTAGTCGCATCAGTATCTCAGTATGGCGCCAGACTGCTATGTTTTCTAACACAACATGTAGTTGTCTCAGCATGGAGTTGTAGAGGTTCCTAATGGAGTCCTGTGATGATCCATCCCATGCAACCTGAATATTCTTACACAGTTCCAGCAGATTTTCCAGTAGGGGTAGACTCAGACTGACACCAGGCCTCTTGGACATGTAACATGTGAGAAAGCCCATTCAGTGCCAGTGATGGCTCCTCATTCTGCTCCAGTGCCTGCCTTCCTATCTGCTGATCTGCTAACCAAACAGCTGGCTTCTCCACCTCCCAGACTGCCAACAGTCTCCTTCCCTGCCCATGGCTTTCAAATTTACTGGTTCACCAGCAAACTGGCATGATGACCACTGCCACTGAACCTCTGGACCTAAAGATTCCTTCATCTGCCTCTCCTGTTACTGCTCTCTGAGCAGCTCCTGTTCCAGATTTTAGGTCTGCTGATCCTGAGCCAGCTCCTAGAGCTGCTCAGTCTGTACCAGGTCCTGCCTTGTTCCCTCTCCTAGCCCAGGTGATTAACTGCCTGCCAATGGGGCCTTCTGTCCATTGTGGTCATTCCTCCTCATGGTCCAGGCCCACACGATTTGTGCTTCTGGTGGCGTTCATTAGTGGGGGTTCTGTCTCATACTATCCCCTCCTGGGCCTGTGTGGTAATGCACATGGCTACTGACATGCGCTTTTCTTTTTCTGCTTCATTCATTGCATAACCTGCAGAAGATCACTGACTCATTAAGGCTACTACATATGCCCCTTTGTTTGCCCAGTGAGTTTGTGAAGTGTTGAGTTCTGAGCTGTGTTTTATTTGTGTTCATCTTGTCCGTGTTTTTGATTCTCGTCATTTGGTTTTTGATCAATTAATATGTCTCTGATTTTGCCTGCCTGTGTATTGGCTTATTACCCGGATATCAGGCATGAGAACTACGTGATATGTAGTGGTGTCTAATGTTTTGCTTGCAAAAGGGTCTTTGGTGTACTGAACACCAGATCACAGCTGACTGCTGAGGACCATTCTCAGCACAGCAGTTGCAGCAGCATAATAGTGACGTGTGGTGCTAAGGTTTTTACAAGGGGTGTATGAATAAAATAAATCAAAATCACCCCACACATTGGAAGAAAAAAAAAATATATATATACTGTATATCTGTATATATAAAAAATCACTATGTGCAGAGTATGTACAGATTGAACTATAATGTGGATGTAGAAATTTCTAACATAACATTCATCACTACACCACTTTGTAAGCAGCTACTGAGCTGATATTTAGGGCTGTGGCTGGTCGGTGAGGGCCTTTTGGCAGTTGTCTCGATTTGCCCGATATCCCGTGGTCTGCCTGGATCCTGTACAGAGCCCCATCTGCCCACTCTGATCACTCAACAAAGTGTCTTAATTACGGCCCATTGCTTTTGTCTTTGTCTTAAAGGGGCACTTCACTTAGACAAGATGAATAACAACACTTCATTGTAAAAATGCCTCATATGGGTGTAATATTGTATTATAATTCATTATTCCATGATTTATAAACCTGATGCTACTATCCATTATAATGGCTTTAAAAAATAGAAAAAAAAAACTCTGCACAATTATAAATCACCTATAACACAAAAAAACTCATGAACCGTTAAAATGCTGTCACTGAGTAAAGTGAGCAATACTGTGTCTGTCAAAAAGCGATCTCTATTATACTGTATATTTGTTATTATTGCAAGACCAGTTGCAAAAGCCTTTTGCCCTACAAAGTTAATCAGGTGCTGTTTAGACACCTTTCATCCAGCAGGTAAACGTTGCCCTGATCTAAATTTCCTCACCTTCATTTTTTTTTTCAGCCTGGTTACATAACCTTTAAGATGTGCTCCTTGCAAGGTTAGTCTGAACAGACCACACCACCAAACTGGCCCATATGCAGGAAAGAACAATGCTTCACTTTTCTCACTTACCCAGGGATAAATGATCATGACTGCAGAAGGATGCAGGACCAGTTCAGCTTTAGCTTCATCTTCCAGCATCACAGAAGCAAACACAAAGTTCCTACAGCTGAGAGCTGGGCTTATCACCCACATGCGTTTGAGCTTGCTGTACAAGGTGCACATTACTCAGCCACAGCTTTGTCTTTGGTTTGTGTGATTGATTTCTTTAACCGTTGCTTTCCGGCTTCTAACTATTCTTTGACACTGCAGCCTCATTCCTCTATGGAAACGTTTTGCCATTTCTTTGGAAAGATAAGGCTTGTGATGTGTGCCATTTGTTTGCCCAGAAACATTAGCCTAAATGTTTATAGGGGCCCCGGTAGTGGGGAATTATGACAAATATCAAGTTGTATTGGCATAAAAGTCTCATGAATTCCAGTCACATTGCCACATATCCAAGTGTATAATAGATTTCTGTATCCCAAATCAGATTCCCAATTTTCATGTGCTTTTGCTGTTTACACTAGCATGCAAAAAAAAAAAATAATAAAATAAAAAAAAACACCTAAAGATTCCCATAATGAAGAAATAAAAACAATTTGTCCACTTTTACCTGTAGTATGGTCATATCCTTAGGTGTTTTAGTCATATCTGGACAAAACAATAGCTTTTATTTTACAAAATAGTGTCTGCTGTAATCTTTTTTTAAGAAAGTTAAAAAATAAGGAAATTTTACAATAATGTCTTTGTGCTTTAGTAAATCGTTGTTAAAAACGTTTTCAGCTCAAATCCAATAAAATGCATTCTAATAACTTGTTTATATGTCACCAAATAATAATGATGGTTCATTATTTAAGCGTCATAAAATATTAATAAATCTTTACTACCAAGTTGTAAATTACTTTATAAGTAATTTTGGAACTTTTCTATTCCTCTGTTCATCTCTGTTTTCTGTTCATCACTTTAGGGCAACCTAGAGATTAAATGTATTAAAAATATATATAAATAAAAGATTTTTGCATAAAACTGAAAATATGCAAATACCTTATATCTGTAATAATTTTATGTCCTCTATTTATTATATACAAAAAAGTACTAATGAAGTATTACCGTGTCCCATGTGTATGTATCTATACCTATATGTATTCAAGGGGCTATTTAATTTTTTTTAATTTATTATCATTTTTTTTACTTATTGGGTCATGTGTTTCCATTCATTTGTGAATTTATCATGAAATGTACACATAATTTAGGATAACATAATTTAAAATTATTTAAAAAACTGGCAAATGGAGACATTTTGTTTCGTATTTCAGTTTTATTTATATTATATAACAGATTATTTCAGACGCACTCTGTTTTTTCAGGGCATTATGTTTTGAAAACAATCACAACCAGTATGTGGGGCAACATTACATGGTGATAAAACTACCACTACCACTGGAAATGAAATCTGACTGTATATTTTAGATATGCCTTTTGAATCTAACACAGAAATGTTTCTTTAATGTCTTTTAAAGTCAGTTCTTCTCTAATTGTGTAAGTTTTTTTCTTCTATCTTTTCTCACCTCCCAAATCCCACATTTCCTCCCCATCAATCAGTCAAGTTAGACGGCCCCTGCGGTGCTACTGAGGGGGAACAATATGTTTTGACCTTAAGCTCCACCCCCAGTTCCGCCCCCCCAGCTTGTCTTCTCGCACAAGGCAGGTTTAGGCCGCCTCCCCTTTTCTCCTCCAGGAGCTTCTGGATCAATAACTCTGTGACACAATACAAACGAGCCATGACCGCACACACACCCCTACTGCATGCAGACATGCGGCACACCCACACACAAATCTCAAACACACGTATCCCACTTCTACACACACATCTCACACACAAATGAACACACACACCCCACACCTACACATACACGTTTGTTTCTGTTAATTGTTATGGCATTACATAGACTTCTATACACTACTAGCTTAACGCTAACCATAACCTTACCATTATGTTAACCTTACTCTGACCTTAAAGCTTTATGGCTTACATTGTACATCCCACACATGCATCCCAGACTCACAGGCACACATTGACACACACATATACAGAGCACACGCACACATACATACATATCCCACGCACAAACACATACACATACACACAGACATTCACACACACACACACTCAGACTCACACACAGACACATACACACATATCCCACAAACACACACACACACACACATTCCACACTCAGACACACACACACACACACACACACTCAGACACTCAGACACACACACACAGATACACATATCCCACAAACACACACACACACACATTCCACACTCAGACACACACACACACACACACACACAGACACTCAGACACACACACACACACACATATACACATATCCCACAAACACACACACACACACACATTCCACACTCTCACACACACACACTCAGATACACACACACACTCAGACACACACACAGACACATACACACATTTCCCACGAACACACACATTCCACATTCACACACACACACACACACACACAGCTCAGGTGCACACACAGAAACATGCATGTACACACGTGCACACACACACACAGCTTAGGCACACACGCGCATGCATGCACACATGCACACACACTCAGACACATACACACATATCCCACAAACACACACACCTCACACCTATTGTAATATAGAATGTCATTTATATTGTATACTTTAGATTTAGACTTTTTTACCATTTTACATTTTTAGAGCACACAAATACTCTCTCACTCTTTCTATCTCTCTCTTACTCTCTCTTTTTTTTCTCTCCATCATGGAACAGGACTAAATGTTAGGTCATTGCCAGGGCTGTGCTTTGCATCACAGTATGAGACAGAAAAGGAGAGAAAAGCAAAAGAGACAGAGAAAGACAGAACAGAAAAGAGAGAGATTCAATGAAAGAGAGAGATTAAGAAGGAGAAAAAGAAAGTGAAACAGACAGACAGAGAGAGAGGGGAAGAGATTAAGAAAGAGAGATTAAGAAAGAACGAAAGAGCCAGGGAGAGAGCAGCTAAAAGGCGTCTGGCATTAGGGGTGCTGAGGCGGGGAAGCTTTAATTATTTTTGCCCCGTGTGGCTCTGTGGCTCAGCGGTCACTTCTGCCTATTGTTTACTCAAAGTGCTTATTACACTGGCCTCACCATTGCCACCCTGGGGGAACACACACACATATTCCACTCTTCACACTCCTCCCGCACGCCCGACTACATCTACTGTGGCAAAATTGTGTTAATTTACCCAGTGAGAAGTATTAACCATATTATATCAAATAACTGCCACAGACAATTCGCTAGCCAGGCCCGTGACTTCATTTTAATTGATTTCCTTACATGCTCTCACCCCACATTGATTCAGTTTCCACTGACGGAGTGTTTATTAAAAGCATTACACTGAGAAATATATAAATCATTATTGCTCGTCAGCTGCATATGTGCTTGGTTTTATATATGAAGACATCGAACCTTGCGCTTGCAGAACGCCAGAAGATTTTGATTATGTTTCTATACATTCTGTTCTTTTTGCAAAGAAAAAAATGATATTGAACCAGGGAGCACAAAAGTGAGTCACAGCTTCACTTTTGGAGCATATGTGTCAAAAGATCTGAGACACAAATCACTTTAAACCTTTAAACCGAAATGTATATTTGCAAATGACAAGTTATTCTTTGCCTACTATTTTATTGCAGCGGGAAATTAAAATGTAAGACTTAAGATTTAAGCTAATGCTTCATTTAGGTTGGTACGGTGGCACAGTGGATACGGTTGCCTCTCGTTAAGACGGGTCTTGGTTTTGATTCCCAGCTGTGATGTGAGTCTTTTTTTGTATGGAGTTTACATGTGTCTGTGTGGGTTTCTTCCAGGTGCTAAGGTTTCCTCCCGCAGTCCAAAGACATGGTGTCAGGCAAGGTGGAGATGCAAAACTGCCCCGCCAAGGTGTAAATGTGTATGCCGGTATGTCTGACCTGTGATGGACTGGCTGCCTGTCCAGGGTGTTTCTGCCTTCTGTCTATTGGATGCTGTGATAGGCTCCAGCACCCCTCCTGAATCAAAAGGATGAAGCGGTTTTGCAGATGAGTGAGTAATATTTCGTATTAAATATCATTATAGTTGTTGTATTTAAACTCAAGCACTGAAGTCTTAAAGTAATACTTTTAATCCATTAACAAATGTTTCAAACATTTATTCAGGATTTTTAATTGTTCTCTGGTGTCTGCATAGAAGGTGTGCAAATTTGGTTGGAGTGAAAAATGGCCAAATGCTGTTTTACATGCCCATTTACAACGATATAGAATGCAACAAGCAGTTTCCCTTTTTTGTGAGCTGTGTAACTGTGTAACTGTTTTGTGTGAGGTATAAAGATGCGGGAACTAAAGTTAACTTTTTTATTCACCAACTTATTTAGCAAATTTCCAGTTCCACCTGAAATGGTGCTGCATTTTTGCTCTTGTATAAGCTACAAGCTAGGAAGTAACGTGGGAAGAAACACATGCTTAAGAAGCTGTCAAAGCAAAGCCAACTTCTGTTCATCATGTTTAAGATTAACACCAACCATGTCCATTGACATATCAGTTTCTTGATAAGGCTATTAAAAAAGCATTTCCCTTCATAGTCTCATGTACATTGCTGTTGTTTTCTTGTCAGTGTGGATTAGATCTCAGGTTAGGTTTAGAGCTAGGGTTCATTTTAGACCTAGAGTTAGGGACAGGGCTAGGGTTTAGTTTAGAGCTAGAGATGGGTTAGGGTTACAAGTGGGCTTCAGTTTAGAGCCAGAGTTAGGGTTAGGGTTAGAGCTGCAGTTAGGGTTAGTGCTTGAGGTAAATTCAGTGTTAGGTTCACGGTTAGCAATAGGGGTTTAGGCTTAGGGCTAGCCCTCACGATAAAGTTAGTGCCTGAGTTAGGGTTTAGGCTATGGTTAGAGCTAGGATTACACTTAGGGTTGGGCTTAGAGCTAGATTTAGGGTCTAGTGTTAATGTTAGAATCAGTGAGGGAACAAATAATGATGATGATTCTCTAGTGGCTTGCCTTTCACTCTCTATGCCTTTATGCCTTTGCTCCAAAGTAACTTCCAGGGACACAGGAAATAGCAGTGCTGAAGGCACAGCAGAAACTCCAGATTATTGTTGCTTGCCATATTTTGAAATGTATTATTGTTATTATTATTATTATTATTATTATTATTATTAATGACTGGTCATGGATTGACATACTGGGAGACTTCTGTACTTCTGTATCTCAAAAAATATAGCCCATATCAGTCTGAATTGATCATCATTTATTGTTCCAGGTAACCTTTACATTCCTTCGCAATAGCATTATAGCATTGCAATCCAACACTTACTTTTGGGTGCAACTAATCTTTTGATGATGAGTGGATATTTATATATATATATATTTAGTATAAAGGCACGTGTGTGTAGGTGTGTGTGTTTCTCACTTTGAGCACATTTGCTACAAGGCGTCGCCACACTCATTTTTATCTTGGGCCTTTTTACCAGCTGTCTACCTCTTAAAGGCATGCTGTTTGGCCAAGAGAAAATCCTACTAATCATCTTTTTGTGTTTGAGGGCACAATATGCTGGAGCAGGCGGGGTGCAGGCACAACAAACGCACACACATGCACTTGTACACACTCATACACACATACACAGAGGGTGGGTGAGCGAGGAGAGAGACTGTCTCATGCACACATGCCATTTTTCCTCACTCACACTAGCAAACACACAGCACATACACATACCACTCTGTCCTCGCTGTTATACACACACACACACACACACACACACACTCCCCACCAAGCTTCCACTCTCACGTCCTCCATGCCCTGAGGGAATGAACGAGGGGGGTGCTTTAGTATAATCACTTGTTAGGGGTCTAGTGCGGATAGAGTACAGTAGATTGGCTTCAGTGAGACACACACACACTCCTCTAGCTACCTCTCTCTGTTTCTCTCTTGCTCACTCTATCCCCCACACCCCCACCCCCCCACTGCAGGGAGAAGCCCTTCCATTCATTCATCAAAGCAATCCTTTACTCCCACTGCCAGAGGATGACAGGGGGACAAGTTCTTTTGTTTCTCCTTCCCTTAAAGCAGGAGCCTCATGCAGGCCCCCATTGCCTCCAGTTAAGACAGACTAGAACATTTGATATCTAACGCAGAGCGTCTGTGATCCACTTCTGTATGAAGGTTTAGTGAGCACCAAGCCAAACGTGAGATTCCTTCTAGTGAACAAGCTTGGAATTCTTAGCTTTAGCATTTGTAATCCTTTCGCTTGGAGATAAATAAGGTATGATATGCCTTTGCATCTGTACTAAAGCATGTATTAAACTGTTTGATGACATTGTTGAATCATATATAGCCTTAAAAAAAGGTGCTTAGGAGTGACGCCATAGAAGAATCGCTATTGGTTTCCATATAGGAAGTTCTCAGCAGATGCTTCTACAAAGAAGATATCCTGAGAGCCTCCACATAATGTCAAAGTTCTCTCTTTGTCTCTTCTCTCTTGCTCTCTTTCTCTATATCCGTAGATAGATAGATTCTCTATTTTGGTCAATTTTTACTTTTATGCATCCTTTGAACACAGCAGCTGAATGATGAATGGAAAAAAGTCTGGTTCCATTGACATACATTAAAATTAAATTAGGATTTAGGCCTCTCCCATAAAGTTGGCATTTAAGAGCCGTTTGTTTCTCTTTGGACAGCAACAAGATAAAAAATAAATCAAGCCTTTTTCTCTGTTCGGTTATGTCATTTTGTAACACTGACCTTATTGCTCACCTGCCAGCTGTCTTGGCACACCCACACAATACAAAGAGAGCTAAACAGTAAATACCTGCCACTCTAAAACGTCATGCTTCAGTCTAGCTTGCGAAGGTGGATCGAGCCTACTGACTTGTTTTACCTGACTTTCAGGAGGGGATTCAGGCTCGAACTGACACAGCAGAACAGACACCATTGTAAGAAAATCGTAAGAGGCGGGGCAGTGGAAGTTGACCGATAAGAACAGTGGGCAAGATGACCAATCAGGGCACACTGGGCTCATCGGCAAACACAGCTCTAATAGAGGCGGTTTAGGGAAAGGGTACTGTACTAGATGTACTGTATGAGAAAATTATGTGTCTGAGCAAAAGTGAAGCACCTCAAATCATTTCTTGCAGACCCCAAAATATATAACTGTGAACAGTAAAAATGAGCATAATAGGCCCCCTTTAAAAGAAGCTATGATCAGTAGTAATAGGCTATGACTTTCCATGCAATACTCACATTAAAGAACACCCTCCTTTTGTACATTTAGGTCAAAGTGGGATCTAGGCTAGATTTTATTACTGACACAGTCTTTATTAAGTTGGGCTCTCATCTCATCCGAATGAAGAGAAAATTGTCTGAAAATTGTCTGAAAATGATGATAGGACTCTGATTAATAGGCTACAACAAAGTAAAACAACAAAAATAGAGAAAGCAGAATTTAGTGGACAGACATTTAAGAAAAGTGCTTTTCTGTATTCAAAAATCAGTCACTGAGGCATTCCCATGTGAAGGCTGTTCATCACAGGCTAACTGTGCCCTAGCTGTCAAAGTTTGAAAGCAGAACTAAACACTATTACTAATAGCACTAAAATATGAATGGTGCCTTGACATCATATTTACCAGCGCGCTGAAAGGCGTCTGCTAAATGTGGTGAAGGGGCGATGGGAGGAGGGAGTATAAAGGCGGGTGGTGGGGTGGGGGGGTGAAGAGGGTGGTTGTGGGACCCATCTCTTGCCATTAGATGTTGTGCGTGAGCTGTCAGCAGAAGGCGCGCTGGGCTGCCAGGCGTGTGTGCACGCATGTGTGTCTGCGAGCTAGCCTACAGCACGCCCCCAGCTCCTCTTTGACTCAAAGCTCTCATTTCACTGCTCCTCTCATTCTTATGGGCCACTAACGCCTTCTGCAACTGCCTGGGACACACGCAGAGTGTGTGCATGTGTGTCTGTGTGAGCGTGCTTTACAGGGCTGGTGTCTCTGATATGCTTCGGAATATGCTACTGCTCTTGTACTGAATCTGAATCTGTAGCTCTATATAACAGGTGCGCAGTATAGAACTGCATTCAAGTTCAGAAAGGGAGGTCAGCCAAAGAAATGCTCCATTTAAAACTTTAAATTAGGTCAATGAAAATTTGCCACTTTAGGTGAGCTTTGTAGTGATCAATCTCAACCAAACTCATTAAAAACCTGCAGATCTGACATTTAAAACAGACACTTTTTAGCTATTTTCCAAAGGTATCCAGACCATCCGTCTATTTAGTCACTGCAGCTACTCTAAGGTGCACACATTGCTGACACAGATGTTCAGCTGCGCTGATAATCCATCTCATACATCTTAAATATTCTGTGGTAGGCATGGAGATGGAGTGACCTCAGGCATTCTGGGCATCTTAGAGCTGACCATGGTGCCTCCACACATGGATGTTGGTTGTGTCCACCAAGTTCAACAAAAGCAGGACTAATCACTTAAGATGACTACTGCCATTCTGAGTCACTCCATGGCAGTCTGGCACGACACAGCTGCAGTCTTTGGTGATGTTGACACTGTGTTAAGGGCTGTTGTAGCTGTCAGAGCAGCACTAAAAGCACCCTGCTTTCCTTCACATGACATCCTGGGTCCGCAATGTTGTTTTTCTTTCCCTCCTTGTCTATTTCCCCTCCCCCACAACTTATGAACTCATGCAAGGAAGTGAAAGTTGATTGGTTGGTGTCAAGCTAATCGTGTTGCCTGCCTTTTGGCCGAGAGACAGCAATAATATATCGTCAATGTCCAAAGAAAAACGGGTATCTCCAAAATGGCAACTTTACAGGAAAGGCCATTTATTTAATTTGAATGGAAGTAAATGGAACCAGACGTCTTTCCAAGCAATTTTGGGCCATTTCTGTGGGTCCATTCTTCATGAAACAGTGTAAATAGCTACTTATGTGATCAAATGAGGCATGAAGGTAAAATTCAACAAAAATGGAGATCCGTGTTTTTCTTTGGACAGCGACGATATGATAATGACCACTGAAGAACAGGGTACAACTGGGCAAAAGTACGCAGAACAACAGTGGACTACTGTGTTTCTACATGGTACGTGGATCTAATGAAATTGCATGTAGTGTAGATACAGGGCAGGTGTGCGTAATGAAGTAACAGTATAGTATAGCATTACGTAGAATAGTTTATAGCAGCAACATAGTATAGTGTGGTGTTGTACAGTATAGTACAATATAATATATGCAACTGATAGCACAAATCTCTGACTACAGTCTTTTGGAATACTAGTTCTCTACCTTTGCAAGTTTCTATGTTTGTTTGCCTTTGGTGCTAGCCACTGTCCTTTGAGCCCTGGCATCTCTGGCTGCCAGCCACAGGGTCAGCCCACTCAAGTGGAACTCAAAGGGGCCCTTTTGAACGTAATAGGTTTTGACTGGCATGTGTTACATGCCTCAGCGCACCATTGATTGAGCGCTTGTTTGCTAAATCACTGCTGGTTTCCTCTGTTTGGCAGGCTGGTGACACATGTGTGGTCACTTTAGCTCTGAGAAACCTAGAGCGAGGGAGAAAAGGAGAGACAGAGAGAATAAGTGGGGAGGGGGTTTGAGTGGCTGGAGTGTTACAGCACAAACAACGCTAATAGAAACAAAAAGAGAAAGGAGAGAATAGAGAAATTCATCCAGAGAGCGAGAGAGGGAGAGAAGGAATGACGACACCAGACAGATTCTGCTATACGAGGAAAGCAGTCTGTGAAATGATTGACGGATAATGGAAAAGCCTTATTCCCATTGGACGCAGGCCTATTCCAGGGAGGAGCTTTCCACCTGATCGCTGCCTCAGGGGCTCGTGGCCTTTGCCTTCGGCCGCCTCTCAGCCACTATGCTCTCAGACAGCTTTTTACAGCTCTAGAGAGACGACAGAGGTCACCTCTACGGGTGAATGTCACTCAGGCCGCAGAGGGGACGGCCTCTCAGCATGACACACTCATCTAGCAAACAGACCTCATCATTGGCTAGCCCTTTTTACTAGCTTCTGGTTACTCCAGTGTTTGAAGCAATAATTCAGTAAAAAATGTGGTGATCTGCTCTCATCCCTCGTGCATCTGGTGACCCCTAAACCAGTTTGCTCGTTTAGTTTTGCACTGGGGCTATAGCAGGTATAGCTAAAACACATGGCCTAAATTGAAGCCCTGTTTTGAAGATGGCATATGTCATATTTGCGTCCGGTCTATCCACAAGTACTTAACCCTACACAATTTGCTCCAAGTGTATGATGAATTAGTGCAGTTTGCATGATGCTATTTGGTTGGTTAGAAACCTCTGTGAGTTGTTAGCTGCATTAGCCATGTAGCTATAGTTCAAAACATAAAAGCCACCAAACAATGTTCACTGACTGACACAGTACAAAACAGATTTGGCCCTTGTGATCCATTACTGGTATTTATTTTATCTTATGACTATGTAGGTAAAGAAACACCCCCTCCTGGATCTCCATGGAGCATTGCAACTTGCCCTGAAAACACGTTGCTTGATGAGTTAGTTCTGGATTGGTACTGGTCAGTATTCCTGTAATTGTTGTCTTTGTTTGTTGATGACTGTTGGATGAACTTCCTGTATATTGCCTTTCAAATTTACAACAGATGGACATAGTATAACTTAAACAGTGAGAGGCACGATTGCTGCCACTAGTCTTATCCATCACTGACTCAATTGAGCTAACAGAGGTCTGTTAAATGAAGGTAAGAGAAGACTGCAATTCCCTGTAATGTGTGTAATAGACCAGTTGCAAGTCAATCAATTGAAACAAGGGGGCAAATATCAAAGTTTGGAGTTTGCATGTTCCCCCTGTGTCTATGTGTGTTTCCTATGCCTCCTCCCACAGTCCAAGTTCTTTGTTTAAAGCCTAGGAAACCTAATAAACTCAATCTGAACAGATTAAGCATGTACAAAGTATGTCTTATGTACACCATCCCAAATAATAAGTAATGCTTCCGGAAGCATTTCCTGGTCATTCACAAGGCATCGGTTAAATCAGCTTGGAATTGTATAATAAACTACCTCCAAATGTAGTCTGGATCCGATTTGCAAAAACTGGACTATGTAATTTCATTCAAGCATTTCTTCATCTGTCTGCACCGTTCATCCATTCCTTTACACATTGCTTTGTTTTGTCTGTTTGTTCATTCGCCTGTCTGTGAGCATCTGTTGCCATGACTTTTTTCATTAAGTTATGGTCTAATAAAAGCTGGATAATGATGTTAGCTCTGTATGAGTGCAGTAGCAGGCAAGGAATGTTGGGCATGGAGCTGTCAGTCAAGCTGCTCATTAGCCACACCAACACAGTTCTTAGATAGGTCTGATCAGCGTTTTTTAAGAAGTGTTTTATCATATTTCTATATCTTAGCTTTATTTCAGGGTGTTTAATATAACACTCAGGTTTAGTGTCTTTAGTGTTATAGACACATTGTTAATATTATTTTACTTTGTGTTCTCTGGGACTAATAAAATAACATGCTAATGGGTATTTTAACCAAAAGTCTTCCGTGGGACCATGCCTCAGGACTCCCCTCACATAGGTTAGCCCATCTATATATCTCTAATGAAGCCCCTACGCTAAGGCAGGTAATGTGATGTACATTCATTATCAAAAAACATACTTGCACCCAGAAGTTAGACTGATATGCAGTATTTAGTGAGCAACATGCCAGACGCCATGGAGTTGTAGATGTTCCTAATGGTGTCCTGCAATAATCCATCCCATGCAGCCTGAAACTTCTCACACAGTTCCTGCAGATTTGGTGGTAGGAGTGGAGGTGGAGTGACACAAGGCCTTCTGGACATGTGCTGCGTGACAACAAACCATCTTGATGCTGAGCATGAGCAGTTGTTAACTTCTCTCTCTCTCTCTCTCTCTCTCACTCACTCTCTCTCTCTCTATTTCTGTCTCATTGACTCTCTTCATCTTTCTTTCTTTTAAAATTTTTCATGCCTCTTATTTCCTTTTCTTTTTTCTCTTTCTTTGATGGTTGATCTTTGTTTTTTCTCTATCCCATTATTTCTATTTGTTTTTCTTTCTATTCCTGTTTTTCTCTATTTCAGTTTTCTCTTTCTTTCTTTCTTTCTTTCTGTCTTTGGTTCCTGGTGGTGATGTGGAGATGGAGTGGCACCAGGCCTTCTAGAAGTGGCACGTAACGACTTGGCAAACATTAAATGTTCAGTAAAACGATGTGGACTCTGATGTAGGCTTGTGCCATTCCATTTAATTGCTGTGAAATCTGAATGATGGGTGCACGACACTGGGTCTTGAATACACATGAAAAAATGAGTTTCCACACATCCTCTTAGCTTTGCTTTTCTTTTTACAAATGCCTTCATGAACATTTCTATAAGAAATCTATTGGATTAGTCGGGTAATTTATCCTCCACAGACATTCATTCAAAGTCATAATGTTGAGAAGATATCTGATTCCATCAGGACACCGGCTCATAAAAGTGTATCTGTTCTATTAGAGGGGCTAATCCAAGCATTGAGCTTCCTCCCTTTACTGCAGCTTCGCCTCCAAGCCCTGGGTATATTTTTGCCGCTGTGGGAACCTCTCTCAAGTAAACAATGTCTTGGCTGATTAGGGCCTTGCTACTCTTCGCGAGCATTAGCTGAAACATTCTGATCTCGTATTGATTCGGGTTCCCCCGGCCCATTGTGTAGCCAGTAGTGGGAAGCGCGGAGGCGGTGGATTCGGCGGCTGCGCGGCTGCTACCAGCGGGGTTAATTGAAATCCTCCAGTGAGGAGCAGAGATGGCTGGATAATTATGCTCAAGGAAACCCAAACTGCCAGAGTAAGACACAAAGTGGGGATCAACAGCTGAAGCGCGCTTCTTGCGGCCTAGCGCTGCTCTTTGAAGCGATAGCAATGTCTCTCCCGCAAACACTAATGCTTCTAATAATGAACGACTGAGCCAGTTAGCCTTATGCAAATGAGATCACGCTAAATGGTCCTCATTAGCTTCCATTCATGATGAGCTACATTAGCATGTGTGGGTGAAGTATTCCTTTAACCTGTCTCAGTGGAGGAAAATAGAGCCACACTGGTCCAGAGATAAGAGCTATCCGGAGCTTCTTATTCCGCACCGAATCAGCTCAAGTGAGCCCCAAGGACTGGAATAAATGAGAGACGTTTATATAAGGGCATCTAATAAGCCAGTGTTGATTAATGGGCTTAACTGAGTATCTGCCCATTGTTGCTTCTTTACCAAGTTCAATAGAATGACTTAGAAGTATTACTTATCTCTCTCTCTTTCTTTATATCTCTCTCTGTCTTCCTCTCTCTCTCTGTTTCATTCACTCTATTCCTCATTCTCTTCCTCTGTCTTTCTTTTTAATTTTTTCTTTACTTTTATCTCCTTTATCTTCTTTCTTTGATCTTGTCCTTATTTTTTCTCATCACTCTCACTTTTGTTTTTTTCTCTCTCCCATTTTTTGTGTCTTTTTTAGTATTCCTGTCTTTCTCTCTGTTTTTCTCTTCTGTTTCTCTTATTCACACTCACCAATTTGTTTCTTTCTTTCTTTCTTTCTTTCTTTCTTTTTAATTGTTAGTGCATCTTTAAGTTTCTTTTTCTTTTACATTTCTTTTTTCTTTTTTCTGTCTTTCTATGATCTTCTGCCTATTTTATCTATACCCCTCTTTCTTTTTATCTCTACCCTTCTTTCTTTTTCTCTCTACCTCTTTTTCTTTTTGTCTTTCTATTCCTGTCTTTCTCTCTTTCACAATTTTGATTCCGTAGGTCACTCTCTCTTTCTTTCTTTCTTTCTTTCTTTCTTTCTTTCTTTCTTTCTTTCTTTCTTTCTTTCTTTCTTTCCTTCTTTCTTTCCTACATTTTCTCTCTCTCTCTCTCTCTCTCTCTCTCTCTCTCTCTCTCTCTCTCTCTCTCTCTCTTTCCCTGTGAGTGCTGGGCCATGATGATGAACTTTCAGGCAGTGTTGTATAGCCCATCTATTAGAAGCTGTGGGGCTGAGATAAATCACCTTATCAGCCCTGCCTTCCCCTACAGAGCAGTCGGGGAAATCCATCACAGCAGGCACAGGGGGGAGAAAGTCAGAGAAAATCAGTCCCGGACCCCCCTCCACAGGAGAGGCCTGCACAACACACTACTCCGTAATGCCACACAACCATGAACAAGGGCCTGTAAGCAGGATTTAACAAGTGGACACTTCAGAACTCAATTACAAAATATATATCAGCAGAGAGTAAAACCAGTCACACATCATCTTTACAGCTGGGTCCAGTCTCATTATCATTTTAACTCTAAGAAGTCTAGTGTTACAGTTCTTTTCTGTAGATTGGAGAACATATTGATATATGTTATGAATTACAAATACATTCGCAGTGATGTGTCATTGTCCAGAAACAGAGAGATAACTGAGAAAATATCAGTGCTGAAGATATAGATATTTTTTATTAATACCAACTTACTGCCAAGTTATAGTGTGTGTTATGTATGTGTTCACGAGGTCATATAAAGCCCTAACACAATGTATCTAGCACTTACTACAGTGAGTTTAATTGTGCTTTTTAGAAAATGATAGTAATTCTAAACATAATGCCAGAACATTGGACCTAGTTATGTAGGTTATATTATATTTTTAAATGTGCAGTTTGTGCAGTCATTTTTTACTAAACATCCTGGTACTTACAACACCTGCTTCATGTGGATAAGGTCCCTCAGTCATGACATTAGTTTCTCTTTTGGTGGTGCTTTTGTGCACACAATAATCCATTCATTCTTTGAATCCATTCATTTATCCACTTTACTCACTCACTGAAAAAAATATCTTGATGTAGGATTGTTTCTATACATTAAACTAAACATCCAGTATTTTAAGAATTGCATGTACAATAGACGCTATTATAAACTGTTAAGTAGCTGTCATAACACGTTATGTCATTTCACTTCAGAAGTTGTTAACACAACCTAATGTCAACAAAGCATGCGCCACCTGGTATTATCTCAACTTGACACTGAAGTTGACAAAAAAAACAGCCTTTATGACTGTTTATTGGAATAAGCTGGTAACACTTATTGTCCATAAGCCTATATGACGCCTACATAAGTTTGTCATGGCCTTTATGACAAATGATGCATTATGAACAGCACTCTACTGAAGTATTATCAGTAAGCCATTATTAATCAAACCAATCATTGAATGCTTTTGTAGTTTTTAGTGCTACCAGACATTTACCTTTAGACAGCAAACCTAAGCTTGACCTGAAGGCAAGAATCAGCCTGAACCATTCCCAAATTCCAATGCTTCCTTGGGCCCTCTAAGATTTTGATAGGTTAAGAAACCTCTGACCAACGCATATGAGAAGAACAGAGGACAAGAGTGGTGGGATTAAAGCATTCCCTTGATGTAAATGCTGTCACTGACAGCAGTAAACTAATTTACTAAGTTTTTAATGGTAGTGTCCCATTAACTCTCTTGCTTTCAAGAATGTTTTGTGGCGCATCAGTAAATGCAACCACAGAGATTAATTTACCTGAGCACCTCTGGCTCATGGGCTTCACACCAGGCGGAGCAGATCTCAGTGATATTTCAAAAGGTCACTATCATTATTGTTGCTTAGCAACCTGCTTCACAAACTGTAGATATAAACATCAATGACTTTACAGCGACGCTCAGTGAGAACAGCGCAGCGAGTGGAGTAACTCTGTCCTTTGTTTATGTACTTGTCCTATAATACTACTTATAGTGGCCTTATGAACATGAGATATGAATCAGCCTATGTTAATTCTGTGGACTTACACATTTTCTTTAGTGTGCACTCTCACTCTCTGCCTCTCTCTTTCTACTACTTAACTTAACTACTTGACATTTAAGAAACTGACAATTGGATCACTAACAGGGTTTAAAATCTCAAATTAGACAGAACCCTTGTAGCAGTGTGTGACCTGGTCACTGTAGCAGATCAAAAGTACTCTGGCCACAGACAGTCTGTAGTGTTTTGAGTTTTTATAGCAGGAGGATTGGCACACTGATACACTGATCATGAAAGCAGGCAACCAACAGCTCCACAGTACAAGAGGGTTCAGATTTCAAAAATAGGGATGCCAGTCTGGCCCAGGCCTGGTTGAGCCTCAAGGTCACTGATACAGTGTTTCATGTCTGTGCAGGCTAATACATTGTTGCTTTTTTTTTTTTTCTTTTTATTGGGAAAAGGCCTTTTGACAATATCAAATTACAATTACAATCATCCATTAGCACCCCAATTCTTATTGTCTAAGGACAGCTCCAATATAGACCTATTCAGGTGCTTTGGTTTCAATGCTTGTATACTTATGTACCTAATTACATACACACAAACCTCCTTTCTGGTCATTGCTTTTCTTATGGTAAGCATATTTTGATTTACATTGTTGCTTTTTAAAGAAAAACAAGTACTTCCAAAAAGGCAACTATACAGGAGACAGCAAAAACTTTCTTTACTTTTATTTTCAGTCAATTTTAGGAATTTCTACTGCCATTTTTGGGTTGTACATAAAAATAACCAGTACAGTTACTTAGAACTTACTTACATCACCTTAGATTGACTTACTTGAATTCGTTAAGTACGTTATACTTAATTAAGTCTCTGAAAAGCTGCTTTACACAGTTTCATGGGAGTAGTTGGCATACCACTTTAAATTAAATCCAACATTTCATTGTTATAGGTAAACACCAAAAATACATATGTACTCAGAAATTTGCTTAATCTTACAGAGATATTACAGCCTACAGATTTCTATCTGACACCTAGGTGCATTTTTCTGCACATCTAAGCACCTTAGATCAATAATCTTGTGGCTAAAGCAGCCCTAAACACTTTCCTTTCAGTTTACTGCCATTGGCTTTTCAGGCTGCTCTAAAGCCTAAGGCATCACAAAGCAAAGCATTCACAAAGCAAAAACCCTTTAATAACCATTTAAAGCTCTTTTTAAGTGTATAGATGCCACATCAAAGGTATTAGGCAGTCAGTACAGTCTTTCTACAATATATGTATTCCCCTGGGTAAGTCAGTGGAGGAAGTTAACCTCTCTGACGCTTTCTCCCATTAGAATTCCATCACTGTGACAGCGCTTATTGTTATTCGCCCTGCACAGGTATATCAGACACTGTAGCTCAGACTGTAAACATCTGCACGGCTGTTCACATTCGTCTCTAGAGGGCAAATACACTGGGGTTTTGAATAAGAGATAACGTTATTACAGCATTATACAGAGAGAGTGTCTCTACAAATAGATAAATATGTAAGTAAATAGAGGCTGTGATGGATTGGATGGCGCAGGTGTGTAATTTTCTCTTTTTTCCTTCTTTTTTTCTCTAGCCAGTTGTCATGTATAGAAGTCAATAAGGACTGCAGAATTAGTAGTTTAGTACCTTTAGTAGCAAGTGTCTTTATTCCTCATGTCCTCCCATTGGTTTTGACAACCCACACAACAGTTCTCTCAGTTCACAAGCCAGCACGGTGTCCGACGGCAAAAGCGGCCACAAGCTGAAGAGTGTTTAGCTGAGAAACAGAGCAGGGCTCAGAGGCTGTGTTATTTCTCATGCAACCAAATGGCAAACTTATGTTTTGGCTTTTCCTCTCGGAGAGATCCTAAGCTATCCAGTGACACAGGACCCCTGCTCTGTAGCTGTATATCTCTATTCATAATTGATGGTCTGAGCTGGGGCTGACACTACAGCACGCTACACATGTAATATGGATTCTCTCCGTGTCTCAGATCCTGCTCCGCATCTGAAGCACAACAACACCCGCCTGTCTGACTGGCTGGTGGACGGTCTGAATCTCCGTCTGTCTCTCTGCCCTAAAATAGATGCTGAGAAGGCCCAGCAGAGTATAGAAATACATTGCATTGCTAAAAGACCTGTGTTATCAGTAGGTTTATAAGCCCGTCCCAGTGCAGTCGGTATCAATACCTAGTCCAGTGTTCTTCCTGACACCACATACACACCTAAAACAAAGATACTCTAAAGTGTTCATTGGGCTAATACCATTGAATAATTATTATTCAACTGAGAAGTGTGAAGAACTTCTATAATGTACAGGTTAACCAATAAAACCAGAACCATGCAGGAGCCGTTGAAGAGCTATTTTCAAGAACTAATGGGACCTTAAGGGAGCTTAAGTAATTAACAACAAACAACACCAGTACTTCTATGAATGTACTGGCCACTCATTCATTCTATTATCTAGGACAGTTGATTGCATGGTCTGTTGATTGCAAGCCTATATGTTCTTTCAGGGCTGGTCTTTGCCAGTCTACATCATTATACTCATTAGTAAATTACTTTGTTTATAGTGCAAAAGTGGAAATGAGTACTTCTTGTGCTGATTTGATCAGTATTGTATTATTGCCAAATAAATCAAACTCTTCCCTAAGAAAAACACTAGCCAACCTTTACATCATGTGAACATTTTAAATGACTTCAACTATAATCTACATTCACTGATGCTAAGAACACTGTTCATTAGGACCTGCTTAGTGATCATGGAAAGTCCATTGCAGGTCACCACACATAATCAAATTTAAAGCTTATTGCTCTGTGCATTTTTGTCTTTGAGTTTGTTTCTTTTTTTTATATCTATTCAAACCATGAGAGCCTCAGCCAGTGTAATAAAGGCAAGGATACAAACTACCAGTCAAAAGTTTAGACATGGCTACTCATAGAAGGTTTTCTCCTTTTTAGCTTAATGTTTTACTTTAGAATAAAAGTGGAGACATCAAACTATAAAATAGCACTAATGGAATTATACAGTTATACAGTTATTATACAGTCCACCTAAAATCATGTAAAATGGAACTTTACAGGGTGTAAAACAGCTTTCTCATACTGCAGTGGAGGCTGAAATAACAAGATTTTCTTCTAAGCAGTTTTGCACCAGTTACATTGGTCTGTCCATCATCAAATATTCACTAAACTGAAAGGGAAACTAGAGCTTTTAAACTGTGCAAAAAAGTGGGGGTTAGGTTTTTTGGTGAAACAAATTACATATTAGAGGTAGAGATATGGCAGACATATAGTATTGTGATATATCAAGAGTATATGTGGTTTATCAGGATATGGATCGCAAAAATTGTTAAGTATAGGCTTGTAGAGTCTTTAAGATAACCAACAACATCCATTTAGTTGGGTGTGTCTAAACTTTTGACTGGTAGTGCACTTCATGTCTGAATTTGATTAAATGTGTACAGTATTACTTTCTGCAAAGAAAATTGCTTTTGTTATCAAAACAAACAAACAAATATAATCCATAAATAAATATAAAAAAATATGTCATTAAACAGTAAAAGGAAAAGGGGAGCAAAAGGGGGGAGTAACTTTAGACTTGAGCTATTTTAAGGTGTGCTGTAAATGTGTGACGCGAACAGCATTTTAATGTCACCATCCGTTCAGTCAGAGCTGCTGCAGAGAGGACATGAGTGAAAGGCAGCATTAGCAAAGGCGAGAGGGGCCTGTCCACTTGTGGTCGTGCTACTGTAACTCCCTCGGCTCAGAGCACAGTTCAGCAAGGACACGTTCCTTTTCCTCCGTTCCCATAGCAACACACGCCTTGTCAACCTCAGCTGAGCGGATGTCACTGTCCTCCTCTAACTCCATAATGGTTTTGACCTCTGACCTCTGCCTTTCACTCCTCTGAGGAGGTGACACTCTCCTCATGTGTGAAAACACAGGCTTAGCCCACCGCTCTGAACTTCTTATGAGATATGACAGCTTCTGCAGCAAGGGTTAAATGCCACACCGATTACAAAATATTGGCAGCTCAGCCCCTCAAACCAAAACCTTATTATTCAGGTACTGATAGTGTGGGCACACGAGCCCCTGCCTGGTCTGTCACAATATATAAATTAAAAAATAGTTCTACTATATATATATATATATATATATATATATATATATATATATATATATATATATATATTGTACACTGGGACACTGGGGGTTGCATGACATCAGATTCCTTCTGTCAACAGTTATGTCATGAAAGCTGAGTCACGCTGACTAAGCACTGAGGTCATCATGAGTAAGACCACAGAAGAAGGAAATGCTTTGCAACAATGCTTTGCTGAATCCAATCTCCACAGGTGCCCTTTTAAATGAGTCCTGCATCTGTTAGCTTACAGGAAACTAGAGATATGGACCCTAGAATCTCGCAAATATATTTTTCAACTTAGGCACACCCTAGGCCTGCAGTGGAGGTCCAG
This sequence comes from Prochilodus magdalenae, assembly GCA_024036415.1. Classification (NCBI taxonomy): domain Eukaryota; kingdom Metazoa; phylum Chordata; class Actinopteri; order Characiformes; family Prochilodontidae; genus Prochilodus; species Prochilodus magdalenae. Next base: position 628,650 of record JAMWET010002750.1, on the reverse strand, counting down.
AGAGCCAAAGCAATTTGGAGCACCATAACTCCACAATAAAAGCAACCAAGTTTAAATTTTACAGGATTATAGGGCATCTGTCTCTATCTACAATGACACTCGACATTTTATTATAGTTCCAGAAAAACATAATCTTTAGTGACATTCACTATGGAATATTTAAAGCCCTGTAGACTGGCGGGGAAGTATTACCTCAAGGCCAACGTTGCAGGTCAGTAGAGCATGATGTGCCCTATCCAACAAGCCCTGGATTGCATTACTAGTCTTTGGGAAACTACAGACACCAACCCTGAAACCACCATGCTCCTCACTTGTTGTCTTTTTAAAGGAGTCCATGTAGTTAGTGTCATAATCCCATGATCAGTGACTATTTAGCATCATGCTTAAAAATACATTGTCATATGTAATGTATACATGGAGTTACAAGAGGCAGTTGCAACATGCTGTTACAAACGAAGGCTAGCCTACCATTTCAATGCAATGGTGTCCACCAACCTACTGTGGTCAATATCTGATCTTTCTTTCGGAATCTTTTTATTTAGCGAGGAAAATCAAACAGCTTCACTCTCTTGACCTCTTTTAGCTTGTAATTTGGAAAGAAGTGAATAGTCTACCCAACACTATTGAACGTCTTTGTTATGATATGTAATGAGCTTCATGACTTCTATAACTTCTTTCTGTAAGTTTCCAAAGGTTGCATATCTATCCGTCACATGCTATGCATGCTTTTAAGAGGGTTTTCCTCTTACAAAGTGTGAAATACAGGGCCCCTTTGAATCTCTCAAAGTTAAAATGTTTTTTTGGGGTGCGGTAAGAATAAACTTCCTACGACGTTATGCTGTCCATTGAGGAATGATATGGGGATGGTTGAAAAAAAGTTCAGGTATAGAATATATGTTTCGCCGCTCACTCACAGTCAGTGAACTTTTGTCTTTGGTATTTTTAACTAACTAGAGCTGCAATACTAATCTGCCTCACGATGTGCTGCAACATCCCTCAATAATCCAGACGTAATTTCAACTGGAAATCTTTCCGTTTTTTAATAGGACATCATCCACTGCCAACTACTGTCATCACAAACTTAAGTGTTACTAAGTAATAACAATAAACACAATTCAACTGAAGTTTTCAGTGTTTGTTTGATACGGAAGGCATTCAGTTCATTAAATTATGTAGCAGCAATCTCTACTCTTTCATTGTGTTTACATGAACCAGGAGATGACCTGACCTTGTCTTAGTGCTTTCTCTCAGCCCATGAACATAACAGCCTCTGAACTGTCTATGTCTGTGTGTTTGTGTAGAGGAAACATGTAAGTCCCTGAAGGATGCAGTTCAGATCAACTGAATGTCTGCAAGCTTGCATGTCTACAACAACTCATGTCTGTTTTAGTAAAACGCCTACTCTGCACTGAGATTTAGGCCCTCTTAGCCGTAATAACCGCATGCTCTGGTACAGAACAGAAAGCAAGAGAGAGAGACTGAAAAAGAAAGAGAGAGAGCCTGGAGAGAGCTAGTCCTTCACCCCTCCTTTGACGGAGGGGTGGGGGACTAGCCAAGGACGTCCTGTCCCAGCAACTGGAGCTTGAAGATGCACCTGAAACCCAAAGTTACAACTTAATTTCTATCGCATACTATACACGTCATTTCACTATACGTCATTCTTTATAAGCAGTAATATATTACCTTATGTAGTTTCTTACATATGAATTACACTTACATTCAGTTTACTTTTGGATTATCTGTATCACTGATATATATGTATATATATATATATATATATATATATTTATTGTCAATCAAAGTTGACTATTTAACTATGCATGTAATTACCAGTATAATTCTGCCCAAAGCTTCTGTAAAACATGTTCAGCTTAAAGTTTAAAGTGTGGCAACATGCCAATCATACCAATAAAGCTACACTGAATTGAAAGTGTTAAACTGACAGAGAGAGTAGTAGACAGAAAAGAAAAGACCCAGACAGAAAGACATAGAGATAGAAAGACAGTCTGACAGAGATAAAAAGAAAGAGAGAGAGTGAGAGAGAGAGAGAGAGAGAGAGAGAAAGCACCATATGTAAGTAAAATGTGGGGTCCTCTTAGCAGAATCAATTACACCATCTGGGACAAAAGTCTTGCAAAGTTACTACATCCTGAATGCTGCCAAACTGTTCCAAAAAGTGCAAAGACATACGCCAAAAAAAATACATGTAGGGAGGAGTAAAAAACAAAAAGAGCAGTAAAATTCTGGTGTATCTGACAGAAAGTCCCTCCGGTCCTTTCTATTTTAAATCTATTTGAACCTTTGTGGAACTAGTCTTAGACCTCCTACATCAGCAGTTATCAGAGCTCGGACCACATCTCCTAAACAATACCACCTATCACCAAATTATTAATATGGAAAAAAAATCAGTTCAAGTCCAAACTGGAACACAATTACCCATCAGCCCTGTATCTCCTCTCTGAACAAATACAGACTGAGTAACCACAGCCTGGCCATAGAGCAGCTCAGACACAGAAAAAGCTGGCTGCCCAGAGAGGAGAGGCTGTGTGGTCACTGTGAGTCAGTCAGAGGAGTGGAGATGTGTGGTCACTGTGAGTCAGCCAGGCGAGGTGATGCTCTTTCTCCTTTACTGTCCAGAGCTAAATATTTCAGTAAATTCTGTAATGAAACCCCTGAGTTCAGTGAGCTCCCTGAGTCACAGAAGCAGGAGGTATTATTAGGGGAGGACCAGAGGTGGACAAAGTCACCAACTCCATTGCTCGAGTAAAAGTTTAGATGTGCCTGGCCAAAGACTGCTCTGATACAAGTTTCAGTCAGATCTTTGTACTTGGGTTAAAGCTCTGGAGTACTGTGTTTAAAAAACTATTTAAAACTTATATATATATATTAAGAGAGAGAGAGGGAGAGAGAGAGGGAGAGAGAGAGATTTTGCACTGTTTAAAAGTTCATTGGGAGGCAGGGCTTAAAAACAAGGAGCTCTAACAGAGTGTTTTAGGTGGACGGTGAGTACAGGGTGTACGGTTTGAGAAAAATAATCTGTTTTTGGAATTCTGAAGCTTTAAACTCTATTGTAGTAGACTCCAATAATAAAGTTCTGAACAATATAATGAGATTGATGAGTTTAATGGGCAGTTTATGAATAAGCTATATGAATATTTAACAGATCCCATCTGATTTATCGTTACTTCTCTACTTGTTGTTCTATATGTGTGTGAACAATTTTCAAGACCTTGTCCAAGCGCTCTCCTCTATGAAGACAAGGAGGCAGATCTATAGGCTATTCTGTTTTCTATTGCTTTATGTTCACTAGCCAGAGGAGTAGATACAGTATGTGCCTCAGTACAGTGCAGTTCACTTCTCTTCACATATCACTGAAATCTCTAATCCGGCATCTGTTTGTTTGTTTGTTTGTTTGTTTGTTTGTTTTCTGAGGGGGAAGGGCATGTGTCTGTGTATAGCTGTGTAAGTTTATGGCTGATGAAGATAAAACATGACCCTCTCTGCACATGTGGAGAAACAGTGGCTCGGTTGCGGTGGACAGCTTTCACATCTGTTAGCTTCTGCTTTTCTCTTTTACACACACTTATTGTATTTGATAGTGCCCCCCTGTGATGCCTGGTGTAATGAAGGGGTGTGTGTGTGTGAGTATGTGTGTGCATGTGTGTACAGGGATTCACCTTTGAGGCAGAGTTGTGCATGCATATCGATCTCATATCGTTTCCCTGAACCCAAACTGCTTCTGCTTACTGTGAAGTGCTCTCCCTCTCTCAAGTGGACTGCAGGGCGATTCGTTACTACAGAAGCGTGTTTGTGTGTGTGTGTGTGTGTGTGTTTGTGTCTGTCTCTGTGTGTGTGTTTTTATTTGTGTTTTTTTATATAGAGACCAGGGAAAATGAGGGAGGAGGGATGGAGCAGTAGTATGTGGGATACCCCAGACTCTATAACTACTTATTACAAAAACTTACAAAAGTTTAATTCTTTTAAGACTATAAGACCAAAACATGGTAACTGAAACATGCATTATATTGAGCAATTGACAAGACAAATGTGTGTTATGTTATATGTTATAATATATAATGATATATAATATTACTACTTATTTACATTATCGATTATATTACATATAATATAATACAATACATTATGGACATTTTTGTATACTACCTGTAAAGTGAGAATATGTTCTTATAGATAAGTAATTACATGTATACAATGCTTGTGGTTTTTATTATTACACATTGTCGCTTGAAAAAAAGCAACTCCAAACTGCTACCTTTAAAGGAGAAAAACAAAAACATTCTTTACTTTCATTTAAGTTCATGTGATTTTAAGTTCATGTGATTTTATTAGTAGCAATTTTAGAGCATTTCTGTGGGCCATTCATCATGAAGTGTTTCCACAATGTGAAGGACAGCAGCTGGGGTCAAATTAAGGAGAAAACTAAAAATAATTTAAAAAATGGTACAGGGACAGTGATGACATAAACATCTTGTTGACCACCACCCCAACCCTAACCATAATCATAAACCCCAAAAAACTAATTTTACCATATCAACTGCCCTTAAGCTGTGTGAAAATTAGACAGATGGAAATGCTTCAGCTTACCATAAATAAATCTCATGCTTAGGCTGACTTTTTGCTTTTTCCTGTACAGTTTTGGATATCAATTTGGGAGATATTCAGAACCAGTCAAAAGTTTAGAGCTGGCTCATAATATTTCTTATTTGGGTTTAATGCTTTGTTTTAGAATAAAGGTGAAGAAATCTATCTATAAAATAGTACTCATGGAAACTCCAAAATGGAACCTTACAAACAGCTTTCTTAACTTGCCATAGAGGTTGATATAACGAGATTTATTTTCTAGTCAAATTTTGGACCAGTTTGTCTGTCCATCATGAATATTCACAAAAGTAAAAGGGTACCCAGAGTTAGGATTAATGCAAGAACAGATATATATTAGAGGTACGTAGTATGACGAAATATAAATTGTCTGAAAAAGAGCGCCCTGTAGTTTTTGAAAGGTACTGTATATAATACCTGAGGTATATATTAAAAGACGGCAATCAGATATTGTCACTGTTGTTACAAAATCTCATATCTCTGAAAGTGGAACTTTCCAGGAGGTGGAAACAGAGTTAATGTTTTGTGCCTATAGTGACTAAATACACAATACATATAGGACATGTGTAAGTGTCCATGTCCCGTGTGTGTGTGTGTTTGTGTGTGTGTGCGTTTGTGTAGGTGTGTGTGTGTGCGTGTGTGTGTGTTTGTGTAGGTGTGTGTGTTTGTGTAGGTGTGTGTGTGTGTGTGTGTGTGTGTGTGTCTGTGTGTGTGTGTGAGTGTGTGAGTGTGCGAGTGCGTGTGTGTGTGTGTGTGTGTGTGTGTGTAAGAGAAAATGAGTATCTTCAATAATGTGCCTGTCAAGATGGTGTTCACTTTCTGCATTTAAAGCTAAAGCAATGCAGATGGAATTGCTATAATGATGAATTTACTTGAAATAAGTATAGTATGTTGTTAAAGATTTTCTGTGGAAGTAAAGATAAAAACATTTTGCAACAGTCAACAGTTACAATTCTTTAAAAATCATTTCTTTTTAAGGCACTAGATGATTGAAAAAAAGTTTGTTAAAAAAGAGAGTTTACGAGATTATAACCCTCAGAGCCAGATGAATGAAGAGAAATGTAAAACATCATCACAGGCAATGAAGAATCATTCACGTGCTCCTTGAAGAGTGAAGGCTTCTGTGTGGGAGAGATTTAAGGAGGAATTAAAGGATTACAGCACCATCTAGAGGTTATACTGAGAATTATATTCTCATCAGGGCAAAAAGAGCACAACATATTTTGAGAAAGGAAAAGCACAAAGGTGTTAGTTATATAATATAGTTTATATCATGCAGATGGGAAACAGTCACAGATATTTTTTCTGATTGGAAAAGTATAAAAACAAATAGTGTATTTTTAATTACACTAAAGTACTGTATGATAATAAATCAGACATAGCATGTATACATCTAGAGGATTAAGTCCATCAGAGGTATATGTGTGCAATATTAGAACAAATTGCAATTAATTACAATACTGTTATTTATGTATGTATTCACTTAGCATTATTTGTTATTTGGATTTTTGAAACTATAAAGAATTAAAATCCCTTTTATTGGCAAAGTACAGAACTTGTTTGTACTTAGAAATCTTTGAGGCGTCTTCGAGGAGTGTGCTTATATATACAGACAAGACAAACATCATAAATATTTAAACCATAAATAAAAATGCTATAAATGCTGTCGAAGAGTATACATTATTTAGTATGTTAAGTAAAGATACAAAACATACCTGCAATCAATGGAATCTGATAATGTATGTATTAACCGTAATAGCGTGTTTATTGTATATTGGACTTTCCAGCACTATATATTGTATATCATCGTCGTCCAAAGAAAAAACATGTTTATACATTTTTGTTATATTTCTACATAGGTTCAATATAGCACCTGTCTGTTATATTGTGTAATCATTTAATAAAGAATACACCAATAGAAACGCCTAAAACACACTGAGAATCAAATTCCTTTACTTTAACAGCTAAGAAGGTTTTTGCCCTCTCCTAGTGTTTTGGAGACTTGTTTTCCTTTTGACCAAACAATAAATTGTACGTACAATAAATGAAAAATAAATACATACATATATCACATGCATATGTGTTACATACATAATATGTGTATGAATATGTTAATATGGCCAGTGGCAGATTATGTTATTGGAATTGACACTTTTATAAAGGACGATACAGATATTGTAAACAAAGACAAATAAACAGTCATGGTGACCAAGGCATTATAAATTGTGTCTGTATATATATATATAAACCTGTTAACAACATATTTAGGGCATATGTGTGTATATATAATATAATTCATAAATTCATTTATTTGTATCTATGTAAGTAAACAATATTCCACCAACAAAAATGGCCCAAATCACTTGGAAAAAAGTCTGGTTCCATTGACTTGCATGCAAATTAACCTGCATTTCTGCCCTCTCCTGTAAAGTTACCATTTTAAAGATTGGACCATTTTGGAGATGGTCAACTACAATATCAACTACAAGTGTTTTCCAGAACTGTAACCATCTGGAGCACTTATTTTTCAGAGTTTTGGTATTTCTCTTAAGGTTGATTTTTGTTTCTGTTAATTGACATTGCCAACATCCCCCCACAAGCACACCCCTTGTATTGTCTCACTGTTTAACCCAGCGCAGGTTAAAATTAGGAGAAATGACAGCTCAGTGCAAACCCAAACGGAGGTGGGGGAAGTAAAGCATGTCGAAGAAGGCAGAGGAGGAGGTGCGGCACTCCTAAATGAAGCATTCGGCAGGCACCGGCAACACACACCTTTCATTTTTTAATCAGTGTCTTTCACTCTGCATATGAGAAAACAATCTGTGATCAGGAGGAGAAGTAACCAGAGGAGGAAGGAGGGGGAGTTTAATGCTATCTGACAAAAGTGCTACTTTGATATGTTCAGCCTTGCCACTCGTTAAGGCATTAAATGTGGCTGATAAGATAGAATAAGAAAAGAGATACAGAGAGAGAGGGGCTGTCGTCTTTTTAAGTGTTCGTCGAGATGTCAGCAAGCCAAGGCGTCTCTCCTCCTGTATTCCTCATTGTTTCTCCGGGATCATTTGGATAAGAAGCTTATTGGGAGATATGTGGCGTGCCTACGTGATGTGCTAAAAAGTTCCTTTTAGTAAAGGAGAATTTCTATTGAGAAAAGAGAGAGCGTTTAAATCTGGTCCAGAGTCACAGATCATCAGTGAGACATTTCATATGGTCTATTATTAAGTCTGAGTTACTAATAAGAGTGTAAAAGTGGAGTGGTGTGAAGGTGGCAATTAAACATTACCTATAAGAGGCATTATAAACTTCAGTGTTGCATTAAAACTTTGGGAGTAGAAGTTCATTCAGGATACGGAACTAGCCTGATGTGAAGATAGCATGATGGGAGTGACGGAGAGATCAGTGGTTATCAGTGCAGCCCAAAAGACAAATATGCTATTTGCTTTTGTTTCTAAGATTTCATTATAAGCAATTTTAGAGCAATTCTATTGGTCTATTTTGATATCATTTAAAGGACAGCTGCTGTGCTCAAATGAACTAGACAAATCTTTTGATTGGAGATACTTTGTTTGGGCAGTGAAGTCATAGTGCAATTACAAGTAATCAAGGCAGATTGTGGCCTTACATTCCTTTGAGGAAAATTACTTTTGAGTTGCTTGTAGAGGTTCCAAAATGCACTGATGCTTCGATTTGAAGGTGGCGACAATGTTAGGAAGTTAGAATTGATTAGAAACTTTGCTGTGTCTTTGGAATCATTTGGAATGCAAGTTTATTTTGTGATGTGCATCCATACATTGATCAAGAGAACTGTTTTTTTAAGGAGAGACGTAGGGAGACAAAGATTTTGAGATGAAGTCATAAGTAATCAAAACGAAACGTGGCTATATCTCATCAAGAGAAACTTGTCCTTGACTCACTATCTGTATCAGTGCATCAGGTTCTATTGATTTGATGGTAATTCAACTGCGTCAGTGCTGGAATAATAAAACAAAACTGCAATCAATTATTACACAATTCTAAACCTCAGTATTTCTCTGGAATCATTTGGATAAGAAGGTCATTCATAGATATACATACCTTTTTCTTTCTGTTCTAAATCAACAATGAACAAGTAAAACATTTAAAAATGTGCATAATTTTCACATAAATAAATATATATAACATCAATAAACTTTCATCTCTTGTTTTAATCATTATGTACAGGTATATATTCAAATTTATTCAATTTCAGTGTACATTTAGATAGTCTAAATGTGGTCTATGAACAAAAGTCATTAATAAGATATTTAATAGGGTGTAGGCATCAATAATTGCAAATAATTCCAATTATTTGCCTTATAGTATGTGTGAAATGCAGCAGCCCACAGATCTATGCTAACATGCAATACTTGCAATATTTCAATACTTCAATCATATCCCACCCAAAAGGGGCTTACATGACTTTCAGAGATGGTCTAATGATTTAAGATGAACTAATAAACCAATACTTTTAATTGTTAGTTTTTATTTAAAAGGACCATGCTTGTATTTAAACTCTGCAGGTATTACAATCTGCTACACTGTAAAAATCATGCGGCTTTAAAACTTTATTCATTGAAATTGTAATATCAAGTTAATATTAACTTAACATCTGCATTTTACATTTGTGATCTTACTTGAACTTAACATTTCAGGATAACCCAGTTACATTCCTAAGTTAAGCTGCTTAATTTTTTGCAGTGTGTTGTTTTACTGCTAAGTTGTATTTGAAACAAAAGAGTTAAATTATTAAACCGTCCTTTGGAGAACTGTCCAGTGAGGCACTGTTTTTCTCTTCAGTATCAAGGTCTGGGTGGATATAACAAAGCAAGCTCTCATATTAGTAAAAACTTCAGGAGCTGGCCTCATAATCTTAAATGTTAGTGTGTCTGCATTATTACAAACGGACAGAGAAATTAACCAATTATATTTTAATTTCCAAGAGATGTGACCAATTTCATTAGAGACCTGCTAGAAGTCTAATAAATGTGTTATTAGAAATGGAAAATAACAGTGGCAGCTCCTTACCAGCCTTCTCTGTTGAAAAGTCACTGTGAACCTGCTGCAACGTAAAGCAGAGGGGTACAACATAAACAAGCAAGTCTTAAGGCTTAAGAACATTCAAAGGTTTGTGCACAATATACTGACATTTAGCTTAGTGCTAACAGTCTAACAAACTACAAGAACACCTAACAACAATCTGACAAACTACTAGAACCTCTTACAGCAATCTAACAAATGACTAGAACCTTGTACAGCACTCCAACAAACTACCAGAACCACTTACAACAATCTAACACACTACTAAAGCCCCTTATTACAATCTAACAAACTACTACAACCATTACAACAATCTAAAAAACTAATAGAAACCATTACAAAAATCTAACAATCAACTAGAACCATTACAACATTCTTAACAAACCACTAGAACCATTACAACAATCTAATGACTGCCTAGAACCCCTTACAACAATCTAACAGACTACTAAATCCCCTTATTACAATCAAAAAAGCTACTACAACCATTACAACAATCTATAAAACTAATAGAACCCATTACAACAATCTAACAAACTACTAGAACCCATTACAACAATCTAACAAACTACTAGAACCCCTTACAACAATCTAACAAACTGGTAGAATTCTTTACAACAATCTAACAAATGGCTAGAACCTCTTACAACAATCTAACAAACTACTAGAACCCCCTACAACAATCTAACAAACTATTAGAACCCCTTACAACAATCTAACAAACTACTAGAACCGCTTACAACAATCTAACAAACTACTAGAACCGCTTACAACAATCTAACGAACTACTAAAGCCCCTTATTCCAATCTAACAAACTACAAGAACCATTACAACAATCTAAAAGAGAGGTCTGATTATTAATGTCTGTACCTGTCCAATTCAACCACTAATCATGCCCACTTGCACAAGTAAAACCTAGTGTAATTTTTGTCCACTACCACCTGTGAAACCTAGCACCATTTTTGCCTGCACCCGTCCTCTTCAACTATATGCCATGCCCAAATGGGCCAGCATACACTGGACATGTGGTCCTCCTTGTTTGCTATAATCCGCTACACTGGTGTAGAATGTGTCCATTGAAAACCTGTGACACAGTGGAGCAGGCTTCATAATCATCGCACCTATGTTTACTCAGACACACAAATAAACCTGTCACTATCATAAAATGATATCTATCAATCAACCAGTTGCTATATATCAATGACTACTAACATTAATTTCTCTGTTGAACACTTGCAGATCATTTGTTGCTGACCTGTTTGTTGTTACAAGCAGCCAGTAATCTTCTAAGCCTACCCCATCCAGCTGCCCTCAGGAGCCTGCAACCTGTTGATGTCTTACCTGCAATGATCGTGAATCTTAGAGATCACATGGGACCCACACTGTGCACACTTCTAATGAATATTCTTAAAATAGACATATTGTTTTAAGAAAGTTTGCATAGGACTTGCTTTAGAATGTTTATATCATGTGGAGGTTCTTTAGCACTTTTACTGTCACCACAAAATGCCATTTCTGCTTTCCTTGTAAGAGCTCCATTGGAACTATGCATGTCAATAATGACAATCAAATTAATTTCAGTAGGAATATGTACGGGACACAACCTGGACTTTATATTGATTTAAAGTTTAGTTTGATTGTTGAAACAACTGTAGTTGAGCAAGCAAGTCAACATTTATCAAAAGATTCCTGATGTTCAAATGCTCTTTATATATAGGCAGCTGTATCTCAGCATTGGCATCACTTTGTACTACTCATTGCTCACTAGCAGCTCAACACACAGTTCCACATATTTAACACACAGAGAGCCAGGGTTCTATCCAACCCTCTGATATGTAAAGGCATTTTCTTCTTTGTTTTGCATATCACCATATATTTGTCTTTAAAGGCACATAACATGACCCATACATTCTATGTGAAAATGCTTTTATCTTCTTTGCTACCTTCCAACAGTGTTGTAGGAACTGAAGCAACTCCAAACTGCCTGTGTACCATTTCAAATGTGTCTCAGATGTGAACAGGCCTGCCATTGCACTGGTTCGAAGTCCCACATTGATTGGTCAATTTCACACAAAATGTAGGTGGACATACGAATCTACCAATTACACACAGTGAGAGGCAGGTGACATGTATTCCAACCCCTCTGAATAGCCCCCAGACTTCAGTCCTTACACAGTAAGATGGAACACACTGTACAGTTTCTTGTACAAGTTTGAATCATATTTCTGTGCTGTATTATCACAAGGAAACACACACAGACATCAGGAAACGTGCAAGTAAATGTGTCCACCCCAGAAGATTAATTGGATAACCGAGTTTCCTGGAAATTATTTTAATTGATAATATTAATAATAAAAAAATGATTGATTTTCATTCCCCACTAGAGAATGGCCACTAGGTGGCACACAGAAAGTTGTCAAACTTTAACAAAGTTCTACACACTTCCACATTTCATTTACTGAAATTATGCCCTAAAGAACCCTGTACTGAAAAGTTATTTGGAGAACCAAAACTGGTTCTGCACTCACACATGCACTCATACATGCACTCACACACAAATATATATATATACATATATATATATATATATATATATATATATATATATATATATATATATATATATATATATATATATACCATGTTATAATAAATAGTAGTACATAGCAAATTATGGTTTTAAGGTATTTTAAAATCTAATGCCACCATCTAAGAAACTAAGGCATCTCATTCATACGAGAACTGGACCGTGACATCGTGACATGAAGAAAGTGAATAGACATAAACAGGTATTTTTGTTGATCCAGCACATCAGTGGTGTAGATAAGTCATCTTCCTGTTTTTTGTTGGCCCACAAAGATTTAATCCTAAAATGTATGGGAGGTCATTAAAATGATCCGAGTTCAAATCTGATATAAATATGTAATTTCTATGAATGTCCAAACGACCTTAAGTGCACTGGAGAGAAAGCTGTGGGGTAGCCTCATAGTGGCCGCACTCTATTCTGCACTTTTCTGTGATAAATGCATTCGCAGCTTTCACTCACCAAAAGAGTATTTTTATATCTGAAAGCATTTTAAAGCCAACACCTCGTCTCTTATGTCAAAACAGGGTACGCGTGTGTCTGTGGGTATGTGAGAGAGAGAGAGAGAGAGAGAGAAAGAGAAAGAGAGAAACAGAAATAGAGTAACTGAGGGAAAGTGCAAGCGCTCACTTTAGAGTCTGAGGTGAAAATGTATGAGAAAAGGCTGAGTGTATGGATCAGCAGCAGTTGCGATTGTTGTGGCAGCTTTGGAAAATTAGCTCACCTGAATGCTTCCTCAAATGTTTCTCCATGACACCGTTGCTGAGTGATCTCCCTCCATCTGCACCTCATGACCTACATACACATCTTTGGGATGTGACTCCAGTAATGAAATACCAGCAGAAACCAGGGAGGAGAGGGGAGTGAAATCCTTTAACTGAGGGCTTATTATGCAGCTATTACTCTTCAATGCACCACAGTTATAACTAGTTTAACAATAAATAATAATATTATAACAATATATAACAATAAAATCTCATATTTCCTGTATATTTTAGTCTTTCAGATTAGTAGTGGAAATACAGTATTTTGATTAGAATTTAGTAAAACATTACTGTTGTACATATAGTTTGGTTGCCATCATAGTTTTGTCATGGTTGCTGCATCAAAATAAAGGTATATTGGGAATGTAATTCATTGAGTGATTATTAAATTTCTCCATCACCATGAAGTACACCTTCAGTGCTATGCTGATAAGACCCAGCTCGACTTTACCGTGAAGCCAAATACTACCCTCCCTCCCGCTGCTCTTATCAATCTTCTTCAAGACATTACAGCATGGACGTCCAAAGATATTCTCAAGCTAAATGACGATAAAAGTCAGGCTCTGCTCAATGATTCCAAGTTCACACTATCAAAAATATACAGTTTTAATTTACTTTGCTCAAAAAAAATAAAGGGAACACTTACACAACACAATATATCTCTAAGTAAATCAAACATCTGTGAAATCAAACTGTCCACTTAGGAAGCAACACTGAGTGACAATCACTTTCACATGCTGTTGTGCAAATGGAATAGACAACAGGTGGAAATTATTGGCAATTGGCAAGACACTCAATAAAGGAGTGGTTCTGCAGGTGGGGACCACAGACCACTTTTTCGCTTTTGAATGTTAGTGGTGCTTTCACACACGTGGTAGCATGAGACGGACTCTACAACCCACACAAGTGGCTCAGGTAATGCAGCTCATCCAGGATGGCACATCAATGCGAGCTGTGACAAGAAGATTTGCTGTGTCTGTCAGCATAGTGTCCAGAGCCTGGAGGCGCTACCAGGAGACAGGCCAGTACACCAGGAGACGTATAAGAGGCCATAGGAGGGCAACAACCCAGCAGCAGGACCGCTACCTCCATCTTTGTGCAAGGTGGAACAGGAGGAGCACTGCCAGAGCCCTGCAAAATGACCTCCAGCAGGCCACAAATGTGCATGTGTCTGCACAAACTGCATATCTGGGACATCATGTCTCGCTCCATCCACCAACGTCACGTTGCACCACAGACTGTCCAGGAGTTGGCGGATGCTTTAGTCCAGGTCTGGGAGGAGATCCCTCAGGAGACCATCCGCCACCTCATCAGGAGCATGCCCAGGTGTTGTAGGGAGGTCATACAGACACGTGGAGGCCACACACAATACTAAGCCTCATTTTGACTTGTTTTAAGGACATTGCATCAAAGCTGGATCAGCCTGTAGTGTGTTTTTCCACTTTAATTTTGTGTGTGACTCCAAATCCAGGCCTCCATTGGTTAATAAATTTGATTTCCATTGATGATTTTTGTGTGATTTTGTTGTCAGCACATTCAAACATTCAACTTTGTACAGAACAAAATATTCAATGAGAATATTTCATTCATTCAGATCTAGGATGTGTTATTGGAGTGTTCCCTTTATTTTTTTGAGCAGTGCATATAATGATGTTGCTCAGGGGTCCCCCTTTTCTCCAATCAGCCTTGGACAGTTTCCTCATTTTTGAGTTTGATATTACTAAGATATATTCTGAGTTGCCTTTTTTCATCACCATCATGTCGCAAGATTATGTCCAGCCCTCTCATCATAGAACAGAAATTCTTATGAAAATGCTTTGGTAAAATTTTGAATTGATTAGTGTAATGTAATTCCATCTTTTCTGGTGTCCCAAATAAACTCCTTCACTGGCTCCAATGCATTTAAAGCACTGCTGCTCCTATTGCCAGCCATACTAAGTCATTGCCTTGAAGGTGACATAGAATGGAAAACTGTATTTATATTGACACTTATATAAGAAGAGTTCAGAACATAGAACTGATATACCGTGAATCTCAAACACTGTTGCCTTCAACTTCAAAAACAAATCCCACGTTTGCAAAGGAGAACAGTAAAACAAGACAATTACAAATTCCTAGTTATGTAACAATCTTATCTCACCCCGAATAGATAGCGCCAAAATGTATAAATACCTGAAGAAAACAATAAAAATGGAAACAGCAACCAAAATCACAGAAATCTACCTTAGCTGGCTGTGAAGGGGATGTCAGCAATTTACATTACAATTTACAATTTACATGGTTAATGTTCATATTTAAACAAGGCCAACTTTAAAATCATAAGTTCCATTCAACCTTAAACGCTACAACTTGTTCAAGTGTCGGCAGATAATGTAGAATCATACTGTCCAGGCTGTGAAGGCAATGTCAGTACTCTATACACCTTTTCCAAAGGAATTGTCTACAGCCATAGTTGATGTTCATCTTTAAGACAGTTTCTCAAACAGGGACAGTTCCAGCCTTATTAGCATCACCTGTAGTTAGCAGCCCTGCTTGTGGGTTTTAATCCACCTGTTGCCACATTCAATCAATCAACTTACTCCCACTTTTGCCCCCTGCACACACAAATTCAGCAGCCTGAACCCACCCCCCATCAGGGACACACACACTTTAAACAGATTTTAAGATTTTATATTTTGCATACTGATTTTGCATACTGACTTAATCCCCCATTAACACCAAACTGTTACTCTTTCAACTGTACTGCACTCGTCACCTTAAACAGCCTTAATGTTATTCAGCTTGACCTACTGTTTATATCACTTTAGTCCTACATCTCAGTTCTGTTAGCCACATGTCACTTCATCGTCTTTATTGTCTTCAGTGTCTTATTGTCTCATTTATATCTATCTCGGGGCCCTTATATTTAAAATTGGAACAACAGTGTTAAAGTTGTGGAAAGGACTGAGGAGATGTAGGAGTTTCTCCACTGGAACAGTGTGTTTAAATCTGATTCTGAATCTATTGTTTTTAGATTTCTTGATGGTCACTGCAGATCTGAAAGCTGACAACAATTTCCTGTGATGAGATAAAAAAAACTTCTGGTGGTAAAATTTCCTTGTATGTGGGTTTTCACTTCAGTCACCCATAACTCCTAACTTAACGTAAGATGTTATTTGCATAGTACTAACTTAATAATTTGTAGTAGTTGTTCTAGTAGGGTTGTAGTACTACTATTTGTAGTATAACTCATACTAGCAGCAACTAATAATGAGGCTATAGATAAAGTAACAAAACAAAAGTTCTGGGTATACATATTTATAAAACGTTTTCTTTTCTTTATCCTCACCCTCTTACACAATTCACAATATTACTTTGTCCAATTGTTTTAAATGCTTTGCACTTTAGAAGACATGCTGAGATCTTGTAATTTCAATGAAGAAAAATAGTGTTACTTCATATTAAGCTTTTCTTTTTTAGATTAAATAAACACTCACCAGGCTCTCAGTAACATATCCACAACATGTCAATGATACAGCTACAGTAAGGCATCTGAAACCGAAATCTGTAGATGTTCATCCAGAAAGCTAAACATGTAATAGCTATGATACAGACCATCTTAAGAAACTGTTACCGAAACGCTGCTGACACCATCCTGTAACTGCAGTTTAACTGTACAGGATGCGGAGTAGGCTTCGTATTGAAGTTAAGATTAGAGTTAGGATTAGGTCCAGGAATAAATCTAGGGTTTAGGTAAGGTGGGGTAAGGTTACAATTTGCTTACTGGAAGTAACTTCTTACGACTACTTCATGTCACATTTCAACAATACATACAAGTAATGAGAGTAATGCATTTACAGTATATCATCAACATATTTACTTCAGGGTAATCAGGTGCTTCACTACTGCTACTTCACTGACATGTTGTTGATCTATTACTGATACACTGTTATTACTGATACTATATTATTATTGCTCTACAAAGGACCACTACAAAGTTTTCTTCCAGAAATAATTGTGTACATAGACATTTTCACTGTTAATATTCGTCTTAGAGACCAATTTCATTTAACTACAGGCTTCAGATTTAAATTCCTTACCATACACTGCAATTAGGGTCCAAACCTTTACTAGTATATGAGTGTATGATCCTTGTACATATCTGCCATCCTGAGCTCCATTTGGGCTGTGGATACCTGATAGCTTGAAGTAGACAATCTTTCAAAGTAGAATATCTGTAGAATAAATGTAGAATTTGTTCAGTAAGTTTAGTTCACACATTGTACCAACAATTGTTTATATAACCATCTGTAGAACACCAACTAAAAGTATTAATAAGACGTATATTAAGTGGAAATACAAAGGAATTGAAAATATTTTTCTATGATGGCTCTCCTACATACCTGTAAAACAAAAGTTATGGCTTCCATTATTTTTTACATACATGCTCATTTTAAATTTGATGCCACAATACTGGCTTTTCTCATTTCCATTTCTATTTCTTTTATGTTCGAACACAATAGCTACTTTACAGTCCAAAGTCTTAAATATTGCACGTCATAATGCATACAATACATATTTTTCGTGGTGGACGGGTCTGGACTGCAGGCTTCTACTATGAAACCACGGTGTTGTAAAACATGCAGAATGTTGTTTGGCATTGTCTTTTTGACCAAAAGCAGCGACTTCCTTAAAAAGACGTCATCTAGATATGTTGCATCTGAAACGCACATGTAACGCTTAGCTAAATGGGTTCTTCAAATCTACAAGCTTTATTTGCGTGCTATCTGTATGCTGCACCTACCAAATTTTGTAGTTTTGTTTATACTTTTATGGATAACATTTATTTAGTGCTCATACGACTATTTCTGTTCTCCTGGTAGTAAAGAGATGGTAAAGACCACCTGTAAAGAAACACAGACAATGCCAACACTTCAGAGTAGGCAGTACGCACAGTAGTAAAATCACAGTAGGCAACTCATTATCAGCAAATGATCTCTATTATTCTAATTTCAACTCCATTTACTTTTCCTATTTTGCATTCTACCTAGTCTAGTGGCAGAGTGCAAGCTCTGTATATTCAATAAAAGAAAATGTGTATAAATGAATATTAAAGCGAGGCTCTCTGTTCTGAAGGAACACTCGTTTCTCCTTTGATTTTTTTTTCACCCGATGTCTACCTTTTGCAGTCTCTCCCAAGGCCAAAAACAGTGCTTTTACATATATTACCTTTTGATTAATGGAGTTGTATTCATTATTCTGGCCTTGTGCTAATTAGAAAAAAACCTTGCCACTAATGATATACAGTAGGAATAATTCTTGCCCAAAAGGCATGAGAGCTTATCGGGTTCCTGCTGATGCACTCTTGATACCTACAATCCAACACATGCAGGCCAGTCAGTGCAGAGATAGAGGGAGTAACTTGTGGAAAGACAGAGGCATACAGAGATCCTCCTTCATTTATTTCATTCAGAGCAGCCGTAAAGTATAAGTTCACTTTGCAGCATCAGCTTTTCAGTATTAAGTATGTCCACTCTTTTGGTCTTTACAGCCAACTTGCTTTTACCTTTTCAAAGAAATCTGAAGGGATATTTTTTCCACTCCTCCAAAGTTCAGTCTTTGAAGTTAGTTTCATTCTCTGTTTCACATAATCCATTTAATCTCAAACACATTCAGTAATGTTGAAGTCTGGCCCTTGAAGTGGTCAGTCTATTGTTCTGAGAACACCCGCAGCTTCTTAAGCCTCAGTAAGGGCATTTTGACAGCTTACTTTTGTCAAGTAAGGAGAGGAGACCACACTGGATTCAAAATATTTATTTCAGAGTGCTCAGTTTCGTGTTGATAGCACAGCTTTTAAAGCTCAAATTTTCTCTCTCAGGCACATTCCCAGCTACAAAAATAAGCTTTGCCTGAGAACAACACATAATTCCTAAATGCTGATGTTTTTGTGTGTCCTTGGAACAGGTGTGCACTCTCACACCCCTAAGTAACTCATCTTGTATATTCTATAGAAATAACATGGCAATATAAATGCAACAGAGTAACTTACCACAGGGAAAAACTGAACAGAAACACCTGTGGATGCTTTCAGATTTGAAGCAAAGGTACATTCTACTTTATATTTCATCTACTCAAGAAATATATCTGATCTTGTCTGGTCTAATCGTAACTCATACCGCTCTTACTCTTTGCGTCCTGTACACATATTGTACTGTTTGCACACATTGTTTTGTCTATTAGTCTTTGCACTTCACTATTTATATATATATATACACATATATAAACTGGCGAAAAAGCCTGACTGTGTTTCATTATACTGTACAACCCTTTATTAGTACAATGACAGTAAAGTTGAATTGAACTGATTGAATTGAATATCATGGAAACGAATAAGTAAATGGATAACTGAAAAAGTAAGTGTTACATTCCTCCCAATCTAAGTCAATGTAACCAGACCTGTTTAGTGATTGTGGTCCATTTGAGGACAGTTGTGGGCTGGCGGCTAGGGAACAAGCCTTGTGACCAGGTGTTTTGCCAGTTTGATTCCCTGAAGCATCAGTAACGCCTGAAGTGCCTTTGAGCAAAGCACCTAACCCCCAACTGCTCCTTGGGCACCATGGATAAAGCTGCCCACTTCTTCAGACAAGTGTGCACACATGTGTATGTGGGTTTTTCATTTTACAGATGGGTTAAATGTGGAAGACACACTTCTCTATGTGCAGCACAAATGGCGCAAAATGGCTCAAACACTCTCTACTCAGAGAATGATTGGCCTCTCCTGTATTGGTCCATCTATCATGTATACGATGTAAAAGCCAGTTTCCGGTTTTGTCCATTATTAAAACACAACAAAAATTAAGATACGAGAATTTATTCCAGCAGAAGCAATATACTGATGGAGACTGAAATGCTGGCAGAATTGAGAATAACATTAGTATGATAGCTGTGTACAGTGATTGCTGTACATTTTCTAGGCCTTTATATGCAGTTTATGAAGAGTGGGCACAATATCTCAGGTCAAATCTTGTTTAAATGTGACTGTATGCAGGATCAGTGGCTCTAAGCTTCATATTCATTAAGAGGCAGACTTACTTAAGATGTTTGTTTAGAAGTACAGTACTTCAGAAACTATTGTGGAAGTCTATGGAAAACTACTATATCTCCATTACATGCCTTCTTTGGGTCCTTTGTTGTTCCTGCCAGCATCATTAAAGGCTTTTGCTACCATTAGAAAGATCAGCTTTGCTGGGGGGTAAAAGATCATCTTTGTCTTTTTGGGTTTCCTCCCTAAGATGAAACATGCCCCTAGATGTAAATGTGAATGTGTATGTCTTCCTTCAAATGAGAGTCCGTCGATGGTGTTTTCTATCTTCTTCCCTATGAGCTCTGGGATAGGCTCCAATATCCCTTCTTCCCTTTAAGGATAAGTAGCATAGAGGATGAATGAATGGAAAGATCAACTTTTTCCTATAATGAACAACATTGCTACATTAACCATTCAACCAGACCTTTTGTAGTTATGCACTGCATGAAGAACTGACGTATTGTAACTGATGTAAGGTTACAGCAGTATACAAACACTTACCAAACCAGAGACTCCATGAGTTATGTTGTTTTCTAGATTGCTGTCGTTGTGTGATGTCTAAGGTTTAGTTTGACTTTGTCATGTCTTATGAATTTATAAACAAATGGATATTTTTATTAAAAACAAGTTTCACTGCTCATTAATGGGTCTAAATGATCAAGGCCACTGAGAAAAGTCTTTTCTTTGAAGCACCTGAGAAATCTGGTGGAGAATTGGAATGCACTTTTGTAGGGATTTGCCTTAGAGCGGGGGCAGCATCACAAGCTTTGGCTCCAAACTTCTTCCTCCTGTTCCCCTTGCGTCTCTACTGGTGCTTTCATGAGTTGAGTTCAAGGTGAAATCAAGACAATTCGGAAAAAAAGCCAGGGGAACGAGCGCACACAATTACACAATTATGAGCTGAGCTCATTTTCTCCCCTGCATCCCAAAGTTCCCGAAACCAGAAAAACCTTTCTCTGCTTTGAACAATCCCCTCATGCCTCACAAGATAACCTTAGTAGGAGACTTCTGTCACGGGAAGGATAGCATGAACTTTTTTTTTTCCCTCCCCCCCGCACCCTCTTCCTTTTTTTATGTCAGTACCTCAAGCTTCACTGTTCCTTTGGCAGTGGTGTCTGCTTAACACTGGGCTTTGGCAACATGACAGAGAAGAAGAAACAGCGAGTGCCACCGTTGACATATTCCCCATCCTTTTATTCGCTTGTCAAACTCTCTTTTCTGGACACCTGATTGATTGTGACAGCCGTATATTGGGGGATATTTCATATAAAAGTGAATTTGCCAATGAAATGTTAATGAGTTAGAATCCTCCCCCACAGCCCACACTCCGCCCCACCCCAACCCCCCTGCTTTTTTATTATAGGCCGGCATTTTTGAACATTTTTCAAAGTAACACACCCAAATTCCTCTGTTTGCGATGAATTAATAATGGCTGCCCTGTCACTGAAGTATTGTGCATTCTTTAATCAGCCTGCTTGAAACAGAAGCTTCTTGAAAGGTATTCTTTTTTTCCCAGCATCAGAACAATTAGAAACTTGGCGAGCACTGACTGCATGCTCATGCATTTATTTGTGACCCCCTGGTCTGCCCCGCTTCCTGCTCTGCGGCCTTTCTTGTGTGATGAAGTACACTGAAGATGCAGATGAAGTTTTGTCAAGAACTGAAGGAATAGAAATAAAGAATTAAACCAAGATGGCCCTTTATCTGTTACTCACAAACAAGCTAAAATCAAGCAACACTGATGAGTTTGGTCAATCTCAGAAGACAAATATCCCCCGCAGACATATACTGTATATATATATTCTTTTTGTTAGTGACAGGGGGAGGTTTGCTTAGGCTGGGTAGATTTGCCCCATTCTACTTATTTTCGCAGCTGGAAGAGAATTTCCAGGCCAGGAGTTTAATCAGAAGTTATTGTCAGCATAAATGATCTGGTGGTGCAAGATGACAGGCCAATCTTTAGTCTTGAGGGATCAAAAGCCCAGCATTTTGAAATATGTTTGATTTTCTCTTTAAGTCATAAATCCTGTGGTGTACAGGGAGAGTGTATTCACTAGGCAAAAAGTTACATACCATCGCTGTCCAAAGAAAAACATGTATCTCCATTTTTGTTGATTTTCACTTTTAGGCCTCATTTGGTCACATCAGCTGCTGTTTACACTGTGTGGGAATTTCATGAAGAATGGACCAACAGAAATGGCCCAAAACAGCTTGGTAAGACGTCTGGTTCCATTGACTTTCATTCAAATTAAATGAGGTTTTCCTGTAAAGTTGCAATTTTGGAGATACCTATTTTCTTTGGACAGCAACGATATGCATGTCCTATTTACATATGTACATGTTCCAACATATATATATATATATATATATATATATATATATATATATATATATATATATATATATATATATATATATATATATATATATATATATATGCAGTCTGGGTCCAACATGGCAAAACACTAAAGACAGCAAATCATTTAAGATAAAGGTAAAGTGACTTAGTAATAATTTGAATAGTGACAAAATATCCATGGTCAGGTTTAAATCTGGACTTTGATCAGCCATTGTACTTTGGCCATTGGCCCATTTTTTGTGCGTTTAAAAATGTGTTGTTATTTGTAATAGTAGTCATTTCAATGCAGCGACAATCCCCCAGTCATGGTTATAATGGGCTACTCAATCAGAACAAAGCTGTGTGAAAAAGACAGACTGCTAAGAACAAGGTGATATTAATGATAATCTACATAATGGAGTGATTTTCTGGGTAAAATTAAATGAAGTTATCCAAATGCAGAAGGAAAACAGCGAGGAAAGCAAAGCATTTGTTGCTTCACTCCCAAACTGTATTTTCATACTCTACGCTAAAAGGAAAAGCCCTGGACACGTAATAGCACTTTGTACCTCAAGAGGCAATGGTTTGTCAGTGTAGCACTGAGTCCAACATTAGAGGAAGAAGGAGAAGAAACTGATGGTTTATTCTAACCTTTTCTGAATCATATTGAAGGTTCTGCTCCTGGCCTGACCATTTAAGGACAAGTAGGCAATAAAGGGAATACTAAACCCAGTGATGGCTGAAGCTCTTGACAAACAAACCTCTGGCACCACGACCATCCGCTCGCAGCAAAAACATGCAAAGAAAATAAATAATGTAAATAGAAGCAAAACAAGATTTAACATTGGGGCTGAGATGAAGTTTAATGCTGATCTCCCCACAGTTCCTCTAAAAGGGTAAGGGGAAGAGATTGTGTAATTCCTTGTTATTTGTTTGAAATATGAATTTAATAGGTTCTGCCATCTTACACATTGTGCATTTAAATGGCTAGGTCTATGTTTCAGTACCTTTTCAGTGGTGGACAGTAATGAAGTAAATTAAATTGGCTTCTGTACTTAAGTTGTTATTGTGTATCTGTACTGAAGTACCATGGGGGGCCTTTTACTTTAACTCCACTACAGTTCAGGCTCAAGTATAATCATTTTTACTTCACTGCATTATGCTAAACCTGTCCTTCCTTTTGACTTCTGTGTGCATAATATGTAAACGAAAAACATGTGAGCCCACCAATCCGGGTACAGCAGTCATTTTGTTTTAGGCTTGTTTTGACCTGTTGGACAGAACTTGGTTCTAGCTAATGCAAACTGTCCTCTCAGTGTTTTGTGCTTATGATCATTTGAAGAGACATCAGTCTCAGACTAATTAATGACCCTCTATTACCTCTTTGCCTAAAATGAGTTGATTAGGAGTCGTGTTCTAGAAAATATAACAGGACATTAGAGCCATAATAAACCATGCTACGTTTACTCCCCATGCTTTCAATACTTTAGTACATTTACTCAAGTGAAGGGTTTAAGGGAGCAACTGCTACTTCTACTGGAGGATTATTTCGCCCTGGGGTTTCTATCTTCACTTATAGCTGTAGTTTAGTGTTTTCTCCTGTATTTCTGACCAGGGGGTAACACTTATGTAAGGTCAAGACATTTCTGGTCTATGAACTGTTCTAGGCATCTAGTGAAGAACGAAGCCAAGACAGAGAGATGAGGCTTGAAAAGGGGCCAACTTGTTTCGGCACAAGAAGTTTGTCATCTTAAAGCATTTCGGAATAAATTCATTTCAGTCGATTTCTTTGCTTTCTCCCTCTCACAGAAAGAGCTCCTCTGAAAAGTTGCCGAACAGAACACTCTGCGTGCGGCTGCCTGAAGCCCCCACAGGTGAGGACTGGTCTAATTAGTTCCCATCAAATATGTAATTCTTTTTTTCTGCTGGAATAACGCCGCGAGGGAGGTTGAGTAGCCAAAAGCTAAGCTACCTGAAAAATAATGTATGAAAATAGACACCGTAACCCGAAGCCAGGGCACATTTATATGCCTGACGTGCTCCTGACATCAGCGTCGAGTTGAATTCTAATTGAATTTTTGTGAGACGTATGTGTAATGTTACCATTAATATGAATGCTGTCAGCCTAAATATTTCACTAGCCCTCATGGATACTGTGGGCCCATCAGGCCGGCCTCTCAGAAAAGAGCTAATTAATTGATTTTTTGGGTAATTGAATACTTTTTTAAAACATATTAAGAGTTTAACCAAAAAAATGAATTCACAGGTAGCTGGGATGTTAGGTAGGGTAGTTCTTTGTCAGCAGGTCATGTGACCCAGTGATGTAATTCTTTTGTAAGGCACAGCGGTGCCCTTTAACTGAGCAAATTAATTAATTAAGACGCTTAATTCCCCCCAGCCTTCTCCTGGTTGTACTTCAGCTGGCGAGTCACTTTAATTTGAGAGCAGATGAGATCCTGTTGTTCATGTTGCTCTTTTTGTCACAACTCCCCCACCTAACCACCACCACCCCACCCCCATCCCCACAATCCCTCCGTTAAAAGCTTGCGAGTGCCACTTGTCTCCGGGTTAACAGAAACGAGGAGATATGGGCCGCTTGAATTATTCAAACTCCCACAACACATGCACTTTTGCTTTTCAAGCATGAGTTATAATTTCATTAGAAACTTTCGGGGCTGCGTCGCCAGCTAGTTAAATATTAAACTCTTCCGCTGATCACTTTCGATTAGCCATGCCTGCGAAATTCCCTGAGATGTCAGAGCTGGTGTTTTCGCTCTCTCTTTCTCTCACTATCTCTCTTAATCTGTTTCTCTGTCTCTCTCTCTCTCTCTCTCTCTCTCTCTCCTCACTGTCCTACAAGAGCCCCCCTACCAACCGTGCTAAAAAAAAAAGACATGTTTGTCGACGCAAAGGGATACTCTGGTAATTGCGTGCCTCCATTTAGAACCAACAGAGGGGCTGAGGCTTCTGGGAGGTTTTTAATGGGGCCACCGTGACACACGGCGAGGACGAGGAGTGTCATGTGGACTGATTAAGATGCTGGGTGGAGTCAAGTATGTTCAGCTCATTAAGAAATGCCACAAGCGCAGGGTTACCGTTTCCGGAAGGGATTTGAAGGGTTGGGTGGATGAAATTGAAAAAAAAAAAAAGAGAGCGAGAGAGAGAGAGAGAGAGAGAGAGAGAGATTTGAAGGGGGGAAAGAAGTCTCTCAGGAGGGTCGTGGCCTGCCGCTTTGCCTTCACAGTACATTCGTCATGCGCAGGCTGTCACTGAATGCAACCTGTTGATGTGAGAGTGTTTATGCGTGCATTCTCAAAAATGTCCCGACTATGTAGTAAAAAGCAGTGTTAAATCCAGATTAGCCAAATAGGTCCTTACTTACAGAAGCTTTTCCAATATTTTAACACTGAAACACTATTAGATATTGGTTACTGAGATTATGGTTAATGTTACGTTTAAGTGCAGTTGCACTGAAAAAATCCTATTTACAGCATGCTATTAGAAATCTGTGCTCTTTGCAGGTTTGATAAATGTTCTGATGAAAATGCCTAACAATTACTTGAAAAGCATCTAGTTCTACTGACCTCCTTTCAACATTCATTCAGACATTTTCTCTCTCCTGTAAAGTTACCATTTCAGAGATACAAAGTTTTGTACCAACAGTGATGATTTGCTTCTTCTCAGTGGCCCAAATCAAGTTGATATGTATGGTCCTGCTTCAAGTTTAAAATATTTAAAATAAAATATATATTTTATGGGGGAATGTTTTCCTAAGCTAATGAAAATACAAATGATACATTACATTCACTTAGGACAGCTGTGCCGTTGGACAGATGTGTAGATGGCCAAAGTAAACAAAGTTCTGATTAAATTAAAGGTATGGACATATGCATGTATGTATGTATGTATGTATGTATGTATGTATGTATGTATGTATGTATGTATGTATGTATGTGTGTGCAGAACATTTTTTTTTTCCATTCTGATATTTTATACAAATTTCTTAGTCCATGCAAATCAATCATTGCGTAAACACTACCTTACTCAACCTCCACATATAAAACTGATCACATCCAAATAGTACTTTAGAATGTTCCCAACACATATGTACTTATATTTGGATAGTGTATGTAAGACATATTACTACATGATGGTAATTTCATATCATATATATAAAATATATTTTAATATTACATATAGGTGCTTACACATTCATAATAATCTAGATATGTACAAAGTGTATTGTTCACAGTTTACTATGCTTAGGTATTTCCGTATACACTGCTACAACATATAGATACTTACATATACAGTATAATATATTTGGACCATATTCCTGTTACATATAGGTGCTTATGTGCAATAGATATGTGAGTGTGAGAGTATTGTGTGTGTGTGTGTGTGTGTGTGTGTGTGTGTGTGTGTGTGTGTTTGTGTGTGTGCGCGTGTGTGCGTGTGTGTGTGTGTGTGCGTGTGTGTGTGTGTGTACATGTGTGTACAGTTTAGTGCCTCTATGTGTTCCCTCTATCTGACTTTAGAGAGTTACTCACTACAAGCTCAAAACCTGGATGATATTTTTATCTGATTTGAGGCAGAAGAGCTACAAGAAAAAAGACGAAGAGAAGGATAGCTGGCTAAAGATGACATTGCCTCCAACCCACCCAGGGGCTTATCTCAGCCAAGTCTCTAATCTGTATACACAGAACTAAAACCATGTGGTACCAAAGCAAAACAGACACAGGCGTGTAAAACAAGGAGATGGAAACAACACAGCACAGAAAATAACCATTGTCCCTTTATACAACATATTCATGCTTTGTTGGAGATACTGTACAAACACAACTGAATTGTTGCAGATCTGTGATCTTTTGTATGGCCCCTATCGTACATATGTCTTTGTGTGTGTATGAAAAATCTACTCCTCTCCTGGTTGATAGGTTGCCCAATCCTTCCTAGCGAAGCAACCCGAGCGGACATTGGCACTCCATCAAAATGGCAAAGATGTACTAGTAATCTCGCTATGGGCGACTGGGCTAATTATAAACCAGCATTTACTTTCGTCGTTGTCTGACTTTTATTTATTCCTCCATTAAAGCTATGTTCTTAAAGATGGCTCAGGAGTGTTCTGTGTGGAATACACACCATACATAATACAGAACCATTTTAAAGGATACAGTGCCTTCTGGAATTGCATCCTTAGTAAAAGAGGGCAAACGAGGGCCATAAGACATATCGGTGTTGTTTTTGCAGCTCCAGAATCACCAATCTAAATATTGATTGTCCAGTTGTAGTGTATCAGCTGTAAGTAAGCCCAAACACTTTATGACAACCTTTAGATATTAATCGTATCCTGTAATACACCTGATAACTGAAGAGTCTGGAGGTGGTGGGAAAGTGTAGAATCTGTATTATCCCAATTAAACCTCACATGTGATACATACAGAGACTTTAGAGGCTGCCTTTATTGTTGGATGCACTGTGACAGTCTCTGAGTGAGCATGTAAAGACATTGAGAATGCATTACACATCATAATGGAAAGACCTATTATTGACCATTGATAAAAAATGAGTGTTTGACTGACTAATGGGATTTATATTATTCATAGGACATTCATAGGACATTTGTGACACATGCTGGGTTAATCTGTTAAAGTAACATAATCTGATAATACGAAGATGTACAGGAATGCCAGCATGCAAAGAAATAAATGAATCCAATTAGCATTTTTTTCCCATGTTTTTCCCTTTTTCCTTTCACTATTCCTTTACCGCTGCTGTCAGAAATAAAACCTTGTTACCTTGTAACTACAACCAGATTTTTGGGACATTTTGACAATTTAAGACATTTCTTTTGGGTTGCTCATGCTGCAATTTTACAACGTAAAAGGCAGCAGGCATTTTTAAACGATTTTTTTACAAACTGAAAACAACAGATTTTATTATAGCTAATTTCTTCTGGAACGTCTTCAGAAAATGTTAAAACTTGTATTTAATTGCTGTTCAAAATTAAATAGATCGTAAATAGAAAGTAAATATATAAATGGTGACTTCTGATTTTGACACAGTACCATATGTGTGTGACATAATGCGCCTTGATACAGCTGAATATGTGCTTTGCAAGCCACATTTTTATTTCCCAAATTCAGGTTTCTTTATTGGAGTAGAATTACTTCATTAATTAACATAATCTCTTCATCACACAACCTTACATTTCTTCTTTGTCTTGGACTTGACTGTTCCCCTGTTTTGCTGGGCCTTTTAAAGCCTGCCAGTGCACAGTTAGTAGGCAGTTACAGAGATTAGGGCAATTTGAATAGGCAATTTTTGTGATTAGCTGCAGCCCAGTAAATCAAATGTTAATTTCGGACGCAGTGTGGGTGCATACTGCGGTCACATCAAAGCACGTTTTGCACTGCATCCACAGTCATATGTATCCAGCCTTCAGTCTCTTTATATCTCGCCAGCATAACCCCCAAAAGCTTGCTTAGCACCATTCATTACATCACAATTCTCCTCTGGTCTCATTAGAAGGTTGGGCAAGAATATATGGAGGATACAGTCATCACTTGCTTCAGACAGTATTTTGATGAACATTGAATTATGAACCGAGTATATCATTACAGCTCTGATTAGCAACAATGATTATGCTATGTTGAGGATTGCTTTCTTTTATGCATGGTGCTCCTCATATACTTCCCTATCTCTCAGTATGGAAATGTTTCTATATTATCTGACTAAAATGAGAAATTTCACCATTTCACCTGAACATCAACCGTCATGTGCAGGAGGGCCATCATTAGCTGAACTCTGGGTGTGCATGCCTAGCTAAGAATAAAAAGAGCAGAGTTCCAGAAAAAGCTGCTGAGCTGATGTTTTTCTCTCAGCATGTGGTAAACCAAACCAACCTGCTCTCCAACTCTCTTCTCGGTTTTTCAGTTAATTGTATTTGTTTACTACCTTTAATATTTCAGCAGCGATCTTGAGTATTAAGACAGGCATTACTGCATGGCCCTGTTAGTAATGTGCCCTCTTAAATGCTGCTCCATTTATTTCTAACAGCGAAGAGCATGGCTGCTAAAAGCCAATGAGCCAGATGAGGCCTTATAGCACAGCACCCTGCAGACCCAACATCTTGTCCAGAGGAGGTTCATTTTTCTAAAATATTTCAGAGAAAGAGAGAGAGAGTACTGATCTATGATCAGATGTGCTTTTTTTACCCCAATGACACTGTTAAGAATATAAAACATAGGAACTGGTCCGGGATCAGCACTCTTTAATGTGAGATAATTATGGCCGCAGGCCTGTTAGGAGTCAAAGCTAGAATTAGCCTGCTTTAAAACCTTTACACCAGAGGCGTTAGACCCTCTGCACTGTCCAGAGGCCAACAGAGTGCCAAAAGTCACACCATACCAAAGCTGTGCTGTCTCAAGTGTAGCCCATGGAATTGGACGTGATCGTCAAAGCTGCACAAATAGCTTGCGATTCTTGGTGGAATATGTGTTTGATGGTCAATATGTGCTAGTTTGGTGTCCCGTTTACTAAGGCATCACTGAGGCATGTAGTAGGTTAAAGTAGATTATAAATAGATTAGATTATGCCTTTATGGCATCCATTATGCAAAGGACACAAGCACAAAACAGATAAGGACCCAAAGCATTTAACACAGATGGCCTAGCTGGACTAATTATTCTGCATTTTTTCCCACAGTGCTGTCTCGAACCGCTAGAGCAGAGCTTTCTAAAGCAATTTCTAAGGTGTTTGCACCAATGCACTGTAAAGCAGTGTACAAATAAAGAAAATACACCACAATGGCTAGACTCCCCAGGAGTCCAACAAAAAGCACTGCAAGACCAGGGTCTATAACATTCCTAGAGATCATAAGGACCCCCTGGGCAACATCTAAGAAATAGCACGCCTCTCTTGCACTGGCTAATGTCATCATTCATGAGTACACAATCAGACAAATCCAAAATATTGTGAATGGCCAAGAATACTGATCAAGAATATTGTGTATAGTGTGGGAGGATAGCAAGGAGACAACCATGTTGGTGTTATTTGCAAAAGACCACCTGGAAGTGTCAAAAGACCACGGAAAAGAAAAAGTAGAATAAAAAAATTATACTGGCTTAAATAGGAACTTTTATTTCAGGTAAAAATCAAACAGAATTCCAGCATTATAACTGTAAAACATGGGGTCAAACATGATGTTCGTTACTGTTGGAGCTATGTAACAATGACAGTAAACACATTAAAAGGCAATATAAGGTTCTGAAATGGCTACGGCAAAGTTTAGTTCCATCCAGTTGGAATGATGTGACAGAAAGTATGCATTTCATGCAGAGGAGCAAACCAGAACTTCCTAATTAAAACAGTATTATTAAAAAATATTTCAGTGAAAAAAAACCTATTAAAAATAGACAAGAAGAGACAAAAAACATGATATACAGGAGCGTTTAGTTGCAAATAATCATCATCATTGTTATTAATGTTATTTTTATTATCATAGCAGTGCTAAGAACAATATATGACTTTATTGAGATCTCTGCTCAAACGCTCAGAATCACTTAATATAGCCAAGTGTCTTACACATACAGGAAATCTGTTTTGGTGAATGCACACAGGCATGACATATAACATATTAAACAGACCAGACCAGCACAAATGCACACATATTTACCTGTTTAACTAAGAAAAATGAAAGAAAATACAATAAACAGATTAAGAAAACAGAATAAGAATAATAAGGAAAGGGCTGTCGCAATACACATACATATATGATACATATGCATGTACAAGACATCATAAAAACTAGCAACAGGAGACAAGAGTCCTCTTCATCATTGCATCTGATGTCATTGTTATCTAGGAGAAACTACACAGATTCTGAGGAGATCTCTTTTTTGACTGTTCTATAATTTCTGAAAACATAGTGTAGGGTGGCCACGTCCAGCCTGAAGGGAGTATCAGATTCACAGTAAGAGAGACGTTACATTGTAAATTGTTGTTATTAGCTTATTGAGGTTCGGTTTTCTGGGTTTGTGGTGCTAAATTGTGGGGTGGTTTGTTTTGGTTTGCTATCGACCAGGTATGGGAAGCATGTGGCTAGAAGTGACCTGCCTGCTGTCCTTAGTTAGCACTGGTGGTGTTTCTTTCCCGCTGCAGTGTTCAATAAAAGAGCGTTTACCTGAAGCACTGTGTTTACCACGTCTTACTCCACACCAATGCTACACAGGTGTCAGGTGTGGGATTGCACACCCCAGGGGTCTGGAGAGGAATGGCAGTACCTAAAACTCAAAGTTGTCATCCCAGAGACCAGTCTTCGGTCCAAGACCAGTCGTTAACTGTGACGAAGGAGCAGTGCAGCGAAGATGGGTGATGAGGACTGCAGACACTTGCAAATATAGAACCTGGCTGAAGGACCATTTAAAACTTGCCGTGGCTGGCTGCCAGGACCTTACCAAGGTAACATGGTTGGCCAAAGCCAAAAGTCTGACCTCCCACATGAACTTGCAGCATCTTGGCTGTTGTCTACAGCATGGTGGGCAGTGGAGGAAGCACACAGTGTTGTTGTTGCCACCCCTATACATACTTTCTTCAGCATTCATTCAAAAGATCCATTGTTTGGTCAATAAATGTGCTAAATACTTATGATATATGTTTATTGGGTTCTCTTATATAATCTAGAGAAAGATAATAAACACATAAGTGATCACAATTTAGGTCACACATTGACTGAAAGGGTTCAGCTGTTGTTATGATGTGAAGCTACAGTATAGAACCACATACAACATCCTCTCCATCAATCTGCAGAACCATCACACCATGCAGAGAACCATTTATCCACAGAACGGTTTTATATAGAACCACTGCCTTGACTTAAAGAACCAGTTTATTTTCTTTGTGCATAGTGTGTTCTGTCTGTAGAGAACTGCTCGCAGTGGTAAAATCACTGATGGCTAAATCAGTAGTGCCAATATTTTGTGGGGAAAATACACTAGCCTCAGTGGTCTCTGACCTGAAAGTCTGAGCCGAGCTTCTTTCAGTAATCACATATCTGCTACTGTGTATTCACGTACAGGTCATGTTGGCCCATTTTGCTTTTGAAGAAGCAGAAGGAACTGCTGGAGTCTCAATGTGATTACAGCCTTTAATTTGATTTCACCTTTAGCATAGCAGTCTGTTAGCCAGGAAGTGTGTCAGCTGTATCACTCTACAGCAGGGTCGCATGGCCTTCAGCTACAGCCAAGCGCAATTAAATGCTGAAAGTTGCTGGTAAAGTTCAGTTTTGTGCCACTGCTGGTAGACCAGTATGCTCGTACGCTTCCGTACACCTGCTAATTCAGCTAATTCCTTCACACTATGGCCTTTGACATGCTCAAAACAGTCACTCATTGTAGCCAGTCATTAACATCTGCTTTGGACCAATTTTCCACACATCGAACGAGACATTCACTACACTGTAGCTCAATATTTCAATCCCATTACACACCAAACATATCCTCACACAACAGCATCTGCAGGAGCATTACGACAACCTTAAACACACAAGGTGACTAATGTTGATTCCATTCATGTAACAGTCTTAATATATTATATATAATGTTTTTTTTTTTGAAGAAAGAATTATATGTAAGTCACGTAGATATATTATCAAAGATGTAAATTCCATTTGGTGAATCTGAGTATGTTTTATTTGTGACATAAAACTTTAATTTCACTCAAAATATATTATTAAAAAGGTTATCGTATAATGATCAAGACTTCAGATGAAATGGAAAGATCAGGTATGGATATCAGAAGGGGAAAAGTGGTATCTGTGCAGCTCTACTACAACACATCATTTAATGTTTTCACCTAAAGATACTTATAACCATACTCTAACCATCAAAGTTTCTTTCCAGAGCACAGCAGGATATCTTCCAGGCACTGCAAACAGCACCAGGATTCGTCGTTATTTGCCTTACATGTCTTGTCAGCTCCTGCTCTCCCCTTGCCACATAAGCAGAGTGGACGAGGGTTCAGCTCAAAGCAACGAGAGCCGTTTTTAAGTGTCTAAAGAACTGCTCACTTCACAGGACCATCAGACCGGATGACGACGAGTATCCCGACGAGTGGGTGACCAGTAAATTATTAAGCACGCATTACATTTGAAGAATTCTTGTGAGGCATAAGATTTAAAAGAAGATAATGTTTCACCATCAAACCATTCCATCCTGTTCTCTGAGCTGATCTATGCATTGGAAGGGGGGGCACATTAGATCGGGGCATTCATTCTGAAAATACGATCCATTTTTGTCATCAGTGAAAAGTCAAAAATCGTGATGGAGGGAGCCTTCCTTTCAGCTGTCCATTGGTTTTAAGTGGTTGGTGCATTTTTCATGGACTTACGGACTGTGAGTATGTCATCTCCATATTAGCCTAGGCTAAGTGGCAAAAGGGAGCGACGGAGTCACTGAAATATTAATTACACACGGCATTGCAATGCAGCATTTGTGTGTTAATTAAGAATGCTCCGGCTAAGACTGCATTGTTAATGTTCCCGAACAATCTTGACCAAACATGCTACTGCTGAGTGTGAAAAATGAAACCTAGCAACCACCAATTACCTTTATGCAGATGGGTTCATGCTAATTGGTGGCTAATAGCTTTTATTTATTATTATGTGGTTGAACTTTCCTCCTTAAAGCAAGCGAGAAGAGAGAATCACATCATAGGTGATTTGCCACTCTACACACATATACTGTAACACTAGCGGCCAGGTTAGGGTACGCCTTGAATCTCATATACTTGAAATAATTTGTAGGTGTCTGGTTTTGACTAGCTAATATGACTAGCTAAAAACATTTGTAACAATGTCTGCCCTGTGATGGACTGGTGGCCTGTCCAGGGTGTTTCCTGCTTTCCACCCAATAAGCCCCTCAAACACCCAGACAGATAAACAGCTTGATGAATGACCCAGCAACACAATACAATACCATCCATTTTTCCTCAGTCCTTTTCTTAGGCAGAGCTAGAAACTGCATATATTCCACCTTTGATTATGCTGCACTGCTCCTTCTCAATGTTTATTAACCTCTTTGTTAAATATCTGGAGCAAGAGGCCACCATTAAATATTTACATATGCACTAACCATATGAAAAACGAAGAACTCTGAGGTTTTATTAACCTGTAGTAATATATGTACAAATCTTATCAGGGGCCATAAAAATAGTTTCTTTCTCTCTGTTCTAGGACATTAAATCATATTTTATCTGCATGCTAATGTATGGTAAGAGATTTCCAAAGCACTTGCACTGATTAACTCTGTTTTAATATAACATTAGGGTTCCTTAAACTGGCTTTAATCTCAGAATTATGGTTTAAGTCAAGGTGTAAAAAGAGAGGGGTAAAGAAATGTTTTGCCTGAAGATATGAAAATGTTACTACGGAGGGCCATCTTAATTACCTTACCACAGCATTTTATGGTTGATAAGTAGTAGGACCCTCCTGCAATACATTTGCATTTAATTTAATTCAGTCAGGCTTCACTGCATAGCTATTTTTACCCCTATTAAATGGTCCCCAGCTAAGAACACACTGTTTGTGATCTGATGGAATCCTGAAAAAAGTTATTTAAAGGGACTAAATATCCCTAACACTTTGGAATTGCTTGCATTAATAATTATTATTTTATTCACATATACAGATTGAAATATTGTAGTATAACTACTTTTATATGTTTTGTGCAGAATTTCAAGTTTAAAAGCAACAGAGACAGAAAATACATGATAAATAATGTAGTGTGATTTAGTGGAGTGCCATTAGTCATACACATACAAAACTAACAACATACAACTTACACATGTTTGAAATACAGCACAAAAGAACAATACCTATAATGTAACATAAATATAAATGTGAGTAATCTTTATTAGTGGGATGCTTTCACATCACTGTGTAAAGAAATAAAGAGACAATTTGTAATGGTGGCAAAAGTAGGAAACTCCTAATTACGATATGTAATTTGTCATTTTTGTGTAATTTGTAAATAATATTGTTAGTTATTCTAATGGATTTCATTGTCCAGTATACTGGATATTGTAATTAGGCTAATAAAGTTTTGAAGAATTAATATATGTTTTATCAGTAGGATAACAGACCTCCGCTGTCACGCCCCCCTCCCTCCCCAAAAAAAACGAAGTTATTGTGAAACACAGGAATAAGGACTAGCATACAAAAATGTGTGTACTATGTTTAATAAGTATAGTATTACACATAAAACTATGACTTATGTCATTTTATATGACTTTATATGTTGACTTTGACTGTTTCCACCTGTTAATTTAGATATAGCAAACGTATGTGCTTTGTGTTAGACTGCTACTTGGTTATTATAACTATGTATAATGTCTTCCAAGGACTTTTTCATGAAACTGTATATAAAGTAAGCACAGAAAAAAGTTAATTGCAATTAAGTTTGCAATTTGTGTTTTGTTATGTTGGTCATAAGAAATAAGAAAACTTTTATGTGTTATGTACTGGGCATTAAATTTTATAAATTGAAATTTTATTTGATAGGATTATGCTCATTTCAGGCATGTCCTTCCCATACTTTCACTTAACCATAGTGACTGCTGCAAACAGCACAACCTCTAAGAAGTGCTTTCAAGATTTAATGGGGACACTCCTCTTCCACAACTAGATATTTCAGCCAAAATCTTTAAATACTGTGTTCATGTGAAAAATAAGATGAATAATATGTTATGAAACAAACCTCAGTTATTGCAATGATTGCATTTACAGCGTAGCCAAATTTCGCCATTTAGTATAAAACTGAAATATCCCACTTTATGAAGAAAAAAAAATATTGTAATAACAAAAAAAATTAATCCTAATTACTAATACTATATACTAATACTAATGAAGGGCTTAACACTAAGTATCATTTATGTAATTGTTTTATCCTCCTGAGACCCGGACATGCTTGGTGTGCAATTTTAATTTCTCCTAGCTACTTGTGATTAGTAGGACCTAAGAAGTATAAAAGCTAAACGAAGTTTAGAAACTAAAGGAAGTTGTTCTGGCAAAAAACAATATCGTCATATGGGTCTGAAGGGTCAGTGTTTTAAAAAGTATCATGGTGCAGAGAAGCAGAAATGTAATATATGAAATGTTATATAAGGACGCTGGGGTCTCAGGAGGTAAAGTTAATTTTGATTAATGTTTTCCTTTTGGAACAAACTTTCCAAACGGGGGAAATGTTAAGGCAAATTAAAAATAAATTTAAATTAAAATGAGAAACTTGTTCCCTAAGCC
Source organism: Prochilodus magdalenae (assembly GCA_024036415.1). NCBI lineage: Eukaryota > Metazoa > Chordata > Actinopteri > Characiformes > Prochilodontidae > Prochilodus > Prochilodus magdalenae. Next base: position 591,929 of record JAMWET010002750.1, on the reverse strand, counting down.
AATCAATGTGCTACTGCCTTATACAAACCCTTTGAAATCTGTAAAGTTGCAAAGCACACTTTGAGAAATAAAGAAACAAAACTTTTATCATGAGGATGGTACATCTTCAGCACCTTTTTCAGTGGGAATGTGTCTTTCAAGTTAACTTCATTTTGACTTCATTTGTCTTCATTTTGACTTTATTTGTCTTCATTCAGACTTTTTACTTTACTTTGTTCTATTTTAACACATTAGCTTCCCCTAAACACAGATGCATCTTAAGGCCTAAGACGTTTACACTGTTACTGACAGTAAACAAAAACTTTGTACATTGATCTACAGCTGAAAAGGTTTTTATGAACATGACTCCGACTCACTGTATTGTTTTAATCAACACTAATTTGATGGCTGTAACTTCAAAACCAATTTTACTTGCTAGGAAGAAGCCTAGTGCTGAGCTGCTTTTGGATTCAGCAGGCCTGCTGTCCAGATCCAGGCGAAGTGAAGTGAGCTTTCTAAGTGCTGTACAAGCGATGTCCCTTTGATTTCCTGGCTGAAGGCGCGGCGCGGGTTTCGTTTCATCAGTACCTGAGTCCGAAGGGCTCCGTGCCTGTCGCCTGTCTGCTTAAATGTCGTGGGGGGAGCATGATGGATGCGCCGGTGGCATGTGTTGAGCTTCGATCATTAGAGCCAACACACCCCATGGCAGCATGGGCACCACATTCTGGAGTGTAAAATGTTAATGACGCTATGTTGTAACACTCGTGTAATCTCCTGAGCTCTCACACACACACACCCTGTCATACACACACACACTCTTTCATGCATTCACCGGTTCTTTTCCCTTCTCGGCTCCATCATCTCCTCATCACAGCGAGAAGCAGAACGATGGAGGAAAGGAAAAGCGAATGCAAGAATGCAGAAGGAAGCGGAAGGAGGTAAAAGGAGCGGCAGATGATGATAGGGGTCCTGCGAGGGAAGCGAGGATTTCATGAAAGAGGGAGCGGAGGTCACAGGGTGAAGGAAGAAGAAGGAGGATAAAAAAAGGAGGAGGAGGTGTGGGTGGGGGGTTGCGTTAATTTTTGATGCCCCCAGCGAGGTGTGCGTCTTCCACCAGCTAGGCAGCCCACTAGCGCCCTGGCAGACGGGGGTCATCCATGATTCAGGAGGCAGAGGGCCGTCGGATTAGCTTAGCGTAGCCGCCGCGCTGATGACACACGTTACAGCTCGTTTCATCATGGCGCGGCTAATGAGAGCTGAGCCGGTGCTCTCTCGCGCCAGGGCCCTCTCGGGGCCCCTCCTGGGGCCAGCAGGGAGCTGCATGGAAAAGGGGAGAGAGAAAGAGAGAGTTGAGAGACCTGACATGACATTGTTTCCATCACTCTACATTCACTCCAGCCATGTACCCAGAGAAGCCACCATGGAGGTCACTGCTTTGACTGTCACTGTATAATGGCCTTGTTGTGTGCCATGAGGCCATGAGAGGAGACATAGAGCATGGTCATAAGCCAGAGAGGAAAAGTATGAGAGAGCAGTAAAAAGCGTTGAGCGTAAACAATGGTAATTCATTCCTCGTCTTGGAGGAGTTCAGCATTTTATGCTGTGACAGTCATAGGATGTGTCCAAGATGTTTTTACTGCTATATTGTCCTGCAAAGGTGCAACTACACAGTATTCTCTAGACCAAAACTTGACTAGCCTGATCTATTAGCAGGTGAGTTAGCTTGACCAATCATAGCAAGTCATAACATCATTCGCTAACTATTAACATAACCCAACTGGTGCTTATGTAGTGACAGATGGGGCAGGTTGATGGTAGGAGGGCTCACTAAATAAATGTAAAATCTCATAACTAGCAACATTTATTCAAATTTGCAACATTTTGAAGAGCTGTCTATAGTCATTTACCTTCATCATCAAAAGAATAGCTGCACAAATAGTTGTGAGAATCAAACAACAGGAATGAAACTTGCTAGGTAGGTTTGAAATCATGAGACATACGGATGTTTCAAGTTTCATGCTGAGCTGCACATGTGATGTAGGCAAGGACAGGACTTCTCACAGTACCTTCTGACCCAACAGCTACGATTACAGACACTCAGCAAGCAGTGATGCCCTCCATGAGTCATCCTGTAGTTGCCAGCACCACTGGACTCTATATACTGAACTCTAATTATTCAACTGTGATGATGTAAAAGCAGTTTTGCATTCTATAAATAAATCCATATTCTATATATCACGTTTATTTTATATATAATTCTAAATAAATCCATCTCCCAGTGTGCTATTCAGTACTGAATGTTACCGTGTGTCTGCATGTTAACCATTTGAATGCTTGCTGCTCAGGTCATTTATCCAGAACTAGAGAGGAGTGACATGATGTGCATCAGTCATTTCTCATTTCATTATAGTCCTGTATGTCATGCTCTGTTAACTGTAAATTAGTACGAAAAAATCTAATAAAAAAAAAAGATGTTATTGACCACATCACATATACACTACTGAAAATTTCAGCACCCCTAACACCTTCACGCATCCCTGGTAGTGGTTGCAAAGGAGCTGTGTATTTTATATACTGAACAGTGTTAGCTACTGTTAGCAGCATTTGCCTAAACATTAGCTGCTATTGTCATTACTTGCACTCTACACTTTTATACATACAGGGGTTGGACAATGAAACTGAAACACCTGTCATTTTAGTGTGGGAGGTCTCATGGCTAAATTGGACCAGCCTGGTGGCCAATCTTCATTAATTGCACATTGCACCAGTAAGAGCAGAGTGTGAAGGTTCAGTTAGCAGGTAAGAGCACAGTTCTGCTCAAAATACTGCAATGCACACAACATTATGGGTGACATACCAGAGTTCAAAAGAGGACAGATTGTTGGTGCACGTCTTGCTGGCGCATCTGTGACCAAGACAGCAAGTCTTTGTGATGTATCAAGAGCCACGGTATCCAGGGTAATGTCAGCATACCACTAAGAAGGACAAACCTCCACCAGCATCACGTAGTGACCTGGCCACTATCCTGCAAGAAGAATGGCTTAAAATTCTTCTGACCACTGTGCAGGACTTGTATATGTCATTCCCAAGACGAACTGACGCTGTATTGGCCGCAAAAGGAGGCCCTACACCATACTAATAAATGATTGTGGTCTAAAACCAGGTGTTTCAGTTTCATTGTCCAACCCCTGTATAATTTAATTATTACAACCATATTTAATTGCACCCCTGGAAACCTCAGCATACTGTACCTTCCAATACTGTACACTTAACACTAAGCTGTATTTCACTGTACTGCATATGCTAACTGGTTTGTACCTCGGTCCTAGAACTATTCTGTTGTAACATTCTAGACATTCTAGACTAACACAGTTACTGCTCTTACACATCTGTCTTACTGTTTATGAACACATTGTATTGTGTCTCTGTCTGTTTTCATTGCATAATATTTAAATGAGGTGAGGTGAGGTGAGGTGAGGTGAGGTGAGGTGAGGTGAGTTGTATTAGGTATTTAACCCTAGTTGAATGGTGTTTTTAAACTGCTACATTGAGCTCTCACTGACTTTCAGCCAGACACTAGCTAAGAGACTTTATTGATTTGTGTAGGTTCTGATTTGTGTAATCTGTTTTAGAGCAGGTAAACATGTGCTGACCAGGGCTGCTCAAAGATCAGGTCCAAGAAAATAACTTTATTGCCATAGTAACCTAATGATAAACACAAAAAGGTGCTTATGGTTACAGTGTCTACAGATCAAATGTAACCAATCATGAAAAACCCAAAGCCAAGGTCAAAAGTGCAGCCCACTCTGAAACACTGTATTCAAACACAACAGGTGCTGGCTTCTTTTATCTCATCGGTAATTGCCACTGGGAAAAAAAGGCTTATTATCTTTCCTGCTTAGAACACTGACACCTAATTAAGCACTGCAGTCTATTTTTGGCAGCCATTTTACACCTCAAATAATGACAAATCTAAGCCAAAGAGTCATGTAGAACAGCAGCGGTTACTGGCTGGTGATTAGAGAGGTGTCTTCAGGCCCTGGCCTGTGTGCACTGTTAGTTAATGATGCCACAGATAAGTGCCTAAGCGCAGGGCGTGTGATACATGATGTTCATTAAAGCCCGCAGTGTAGAGACCCTCTCTCCTTTATTCTAATGACATGGGTGGCACCATTTTGACCCTCAATCACTGGGGGCAAGTCAGCCCTACTGCAGGGGACAAGAAGGGGTGAGGGAGCAGTGGCTGGGAGTTAGGTTCTCTACTGACAGACCCTACTGCAATTCCCCATGGAGGCAGAAGAGGGAAAGCAAAACCTGGAATGCAGCATGTGTGTGTATGGATGTATAAAAAGAATATATATAAAGAGATCATATCTAGAGATATCTATCTATCTATCTATCTATCTATCTATCTATCTATCTATCTATCTATCTATCTATCTATCTATCTATCTATCTATGTGTGTCCACCCTATGCCTTTATTGCACCTTCCATTCTTCCAGCTTCCAAGAAATCTGTAGGAATATTTTTTCACCTTCTCTAAAGTCCAGTCTTCTAATGATCGAAGTGACACCAAACACATTCCCTGATGTTGAGGTCTAAACTCTGTGGACTGTGGACTGTGAACACCAGCAGTTTCTTTGTTTGATTATGTCTTTTTGGAATGCTTTGGTTTTACTCACTGTAAATGGTAAAATGTAAGTAATGAAACATACACTCATCATCAGACGAATAGTTTTACTTTGAAGGAAGTGCCAGATTGCAATGTTAATAAGAGGGAAGATAAAGGAACATACAATAAAGCTAACAGGAACAATAAATGATGATATATTTAGACTGATATGGACAATATTTACTAAGCTATACATACAGAAGTAGTGTCTCTCAGTATGGCATTGGGCCACCATATTTGCTAACACAACATGCCAAACATCTTAGTATGGAGACACTCCATCACAGTCTGGCACAACACCACTGAAGTTTTTGGTGAAGTTGACGTGCTGTTAAGGGCATCATGAAGCCATCTCCCAATGGTGCTGGCACTAACAGGATGACTTATGGAGGCCATCACTACTCACTGAATGTCTGTAGTCATGGCTACAGCAATAAGGCCTTCCCTTTCTTATTTCACATGCGTCTTGGTAAGAATTAATTTTTATCAGTTTTTCTTTCTTGCTCGGTTGTAAGGAGTCACATAGACTCAACATTATCATTTAACACTGGTGGAACTCGTTGTGGAAACCCCTGTTTTTTTCACTTATTTTGTTTTGACATTTTACTGCCTTGTAGAAGCGGATCAACTTTTGTCAAATAGTGAATGAATAACTTATAGTTAATGATGCACAGTAGAGTATATGTCAGTGTATGTATGAATGACTGTAAAACTGTCTGTGCTCCAGACCACCTACATGCCTATCTACATGTACTGTCACTTTGAATTGTTTATATATTCATATTTTACAATTGATTTGTGTTATTTGGTGCCATACCTTGTTTGTTTTGTCCTTTGCCTTTTTTGGATTCTTTAAAGCCATTCTTCAAAGCCAATTGTCAGGGAGCAGCATACTAGCAGTATCTTCTAGGCCATGAAGTTTATGAGCAAACATTTATGCACATGTAGCTCACGGCATTATTGGACACTATATCTTGGTCAAAGCTGGAATTACCTCTTGTTTGTGTAAGCTTACTCAAAGCTTTCCAGAGGAGGGTTTTGTCCACTGCGTGGTGTTAGTGAGCAAGTGCGCTAAATCCCAATAAATTAAATAGATATTTCCTAGACGTAATATGTATATATATATATATATATATATATATATTGTGAATGGTGAAATTTTCTTTTTAATTTACAGTACTTCAGAAATTGTATTTCAGCATGTATTCGAACTGACATGTATCAAATCTCCAACATTTTTGCTATTGTAAAAGCAAGCCATCCTTAAATTCCTTCTTCATCAGAGAAAGAAGCCCTTCTTTGAATAATTAGAGAAACCTGTCAGTAGTCTTTATCTTCTTTCTTCGGTCAGACAAAATGGTAGCCTTAGGCCTTAAACACGCCAGCATGTAGCATAGATGATGGGGATAAAGTAGCCTTGAGCTGTTAGCTCAGTGATCGAAAGCAACCTCCACTGAGAAATCCCACAATGCCTCATATTCTAGCCCATATTTCCCAGACAAGAAAAATTAGAATCATCTGTTCCTCAGCCTTCTAAACGATCTCCGACCACGGTTGTTTTGTGGCGAAGTTCAAAGCTTTGATACAGTCACTGAAATAACGAAGTGCTCCGACACAAAAGAAAGCCTTATGTAAATGTTACTTCTCCAGATGCTAGGAGCCCAAAGCTATTGTTCTCATCTGCCCCTCAGCCACACGATTTAAATAAGCATTTAGATAAACCTTTGTACCTCGCTTGCCTATAGGGTGCATTAAGGTTCACGAGTGGATAAATCAATAAAATCTGGCGGTCCGAGCCCTAATGAATTTGGCTCGCACTTTTTAATGAGGCCCCATTTGCATTTGAAAGTGACAGAGGAAACGGGTGCGTTTTCTCCACCAGTTATCCACATTTGATCAAAAAGAGACAAACGTAACATTCGCCTGCGCGTTTCCCCTGAATGCACCGAGACTGAGCAGCGCTCTTAACATTACATATTACTTGTAATTTTCTTGCCGCCTTTATTTAGGTTGCAATTTGCTCTGGTGCTTACAGCCCTGCTGTTGGCTCTCACAGCTAATCTGCTCCAACACTGCGATGTGTATAGCAGGTATTTCCCCTACAGAGTGCCTAGTGTGGAGTAATGGCTTCTAAAGGATCCTGCTTCTGATTAGTGTTTCGCTGCTTTAAGCTGAAATCACAGCTGGCTATGCCTCGCAGGCTCAGTTTCTGTTTTTGTTTTTTCAGCCTCCTCTTTTCTTTTACTGCTCCCTAGCATATCAGCAAAATAAAATTTCACTTACATGCACCCTGGAAGACAGCTGAAGATGGAAGAAAAGTCTGTTGTTCTGTTTGTGCTATTTGACTGCCTGCTACCAGGTCATATTGGCATTGAGTCCACTCATGTTAGCTGAGCAAGCACAAAATTCCAAGATCACTGCATTTATTGCAGGAAAAAGCTTATCCAAGGCCATCAGTCACAATCAGCCAGGAAACCAAATGAAATTAATAACTGGTATCAATTAGACTAGACACACATCATATCTTAGAAGTGGTCGGCCTACCAATACTCTTCCACCGCTATGTGAAAGGCTGATCTACAGTTATAGGATGTGTTTGGACACAGTTGTTGTTAGTGAAGGTGGCACAGTGGGTCACTAAGTTTAGAAAGAATGACATTGGAAGAGGGCACATGCTTTTTCATGGTGTTTGCGCACTGGGGACAGCACCTGTGCTGCTTTTTTGACGGGTCTGAAGATTGAATATTTGTAGCTATAATATTTTATTTTAGACCTTAAATAGATTTTAAGCTCATGATCTCCTACAAGTCACGTATAGGAAATAGTTATTGACATATTGGGTGAAGTAAATGCTAGGACACATCTGAAAACATCCCGCTTGTGGTCTTGACATCTGTTCCATCAGGATGTATAAGCTTCATTATTACTTTTCTGAGAACAAAAGAAATCAAGGAAAACTTAGTAAATAAGTAACTCAACTCTGTATGCCGCATGTGTCCATTGTCGTCGGCTGTAATCGTGTGTTTAGGAAAGTCACAATTTCTTTTAAACCCATAACCCTCATCACCAAAGAGCAATCCCAAAATATGGTATTACAGCAAGAACTGGAACAGGTCCCATATCACATTTTAATATCCATGACCTTAAAATCTAAACACTTTTAGGAAAGGCTTAATAAAGGTTTTAGATATCTGCAACTAACTTCTAGGACTTCCAGGTGGCAAACCAGGAATAGTCGTTAACTACAGAATATCTGAAAATGAAAGACAGGTAGATATTTGCTAAAAGCCATCCATTCCATTTCTAAGATATGTTTTAACGAGGATTGTGAGATAATTCTGTCTTATTAAGATTGGCTTGTGTTTGCATTTGAAGATCAAATGTATTACATTGTTCTTATCTTTATAAATGAAAAGTGGACGCAAATGTCAAAAAATTAAAAGAGTACTGGAATTTTAAAAAGTACTAGACCTACACTATGTGTACCTTTCTGATTTTGCATTTGAGACCTAAACATTGAGTTACTGCTTCTTTTGGATATTGGGCATGTGACATCAACAGATTCAAACATTTCATGTGTCTAAATAACTCCTACAGATGCCACTCAAATGATCATTTCTGATTACAAAGGTCATCAAACACCATATTTTAGCTTGTGTGTTTTCATCATGGTGTCAAGGTGTACATCATCAAGACAAAAATGTTTTTTATATTGAACTTAAGATAAATGTTGCTGTTGTTCACAACAAAACCTATATTATTTACATATTCTATATTATTCTATATTATTTACATTATTTCCTCTTTCATAAAATGGAGTTTGTCATTAAGTACAAAAATTATTCTGTTAAGTGAAACAATCAGTTGATCATTGAGTCAGTGAGTAAACAGAATTCTATAGATAGATAGCTACATAGCGCCACAGCAGACCTCAAAATCCTATTCAGTTTTCTGGCTAAACAGCATGACTACAGAAAAAAGAAACTCAAACAGGAACGCATGCTTTTGCTGGAGTGCTGCCTTTGATGTGTTTTCATGTGGGGGATGTTCTCTCGACCAGGTAGAGAATAAAGACGTAAAGTTTTGAACCACCAGTCTCACCCAGGGCGTTTTCTGTTGTTTTCTGCTGCGTTTTCCCATGACTTCAGGGAAGGTGCATCTGATTGTTGTTTTTTTGTGTCTACAACGAAACCTTATTACAGAACAGTCCCAAACGGGAAATGATCAGGAGTACAGTAAACTGCTGTATCAGAGCAGAATCAGCTCAGAACAAGCCTCTTGACATGCAAACACACATCTTCACTGATGAATGCTCCTTTCCTATTTAACATACAGTGCCATTACCATGTATCATATGTGTTATGTACATTTATTGTATACAGTCTTATGCCGAATTCTGACCACCCACAGTCAAATAACATGTTTTGCTGGTTTACATAGTTAACCGAGAACACAATTAAACATATTTATCATCATTTTGGAAAACAATTTCTGTGTATGTTACATAATTAAATAGAGCATACAAATCTGATGTGTTTTATCTTTACCAGTACAAAAAATGTGCAGAAGTTTGTTCTTGTAATTTTTCCAGGAGCACACAGGGGTTTTGAAAGTTTCATATGACTCTATGAGTCTATGACTCTAAATACAAATTCATGAAATCATACATTTAAGGAAATGTTGGGACATTTAATAAGGAAATATGCCGTTTGATCATTCTCTTGATCCTTTATTTAACTGATAAAGTACAAAGACATTACTTTCAGTGTTTGGGCTGACCTGCTTGACTGTATTTTGTAGATAAAAACAACAGAATTTGATACAATGAACTCAGTAAAAGTATGGGTAATTGCAAAAGAAGTCAAATATTTATAGAATATTTAAGTTACTGTGTTTTAAATCATTCCACAATAAGCCAGTGAATAACAGGTAAGGGGATCATGACTGCAATGATAACAAAAATATGTCATTAATGCTTATGCATTTTGTGCCAAACTTTGGGAGGGGATTGTGAAACAGATCAAAAAGAACACCTCTTAGTGTAATATAACAAAGGAAGGGTATTGTAAATTTTCAAAAAAATCTAGAGGAATCTGAAAGCAGCAAGTTCTCTGGGTCTAAGCGCATCTCAGATGGCCTCATATGTGGGGTGTGATTCTGGCCTCAGTACTCTGCTCAAAAGCAAAAATACAGAGACAGAGAGAGAGAGAAAAAGAGGGAGAGAGAGAGAAACATGAATCATTTGCATGTCTCACAATGTCAAGCCTGCCCACCAAGTTTAATTCCTGTCAGTTGATTCCCTCTGGGTGCAGCTATTCATTTGGCGGTGAGTATATATACTGTATTATGTTTTCATTTGTCAGTTTAACTGTGTGTCAATTTTTCTGCCTTTTTACTGAATATTAGCTAAATTCAATAAAGAAATGTATAGAAAGTAATTAGGAGTGACCTCTGACTTTAACACAGTACTGTATATGTACTGACATGTACACTATAACAATAATATGTCTAATATTATATAAATGTATTTACTTCTATGTATGCCTAATCTTAATATCAACCACAGCAACCAAAAACTGTTTTGCTATTGCAAATTAAAGAACGAAAGGGTCAGGGATATGCTGTTTGTTCTTGCGGGCTAGCCCAGTGTGGGTTAGTCCTGTTTTTTAGTATTTGTCTATAACTGAGTAAGTGGAAGTAGCTTATCATGGAACTCTCCATCCTGGAACTCGAAGCAAAGCAGCTATTTGTTTGTACATTTTGTAAAACATGCATTTATGACTTTCTCTACAACACCTGATGCTTTCATTGCTAATCACACAGGTGAGCACAAGAAATCCAACCAGCAGAAATTCTCACAAATCATTCGGCAGGGTTTTCCCAGGTGTCCACAGGACGGGGACGGCGTGCCAATACCTCAAGTTTCCCCCACAGCCCCCCCAACACACACAAAACCCCCCTGGCTAAATGTGCCACAGCACCAGCTGCCAAAGGAAGGCAACTTTTGCCTGCAGCAACACTAAAGTGAGCATCTGAGAAAAATGAGTTGTTTACTTTGTTTGAACCATGGTAGCTCACGCCCCGGGGGGAACGAGGAGGGGGACTGGGGCTGCGCTTGAAGTTTTCTTCGCGCGTCTTTTGGTTCCCAACTCAGTGACAAAGAGACAGATGAATAACAATGTCATTTTCCCTCTGCCCCCTCCCCCTCGCTCTTCAGCTCCTCTTTTCTTTCCACCCCTCCCTGTCAAATAATTCATCCAGTCTGTTTAACTTTAAGTCAGCACAGTAAATTGGACCTGACATACAAACCGCATTATGTGTTTCTTTTTTTTCCTTTTGACTTCTCTTTTTTTTCTTCTCCACCCCAACAGCCCACTCATTTCTCTTTAATCGAGCAGCAGTGAAGAGATGCAAATGCACACTTGAAGGAGACAAGTGCTAGGAAAGAAAGAGAGAGAGAGAGATAGAGGGAAAGAAAGAGAGATGGAGAAAGTGAATTTTAGATTCAAGTCAAAGTGAGGAAACAGTGCTCTTTGAGTTAGGTCGAGTGAGAAGTGTCCCATCCAAGCAGTCTGGCAGTGAGAGAGAGAGAGATTATACAGAGAGACAGACGGAGGCACTCGTCCGCCTGCTTCCAGTTTAATCAGGCCGTGATTGGCAAAGACACAACGTGGGCAGCGGGGCTTTGAAATGAGGGGAAGTTCTGCTAATTAAGCTACATGGTGGGACATTATTGATGACAAGTTGCTTTAGATATGACAAACTTCATGCTAGTTAACAACATAGTTTCTTGGTTGCCAAAGTGAAGCTAAAGAAGTGTGCCAGGCTTTATTACCACATGCTTGTTCTTACTATTGTTTGCTTGCTTGCTTTTCTGTGTTAAGCTCTATTTGATCTGAACAAAATTACATGTAGAAGAATCTGAACTAATTATGGATTTATTTTTAATAAGCTGATTTTACGATTGGGTGGCATAGTGGGGCTGCATAGACAGAAGGGTTCCTTAGCTCAGTTCCCTGACTAGGCAACCAGTGCCCTTTCTGTGTGGAGTTTGCATGTTCTCCCTGTGTCTGTTTGGCTTTCCTCGTTGTGCTCTGCTTTTCTCCCACAGTCTTAAATCATTCAGTCAGGTGAGTTGGAGGCTCCAGAATTCCATTATCCAAACTCCTACCTTGCTGGTCCACCTTGCAGATCTGAAGTCAGAGATGACAGCTCATCTGTTGATGCACAGTTAGTCATCCTCTAGTCCTTCAACAGTGGTCACAGGGCACTGCCCACAGGACGTTGTTGGCTGGATAGTTTTGGTGGGTGGACTATTCAGTGCTGAGAAAGATCCACCACCCAATAACACTTAGACTGTGGTCCTGTGATCATTGAATAACAGGCTAACACAGTATGCAGAGAAACAGAAGGGCTACAGTCTGCGATTGTAGCACTACATAGTGTGGCTACATGGTAAGTTGAGCTATTAAAATGGACAATGGGTATACATACAAGGTGGTGTTCCTAATAAAGAGATCAGTCAGTGCAATTTCTACAATTTTGGTCCCCCAAAATTGTTTTTGTGCGTGTCACCAAAAGGGGGAAAACTGGTCTTAACTAACAGCCACAGGAACTTGTAGTGAGTGTGCAATTGGTTGTAGTTGAATATTAAAATGGGATGCAAAACTTTTATTTAATATGCAATTGTAAGCTCAGCAAAGGTGATTTAGCCTTTCACTAAATATGCAGGACAACATGCATGCAGGTCGTTATGACGGCTGCCTCTAACACCACATCAGTGTTGGCAAAGACTGCAGTAGTGTTGTGCCAGACTGCCATGGTGTTACTCAGCATCAGGTCATCTTCAGTAAGTCCTGCTTCTGTTGGTAGAGACGACCAATGAATCTGTGTGTGGAGGCACTGTGGTCAGCTCCAAGATGGTTTTGAGTGTTTGTTGCCAGACGTCACATGTCTAGAAGGTCTGGTATCACTCCACCGCCACCTATACCACATAATCTGCAGGACCTCAATGGAAATCTAGAAGCTGCATGGATTGGATTATCACAGGACACAATTAGGAACCTCTACAACTACATGTCGAGGAGTGTGGGGTGTTGCATTAGGAAACATGGCGGCCCAATGCCATACTGAGATGCACTACTTCTGTATGTGTGGCTCAATAAATATATTGCCCATATCAGCCTTAATTTATCATAATTGATGACTGATCCCAAATTGTTGCCAGCTCTGTGACATTAACAACTACACTATCAGTAAATATATACAAACAAAACGTAGCAGCTGTGATAATAATAATATCTGATGAGCCTCTAAGAAACGGTAATAAAGAAAGCAATAGCAATAAGAGTCCTGACACGTAGACAACCTGATTTACAGCTTTCTTTTCCAAGCTTAATAGCATACATAGCTATGCAACCCATAAACCCATGAAGCGCCTGTGTTATGCAGTTCAGCTTGTATATTCTTTGATTTGAGAAGACGTGAGAAAACGTAAGTTCAGCCACATTACTTTCAAGCATCAGTTCATGGGGAAAAATATCTGAGGTCATTTATTTCAATCTTTTAAGAGTAACGTCACAGGCCTTAAACCTCAAATAAATCTGGCCGAGCAAACTTCCCCCTCCAAACTGACATGAAAGTCGGCACCCAAACCGCTCAGCGCATTCTAACAACCACATATTTCTGTCTGGCCTGCACCCGAGCCGAGAAGAGCTCCCTATAATTTATGGATTGGCGTAAATGTAACTGTCATTTCTTTTCAAGTTAAGATCAGGAAGCTGAGCCTGTTCCTCGCATGGTGCAGCACTGAGCTGGCTTTGTTTGCTATAGTCTAAGATTCGATATTTAATAAATACAGCATTAATCTTTATCATTTTTCAAAGAGGAACTGACCACTGAGTATAAACGAAGGGAGAGCATTCCCGAAAAGTGTATATATGGGAAAACATAGGACAGTATGAATGGGTAGAACGTTGTACTTGAGTGAACTAGGTTATTCAGTTACAGAATAACCTAAATAATATCCTAAAACCATCTGAATGGGTAGAACATTGTAGAACTGTATGAATAGGTAGAAAATTCTAGAACAGTGCAATAAAGTGGAGAACATTTTAGGGCAATGTCAATGGCATGAACGTTATAGGAAAGTGTAAACGAGAGAAAACTATATGAATGTGAGAACATCCTACGAAAGTGTGAAGAAAGAAAATATTCCAGAGTTAATAGGAAGAACAATCTAGAATAATGTAAATGAGTTAGTAATATTTTAGGAAAGTGTAAATGGGGAAAAGATTTCAGGATAGTATGACTAGGGAGAACAATCAATGACAGTGTGAATGTAGGAACAACATTCTAGAATGTCGTGAATGGATATAAAATTCTAGAACAGCACATGTGTGAATGGAGAGAACATTCTAGAACACTGAGTGGGAGAACATTTAGAACAGTGGAACAGAGTGGAACATTCTAGCACAGTGAATGGAAAGAATATTTGAGGATATGCAAACAAGAGAGAACATTTTAGAACTATGAATGGGAAGAACAATCTACACAAGCATACATGAGGAGAACATTCTAGAACTGTGTGAACGGGGAGAACATGCTATGACTGTGTTAATCGAGAGAACATATAATGTCAGTGGAAGCATTAGGGAACATTTTAGAACAGTTTGAATGGGGAGAAAATTCTGCAAGAGTGTAAATGGAGGGAGAACGTCATAGAACTCCATGAATAGGGAGAACTACTATAGCAGTCTGAAACAGTGGAGAACATTTTAGGACTGTGCGAATGGACATAACATTCAAAGACTGTGTGAATAGAGAGAAGATTTTAGAACTTTATAAATGGGGAGAAATTTCTATAACAGTGTGGATGAAGGGAGAATATAATAGAATTGTATGAATTGCGTGTGAATGAAGAATTAATAAATCATAGTGTAGAGAGCACTGTAGATCAGAGAGAACATTGTAAAATAGTGAGAATGCCGAGAATATTCTAGGACACAAGACTCAAATGAGTGACCCACACTCTTCTCGCTGATACTGAAGCAAAATAGCAATAAACATAATGTAGTTACCAAAATATCTTATAACAGAAATTAAACTAAATATTAAAGAACAAACCCAAGCAGCAAAACCCCAAACCTTCCAAACACCGATTAGTAAAAGAATCCTGTGCCTTCAGAATCTGTGCCTGTCAGACTGTTCACACATAGTGTTTACACTGGACTCTATTACTTTACATCTACTGAACACTACAGCAGGTAAGGCCATAAAGGATAAAGACAATATGGCAGTAGCCAACGACTCCTTTTAGCGAAAGCAGGATGCAGAGGACTACTCCTTAACCCCCTTGTGGCTCTCATTACAGAACTGTCCATTATGTTTGGTGGCTGCCCAGTTTGAGTGCAGCTTTTATGTAGGGGTTTACGTACGACACATTACATTATTGACACAGATTCGGATCCAGTCCACAGCTCAACCAGTTTTTACATAATTAACAAAGTGTTTTAAAACATGCCACTGCGGGCTTCACTAACAGCTTTGATGGTAACTGGCTTTGACTTTCATGCCTCCCTGTGATTGTCACTGTGAGGCCCTCAAAAGACTGCGGAGTCCCCAGGATCCAGTGTAGATCTAATAGGCATGTCAGTCTACTATAAAGCCAATGTAACAATGACACGGGTGTAGATCCAATACAGATCCAAAAATATCTAATAGAGATCCAGTACAGATGAACATGTGATGTGGTTGTTATACATCTGATGTAAATCCAGTACAGATGTAGATCTAAAACATGCCTAATGTAGATCTAAAGCAGATGTCAATTCTACAGCTGTTGGTTGAATGTAGAGGCTATACATTTGAACATGTTGTATGTTTCCAGTACAGATGTTGATCTTATCTGGAAATAATATAGGTGTAGATCTAATGTAGAAATCATGCAGATGTTAAGTTTATAAAAAATTTTATAAATCGAAACAGATCTAAAGTATAGCTGACACAGATATACATCTAATGTGGAGCTATCAGAGATGTCCAGCTCATGTACAGCTACAAGAAATCTAATGTGGATCTGATGCAGATGTAAATTCTACAGCTGTGGATCCAATGTAGATATTTTACACATGTAGATCTAATACAAATCCAGTACGGATTTATGGGTAATGAAGAGATTCTAAAGATGCTAATCGAAGTTATTTCCAAAACAAATGTAGATGCACATCTAATACATATGTAGAACTAGGGCAGATAGTATAAAGATGTAGATCTATTGTAAAGCTAATATAGAGCTACATCAGACATAATGTAGCTCTAATGCAGATGTAAATTCTACTGTGCTATGGATCCAATGTAGATATTATACACATGTATATCTGATGCAAATCGAGCACAGATATAGAGTTAATGTGGAGATTATAGAGGTGTTGATCTAATTTTAATCCACTGCAGATGTAGATATTATATGGTTGGAGACGTAGAAATGATACAGATGTAGGTCTAATGTTAAAATAATCTAGACATAAAGCAAATGTAAAGTCAAAACCGATCTATTGTAAATCTAATCCAGATGTAAATTTTACAGCTGTGGATTCAATATTGACATAAAACAGGTGTATGTCTACATGTAGGGCTACTAGTTCATAGGAACTAGAATGAATTAGACTACTAATACAGATCTGATGTTACACAGATCTAGCATATCTAAGGTTGTTCCATATGGAAGACTTCTCTGACACTCATTGAGGTTTATGTATATGGAAGAAACAAACTAATCCACAGAGAAAAGTGGTGAAGGGCGTAAAAGTGAAAGAAGCCACTCTTCTCACCCGACGTCTTAAATTGAATGAGTGAGGGAATGCAGCAGCTTGTCGGGGTAACTCATTAGAGCGGAGATAGCTTGTTTACTTCCCTTGTGATACAATCGAACGAGGAATGAAGAAGAGGAAGAAGAAGGAAAAAATGGAAAGGCAGTGGAAGAAGGGAAAGAGCGATGGAAGAAGATGAGATGGTAAATTCTTATCAGTGTGAGAGGAGTGAGAGGAGAGAGAGAAGACGAGAGCGCAGGGCCGGAGATCAAAGCAGTACAAAATGTGCCGAGTGTTGACTCCAGGTACTGGGACGGGTCCGATTCACCTCGCTGTCACTTCTCTCTCTTTCATCACCCAGGGCCTTGCAAAACAGAATATAAATAAGTCATGCTTAATATTGTCACCATGATGATGGAGAGGGGAAGGCCCTGGAATCTAGAAGGCTTTGCGTCGGGGGGAATGAAAAAGTGTTTGAAAGCAGCAACACTGAGCCTGTTTCCATTTTCCCCTTTCAACAAAATTTTATTTTACAAAAATGCCACTAAAAGCTAGACAGACTAATGTCGTCACAGCTGAGGGCAGGTCTCTGCATGGCGGCAGGCTCTTTGTAGTCCTGCTAGATGCAGATAACAGATGCAGTACTACAAAGGACAGCTTCATTGTATGCATACAGTAACAGTAGAACAGTCCATTTTAAGCGGTTTGATCTGCACCTGTGATTACAAAAGTGCTTCAAACTGATCATCAAAAAAAAAAAAACATACACAAAAAGTTGCACCCAGAAGAAATTCCACTGGCAGGAATAAAACTTATCGGGTAGGTTTGATTTTAATGATTCAGGTTCAAGCTCGGTCGCACATGTCACATAAGCAAGGGCAGGCCTTATCGCCGTACCTGACTGACCCATCAGCCACAATGGCAGAGATTCAGCGAGCAGAGATGCCCTCCATGAGTCATCCTGTCAGCTCCAGCACCATGCCTGGTGTCAGTCCATCTCCACCCCTATTGCAAAATCTGCAGGAATGTATAGGATGGATTATCACTATGTGTAGGAGCACTGTGTTCAGCGACAAGATGAACAGTTTGTTGTCACGCGTCAGATGTCCAGAAGGCCTGGTGTCATTCCACCACCCGACTGCACAATCTGCAGGAACCGCATAAGAACATTCCAGCTGCATGGTATGAATAGGAGCAGGTACAAGATCTCTAGCAAGAACTATGTAGCACATTAAGACACCACATCATAAGTCAATGCCTACTGGTCTGGCTCAGTATTTCCGGTATGGACATCATGGCAGAGGCTGTTAAATGACCAAAGTAGACACTGTTGCAGGAAATCAGGACAAGAAAAGGAGAGACTGTTCAAATGCCAAGGCCTATCACGTTTTGGGGAGTATCTGTGCATATCTTGCACATCTGTGAAGAAGCTATTAATGCTGAACATATTTTGAAGCATACACAAACAGTAATGCTTCTTTCTAGAAACGTCTTTTTCAAATTATTCTATCTACATGACACCGTCAAACCAGGTTCTGCACGTTACAACACAATGACTGCATAATCAGAGAGTGTGGGTGCCAAACTACCCTGCCTGCTGTCCAGACCCGTGTCTCTCAAAATATGACAGTAAAGATCCTGCATGGTTGGACACTTGAAGACATGTATAACAGAAGAACAGTAAAACTCCACTCAAAACTGGTTTGAGTCTTCTGTCCCTTTTGATTATTAAGTTCTATTAAAAGGACAAATTTATGTAGCTAAGTGGTGAACATGCTGCTGTTCTGACTTTTTGGACTGCTTTGAAGGCATCAAATTTTAAATGTATGTTCATTTACAAAAAGCAGTGAAGTTCATAAAACATGGTGGATATTTCACTGTAGCTAAATACAGGTCAAATAAAATAGACAAACCACGACATTCTGGTTTTATGAATATTTTTATTTCACAGACCCTCCAAACGTCCTAGGAATTGGGTTTGCAAATTACACTCCTCTTCAAAAGAACAGTTGCACCCAGAAGAAAGTGTCGGATTGCAATGCTACTTGGAAGGGAGATAAAAGTTACCAGAAGCAAAAAATGATGATATATTTAGACTTATTTAGATATTTAGATCTATCAGTGTGGTGTCGGGCCACCATCTTAGCTAATCCAACAGCCAGGCATCATGATATAGAGTTGTAGAGGTTCCTAATGGTGTCCTGTGTTAAGCCATCCCATGCAGCTTAATTTTTCTCACACAGTACCTGCAGGTATCGTAGTAGGGGTGGAGGAACACCAGGCCTTCTGGACAGCAAACCGTTCATCCTGCAGCTGATCAGGATCCTTCCACACACAGATTTGTTGGTCATCTCCTCCTTCTGAGACACTCCATGACATTATGGCATGACACCATTGCAGTCAGTCGTCATCACGGTTTGTGTGCATGTAGTCCTGTTTCGTGCACCAGTTTGCCAATGGTGCTGGCACTAACGGGATGACTCATGGAGGACATTGCTGCTCACTTAATGCCTTTAATAATAACTTTTGTGCTGCACTTATAATGACCTTTGTCAATGTGTATTGTGTTGCACTTATAATGACCTTTTCTCCTCTATAGGAATGAGCGCTGGGCTGGGGTTGCCAGGTAATGCTTTACTTGCTCTATGTCTGTGTATTAATCTTTAGGTACCAGCACTGGCCCCTGTTCGGTCAGTGTCTGAGCTCGTGGTGAGTTTTAGGCTCTAAACTTCCTACAAGCTGGAATATTATCCAACGGAACACTAAGCACGGTTGTAAGTCGCTCTGGATAAGAGCATCTGCTAAATGCCTTAAATGTAAATGTAAATGTAAATGTAAATGTAATGCCCACAGTTGTGGCTGTTAAGTCAGGAAGGACAGTGTATGAACTGACAGTATATGCTTGTATACAGAACCAGCGACTGCTCGTGTTTGAGCCCCCTTTTCCTGCGAGCACTGACGGGTAAATAAAAGTCAGGACCTACAAGCTCTCCTCTAGGGGGTCGGTGAAGGGCTGTCACTTTAAGTCGGGTCATATTTGATGCGACTAACTTGGCCGGCTGTGCATTAGAGATTCCCCCGGCTCTCTGCGGACGCACGGTAATGCGGCCCATAAAGTGCTGCTCCTCATCTACTCACACCATGTACTTGTCCCCAACCCACCAGCCCCCATAAAACTCCCCCCCTCCCACCACCACTACCATCCCAATCTCCTCTCCATCCACTACTCTTAGCCACAGACAACTTAAGTTAGGGGGTTGGATGGCGGAAGGGGGGGAATCCATTTACAATGTGTGCTTTGGAACAGCTCCCTGACAATGCATGGCAGATTAGAGCGACATCTGTGATGAATCTTTCATAAACACTTTCCTCGGCACCCAGGCTTCTGCCGGCTCCTCATGCCGAGGAGAGCGCCTGTTCCGATGTCATCTCGACGGGTCCTCCGACAGGAGGGAGAATGACACGGAACCCTCGGAGTAGGGCATTAAAATTAATCCATGAGTCGCTCACACACACACTCACACACTCACAGCCGTAGACACGCGGCTGGCGGAGCAGCAGCGATCACGCTGGCAAACTCCCTCCCCCTTGAAAGGCTCAGCGACATGCGTCCACCAGCCCATTCCGCCATCAAATACAGACTCAATTTCATGTCCTCATCAATTCTTCACTCTGATTCCTGCGCGTTCGCTTCATTTGCATAACTTTAGTCTGTCTGTTTTCCCTCGACTTTGAGTTCGAACACAGTTTTCCTTTCTTTGACATCCTCCTTAAGAATGCAGGATTTAAATTTAATGCAGACAAAAGAAAAAAAACAATATATATTTATATATATATTTATGCATATAAATACATCAGAAAGTTGACGTGTTGTTGAACATTATTCTGTTTGAAATGCAATTGTGCTGGTGCTTTCAAAATACTGAGAAATAAGTGATGAGAGGGCAGAGACGCAGACAGAGACACAGGTTAGTTTGCACATGCATGCCACAACCTATTCCTATTGACTACATAGCAGGTTTATACGCAAGCAGACTGAACATATCCGCTAAACATATGAAACCCAATTATGTTTACACAGGGGCAGGTTTTTTAGGAATATGGGTAAACCAGGGTAAAAAGGGACCTCTGAGAGGTGCACTGGTTAATTTTTAGAAATGGAGAGCTATTATTTTCATTTTACTAGGTTATTACAATGTAATTATATAATAATACATTAGTTACAAATACAACTGGGATTCTTTCGATGCTAATACATTTGTGTCTGCACTTCTGGTACTTTCTGTTTGTTTCAATGTGAAGCAATGACATTAACCTAACAAAAATGTTAAGGATGTTTTTCCTTCTGCAATATGAGACCATGTGCAATAACAATAATAACTATAAAATATTAATAATTAATATTAATAATAACTATACAAACTATAAGCGTTCTAATTCCAAAAACAAATGTGGTATTGTTGTTTCTTCTGAGACTGAACTGCAGCAGTGCCATGTGCCCTCAAAAGGCAAGTTGTTCCACATTTACGTTGTGCCAATGCTTTGCTACCTTTGAAAATGAATGGGCTAAACTGATCCCTAAAAATGTTAAGCATTACATAACTATAACTGCATCACTATATAACTATAGACTTATGCCTCATTAGGGCCTAATGATAACAATGCTGTGTATTCCTAACTGTGCATAGATTTAGAGCACATGGCACACAGGAAAGAAACCCTTATGAATCTTTTACAAATGGTATCTTACTGTAAAAAGCCCTACCAGGATTTGCACTCATAGACATACAGTGCAGTAGCCCAGTTTCTTAGTGTTACTGATTCTGATGGATTTCGTGCATTAGCTTGCTTTTTCCACATTCGAGCGCAAAAGCGTATACTCCATTGTCCATTTTCGGCTGGGAGGAGAATCTGACGGGACTTGATGCAAATCATGCCAGCTATTAAAAATTGATCCTGTTCCATTTCAGCTCAAGGTAGGCCTCAAACTCACAAACACCCACTTGTCTCCTTAAATCAGTGGAACTGTCGCTTTTGTGGATGTGTGTTTACAAAATAAGAGACTGAAAATGAGACCTGGTCCCAAAAGGCCGTCCCCTTGTTTAAATATGAATAATAAATACATATTAGATAAATAATTCTGCATGCTAAATTATTAAGGAGAAGAAATATTTACTGTTTGTGAAACTCTGAACGCAAAAACTAGACATAATGTCATGCAATAGGTGTCACATCAGGGCCCATGCACTTTTAGAACCAATCAGCTTCGACATTCGGGGGACGAAAAGCATCTGCGCTCTTCCCAAAGTCCCAAATATGAGCTCAGGAAATGTTATTGGTAATTTGTTATGTGGACGAGTTCACTGATACTCACTGTGTCAAAAGCTATAAACGGTAACGTGCCTTTAAAGAGTGCCTAATCAACATCCCAGAAGTGCCACAGCAGTTTAAAATACTGGCTACAGAGCTGAGGTGCTGATCAGTTACAGCACAGATCCAGTCTAAACTCTTACTCTTACCAATTTCTGGTATCTTGTGGGAGAGATCTGATAGTGAAAACTAATGCACCCAAGGTGCTCTGGAGATGGACTGCTATGTGGATTAAACAATTTAGGGGATGCTGGAGATGCAGCATGTAGACTGTCATTGTTTCTTTTGCTTCATTCCTTAAATTCTACTTCTTAACAATAGAACTAAACTGCAGTACACTACCAGGCATTCATTGTTTATGCTTTGCATTGCATGGCTGCAATGTATTTGCTATATAAATGAATTTGCCAAATCCTGCTTATGTCCAGGTGTGAATGATATCTGGATATATCTTTATCGATAAGAAATAAAATGGAGATCCCTGAAACGATGTGTTAATTGGTCTGAACTCGTCTTGTTGTTATTATATCTTCTTCTAGGTTTTAACTTGTGTCCACTGTACAGACCTGGCCCATGACCCTTTAGAATGGGTCGTCCAATCTCATCTGCAAAAGGCCGTTGTGGCTGCAGATTATCTTTCCACCCCAGCAGAAGCACCTGTGATCAGTTATTTAAAAACCAACCAATTGATTAGTTGAATTAAGTATCCTGCTTGTAAATAAGCACCTGCAGCCATGCTGGCTATGTGTTGTAGCCACTGCTTTGAACACCAGAACACCTATAAGGTAACATTTGGTGCATTCACAGATAATGCTTCTTTGCAGCCTGAATTCCCCATCGTAAAAGTCGTTTTGGCGATAGTACCATAGAGTTCCAGTGGACCAAAAAGAGAAATCAGCTTTCTACAAAGCCCATAAAAACAAATGGCTCTTACGGTAATGCTACTGCAGCCTTGAGAGCTGATCTTGGTCTAATGTTCACCTATACAGTTGTAGTGGCACAAAAGGTAGTTGGAAGAAAACCCTGTATTTCAAACGAAACCCAACTAACAGCTTAATTTCTACCTGTTAAATTGGCTTTTTTATAACTACAGGGCCTTTTTTCACAGAGAAGGAGAGTAGTATAGGCTACCGAACAAAAGAGGCTGTTTCGCTTCCTTGAGCAGGAGAGCTAAAGGTGGCGAGACTCATCCCTAATAACATCATTTAGAATTCACCATCTCAAAATAGGCTAATGCCTTTTTGCCTTGAGGGCCCTATATACCTGAGCAGAAAACTCTCTTTAGCTCAGGTTCCATTAAGCAAGAACACTGCACCCTATTAGTGCAGTGTGCGCATGCAGGAGAGAGAGAGAGAGAGAGAGTTCTACCTGAGGTGATCTACTTTTGATTTTAAATGCTCCTGTCCCTCAGGCTGTGACAGGTTGTTAAGGACTTTGCGTTGTTGCTGAAAGACTTTTTTTTTGGTTTTGGTACATTAGAGCTCATTCACCTCCTACCCTCAAACTGCTTTACACAGGGAGCAGCACAGATGCCCTGGGCACCAACACACACACATTCACATACAGGACAGAGCACATGTGAAGCCTCAAGACAAAGCTACACTTGATATGTGAGTCCACCGTATTGTGGTTAGCAAAATAAGCCAGGTATGTGAACTGGCATGGTGTGTGAATTAGAACACACAAAACCTATTAGTTAAGTTGTTCACCTTAACAACTAAACATATACTCATCACAAAAACAATAGTTGCATGCAGAATAAGAAAGGAAAATACCAGAAATAATTAATGATGATATATTTAGACTGGTTTGGGCAATATTTATAGAGCTACACATATAGAAGTATTGTCTCTCAGTGTGACAGCATGGAGTTTTAGAGGTTCCTAATGGTGTCCTGTGATCATCCGTCCCATGCAGTATGAATATTGCGACGCAGTTCCTGCAGGTTTTGTGGTAGGGATGGAGGTTGAGTGACACCAGGCATGGTGCTGGCACTAACAGGACGACTCATGTAGGAGATCACTACTTGCTGAATGTCTGTAATCGTGTCTGTTAGGTCAGTCATGTACAGAGATAAGACCCATCCTTGCTTACATCTCATGCACGGCTGAGCATGAAACTAAAACCAATTGCATGTCTCACCGTGTCAAACCGACCCACCAAGTTTCATGGCTGTTGGTTGAATCCTTCTGGGTGCAACTACTTTTCTAGCTACAGCTAGTTTTTGGAGATGAGTGCGATTTTCATGTGTAACCACTTTTGACTTTTACTTCTGCCTACATTGTTTTTGGGGGACTGATGAAGACATTTGCAGCCACACGTCAGTTCAGTTTAGTTCCATTGTAGAAGTTGGTTGCATGTTCAGCATTTTGCTATCCAAGTAATCTTAAACTGGTGGTCTTTAAATGTTCTTTTTTGTCCATTTTCTTTCTTACCAAGGACTTCCTGTCAGCTACACTACTCTTTCATATACATAGCACTGAGCTGGCAAGATAGACAGTCATTGTGTTCTGTTCTGATTTTTTTTTTTTTCAGATCTGAAGCAAGTGTGAGGCTTGGAACTTCTAAATAGTGTTTATCTGACAATTACAGTTTTGATGGTCTGCCAGGTCCTGGAAGTGATTGTTAAGAGTCCCATTTTCTCTGTCCCCTCTCTAGAATGTTTTTGAATTCCAGTTCTACCAGTAAGGTGCAGGAGTGACACAGTTTATAATTCAGTCCTCAAAAAGACTTTGCAATTTAATAGATAAAAATTGTTAAAAATTGAAAGAGTCTTTATCATGAGCTCATTCTTCATCCTTAAGCCCATCTCTTGGGGCATTCAGACCATCACACATACTGCCAGACATGAACAGCAGGAGGAGCCTACTCCCTGGACAAGCTGACTAGGGACCAGCTAGTGGTGGAGTGAAGAAAGAAAGGGGCACCTGACAGCAGCAGAATAGCATTAATTTAAAGGACAGGTGGTGTACAATGATTGGCCAGAATAATGAATGAATGAGTGACATAGCACTAGAGTCTTCCTGGCACAACTAAATCAAATTTCCTTTGATTTTTCCTTTCCTTACACAAGGGGATCATCTTATGTCTAACCTTCACCTAATCTTCTTCTACAGAAAAGGATTTAACAGTGATGCAGCATAAGTGCACTTGGCTCAATGTGCTAACTAGCTAATTGCCTCCTACTTTCAAAGTAGCCTTTCATTCGGTTCATGCTATTGAAATAAGCAACAGATTTTTAAATGAAAAATGAAAAATGGTAGACTGGCTCATTGAAGAGCAAGCCCTGCTATTTAGATTTCAAGTTTTAAAAGTTTTTATTTAAAAAAATATTTTGTGCTAATTTTAGGTTCTTTGGCTCTAGCAGGCCTGGGTACCAGTAGTGAGGTACTAACAGATTTAAGGAGGCTTGTTGTAAACAGGACAGTGCTAAAGCTGGTAGTATGAGGCTTAAGCTTGCCTTGGCACTGTGTTTCCAAATTTTTCTGAGTGCTGATTTTGAGGTAAGCCAAGCGAACCTTGAATCTCTTAACTTACTCTGAGAACTCCACCCCCAACGCTATAACACTGTAACGTCCCACTACTGGCTCATTTACACATGAACATGAGAAGGCTTATGGAAGCACTGCAGTAAGAAGACTTGCAAAGCGGTTTACTTGAAGGGTGTCTACATAACATATTCATTCTTCCATAAACACTTCACAACATAGTCATGAATATATAAATCAGCATTCATAAAGTGTAATTATGACATGCTTTAGATGATGTTGATATAAAGAACAGTGTCACTTGACTTTTTTTTTTTTTTTTCAAAATGGAAAAAATTGACAAATTATAGTAATTTCAGTGAAATGTCTCTGGACAGGCTAAACTAAATGTAATAGATAGCAAACAAAGACAATGTAAATGCAAAAAATGTTATTAATGATTTATAAAGGGTTTATGTAAGATGTTATGAATGTGTTGTGTAGACACCCTTCAAGTAAAGTGTTATTGGCTTTAACTGGTACATAAGCTGTTATTGTTAGCTATGTTATATGTACATGTGTTGGTTGTGCTATATTGTGCTGGACTCTCTGATCCATACATTAGTTTCCTGCGTCTCCTTGTTTGCAAAGAAGTCACACTGGTGCTTAGAAGTGTGATCATACCAACGAAACTTAAAAGCTTGAACAAAAGATCAAGAAACTCTGTGACGGACAGCTCATTCAGTCCATGTAGTGAGTGCTCCCTGTTAAAAACAAAGGACCCTCTGAAGAAGCTGAAATTATAATTTTCCATTACATTTATTGAGGAGTGCATTCTTAGTGAGCATCCGTAGTATTACACTCGGGCGCAAGCACGCACACACACATACACACACACACATACACACACACAAACATGCACACACACACACACACACATACACACACACACACACACACACACACATACACACACACACACACACACACACACAAACAAATATGCACACACGCACACACACACACACACATACACAAACACACACACATACACACACACACACACACACACACACACACACACACACACACACACACACACACACACACACACACACATACACACACACATACACACACACACACATACACACACACACACACACACACACACACAAACAAATATGCACACACACACACACACACACACACATACACACACACACACACACACACACACAAACAAATATGCACACACACACACACACACACACACACACACACGCATACACACACACACACACACACACACATACCAAACCGGAAACATGAGTAAGTAAGCACAAGCTATCCTCATTCGAATCAATAAGTGTGGAGTTTTTGGAAGATCAGAAAGTCTTAAATGAAAAATGAATCATTTCCGAAACAAAAAGAGAACAAAATAAACTGACCCAATAAAATACCCCCCAGCGTTATCACAAAGCCACAAACAAGCTTTTTACAGAGGTGTCCAAAAGTTTGGAATCACTTGCTATTTGAACAGATTTTGCTATTTACATGCACAGAAATGGAACTGGAATGTTTTACTTAATATTTAAAATATCTATGAAACAGAAGTTATTAAATGATAAATAACATACTATAATTATCTGTTTATAATAATTTTTGGTTACATTACATGTTTATCTCCAATTTTAATAATGTAATAATGCACAATATCAGGATATTTGTAGTTAATTGTAATTATTGATGTGATACAGTTTTCTCAGTCATTTCCAGATCTTTTACAGCCCTTATGGTTCATCATTCTGCATCTTCTTTATTTTTTATTAATAGCTTCCTAATGTCCTAATTAATATTTAAGACCTGTGAAGTTGCACAGATGAGCATATTAGAATAATTCTATTCAGCCAAATATATATGTTTTCCTCCAAACTCACCCAATTTAGTAGTTATCTTGCCAAATAAATATACTAATATGAGTATTCCCTGCAAATACATTTGTAAGCAACAGTCTGAAGATGTTTAGTGTTTTTTTATAAACAAGTGAAAATCAAACACATCCTCTATGGGGGGAGGCAAACTTAAATATGGTTTTAGTGCTGGCTTCAATTTCTATTTATCTGCTGAAATTTGGGGAAAAAAAACATAAAACAAACGGAACTGTTGCACAGGCCTTATATTACACACAATGTAATAATTCCAGCAATTAAACGATAACTGTACAGTAAAGTGTGCTGACGTCTCTGTAAAGAATGTTTATAATTAAATATGGCAGTTTTATTTAACAGTTAAATTATGCAGGGCCACTGTGCATATCACTGCTGTTGGGAGAAATCTCCACAATGATTACCTGACAGGAGAAGGAAAAACCCTACTGTACTTTTAATGTAAGTCAAGGTAACCAGATTTTCTCAAACACATTTCCATGTTCACATTTCTTTTGGTCCAGACACTGTTCACATACAATACACAAGAGCAACAAGTTATGTCCAAAAAAATATGAAAAATTATATATATGTATATATATATAAATATATAGTAATGTGAAAGTACATCTTATAGGCTTTACTGTTTTTGGGGGGTGTGAAAGCTCAGACGTCCTTTTGCATATCCAAACGTGTGCTCCGTACAGAACCTTACTCGTTTATTTTTTCTCATCATTTACTAAAATCTCACTGTCAGTTGTTCAAAGCTGAGAAAAAGCACTGCTTCATAACAAGCTCTCAGCAATGTCTAGCAGCATTGTCCTGTGTGGAGATTTATGAAGGCCTATAAGGTGAGGTTTTCATGTTGGTCAAACAAACCAAAACAAATATCCACAGTCCACAGACCGTACTTGGTGGAAATCTTTTGCGAGGTAGAAATAAGCTGTCATCTTAGCATCACCCAAAGAAAAAAAGTCTGAAAAAAAAATCAGACAGGACTGATC
Organism: Prochilodus magdalenae; assembly: GCA_024036415.1. NCBI lineage: Eukaryota > Metazoa > Chordata > Actinopteri > Characiformes > Prochilodontidae > Prochilodus > Prochilodus magdalenae. The sequence goes on along the minus strand of JAMWET010002750.1, from coordinate 563,698 downwards.
ATAAATATCGGCGGGTTGTCGCAGCCTCAGGCTTTTTCTGTAGTGAACAGCGTGAGCAGAATGCTCAGCTTCTATAATGCATCACACCGTTCACTGACTTTGGGGAAAAAAAAACATCTTAAAGTTTTACTTTATCGATAGTCCCGAAAAAGTTGAAATTAATACAGTATTTATCCCTTCATCCCTGGCTTAAAAATCCATCACACATTCAAACAGGAGTTAATAAGTGATGGTCAGTCATATTTAAATAATTAGCCGGCAACACAACCAGAACTTTCTCTTGTGTGCACTTCGTTTCACGGAAGCCACGAGAAAAAAAAAGCTCTAGAGTGAGTTGCTACAATGAGTTTAACTTTTTGGTCTCGACACATCTGATACTTTAGTCCAGTTTTGTTCCCTTATTCATATTCAAAAAGTGCTATGAATACTTGTGCAGGCTTTAATTTCATTAAAGATGTGAAATATTTGGAACTTCAAGATGCTTCATTGTCTAACATACCACATGGATTTGGCTGACTTTAATAAATTCACGGGCCTGAGAATAAAAAAAAACTGTGCAATCCTGCCCCCTAGTGGCCCATAGAGGTCTACACAAAAATGTCCCTCAAAGCCGGACTCTTTTAATGAATAAAGGAAAGAAAGATGACTTACAGCCAGACACAAGGCGAATCTGAGCAGAAAGACGACAAGCTGGTTTAAAAATGTAAATGGCTTAACATGAAAATGACAAAACAATACAGAACTGGGGTATTATAAATTAGGAACGTGGTTTAAATTTTTCAAAAAGCTTCAGACGATGCATTTTCATCCTTTACAACATCTTAACTAAAGCTTTGAACTCCCTACAAGTCTACAGTGCCACTGCCAGACAAACTGAAATGCATGCAGTGCATCTGTTTAGATTAGCTTTGGATACACTACATGGCCAGAAAGAACACTCATCATCAAAAGAAGGGTTGTACTAAGAAGGACGTGTGGGAGCGCATTCTTGGCTATTGTGTACAGTTTACAGAGGCCTGTACCAGGGTGCTTCACACCATTCCAACCAAAATCACATACAGTTTTCTATATTTATTCCTATTGAGCTAATGAATTTTGCAATTTTACGTCAGTGTCATCAGTGTGATCACTTTGGATCCAGTAGCCAGTGTTTACATTGAGTAAACCTGTATACATATCCAGCAGCACTACTGCAGTGAGAGGAACCCATGCTTATACATGCTGCTCTGTCACTTGGACAATGCATGTATGCCTAAAGCTTTTTCTGACTCTCTGGCTTTCTAAAGACCTGTTGTCATTTAAACTATACATGTTGTGTTTCTTGGCATAAGTTGTTCATGCTCCTCTCATTGTATGGTACATTTCACTGTGTCCCAGAGAAGGGCAAACGAGCCCTACAGCTAGTTTCGTTTTTACAGATTCCATAAACATGTAGCACTGACGTACTGCAGAACTTGAACTACTGTGAGACCTGTATGCACTGCTTTGCTGCAGTTGAATATAATATTTTGCCGGAATGGTGTAAAACAGTATCCAACAGAGATATGTTTTCTCTCGTTACCCAGTTAGCAGCAATGTACACATAAAGCCTGTTCTATTTAAAAAGCAAGTAAACTAAATGGACGCTAATGAAATCCTCTACAGATGCAGCCACTGCAGCTGGGTGTTCAAAGCAGCTTAAGACATTAGAAGGATGTTTAGACATTTATATGTTTAATCATTTAGAGGTATTTTATTGTTAAATGTAATTGTAATTTATTGGGATTTGTAATTGTAAGAATGGCCTTCTCTGCTACCGTAGTTAAAACGCTTGTGTAACACTGCACCACAGCTTCCATTTAATTTAACGTTTGGTCAGAACTGAATGGAACCCAAGTGGGTTAAAATTCAAACAACATGTGTGGAGAAAGTAAACAATCACATTTCTTTATATTGAAATAGATGGGTGCCTCCTCCTAGTGGCTGAAAAGATCCCTGAGGTGGAAGAAAAGCCAAACTGCATATAACTGATTTCATCCGTTTCTCAGGAGATTTTTATGTTCCACCTTAAATAGTGCAGCAGTTAGCCTTTAAGATGCCAGAATATAACTTGTGCACCAGCTTTAAATATTGCAATCCACCTTAAATAGTTCCGCAGTTAGCCTGTAAGGTGACAGAACATAACCATAGCTGTGTGACATGCAGTACATTGTGTAAGAAAGTGGCCGGATTTCACTGAGGAAGGTGCATCACCCACCTTTCGATGCCAGTATCACTTATATACTCACCTACAGCATGTCTCAGTTTCCCTGCTGCCGTAGTCTCTGTTCTTTGCCTTTGTGGAGCAGCACCATCGTTGACCCAAAAGATCAAGAAGCTCCACTTTACAAATTGGGCAAAAACGTGCACAATCCACTGGCTGTATAATCATTCCTTAAAATACAACAGTCCAAGCTGACCGGTTCAGAGATGTCCAGCTTTACTAATGAGGGTGGCACCCCACTGGACTTCAGAAAGTGAGCACCAGTAAAATACATCATATAAGAGACAGAACAGATAATTAAATGGCTAAAAGATGTATAGGAGCTCTCCAATATATGTAAAATTAATACCAGCCTGAATTATTTGCCCTCCAGCTATTTCATCAGGGGCAGCTTGGACTCACTATTAACACTGAGGACAGCAGACATGGCTAAGAGTGTGAGGCCATTTTGTACTGCATGGGTGTACACAATTTGTCCCAAGTTTGGAATCATTGTTCAAGGAGTTGCAATCAAGCTTTTCAATCATTTAAAACAAACAGTGTCATCAGTGAGCAATAGGGGCATTCATGCAGTGCTCAGGATAGCCACAAGGTAGGAACTGAACTCCCTGTGGTTGATTGCAGAGACTGTAGAGAACAGTTAAATTAGAGAAGATCAAAAGAGCAAAAATTAAGAAAGAAGTATTTATATCATAAATTTTGAATTTGAGTTTGAATTTTACCATTCCACCTTAAATTCTGCAGCAGTTACATTCTGGTGTTTGAGATTCTTGTTGGCGTTTTCTTGGTCCACCTTAAATGGTGCAGCAGTTAGATTTAAGAGCCTCAGGTGGCAGAATGTAACTGCAGCTGATTCAAGGTGGAACAGGAAAATTCAAACTCACTCAGTAATGATTGTGGTACTCTAGTCATTTTCAACCAAGCATGGTTTCAAATAATCAATATAAAAAATATTAATAAATAAATATTATTACAAACTAAGAGTGACGATGTCAGTTTTTCTTTAACCAACGGTCTACATGAAGCACCCTATAGCAGTCTGTAGGGGTACAGTGGTCCGTAGTGGGCCGGTAATTACCGTTTTTTATAACCACCAGTGAAAAAAATATTAACTTACCAATTAAATGAAATATAATGTTTAAATATTAATATATGTTAAACAGTAAATAACATAAACACAAGGCCTGCACACTAAGACAAAACACTAACAAACTAGAGAAGTGTGTGTCCTGCAGGAAACACGGAATAGTTGCGCAGCTTAAATAGTTTCCACTTCCTGCTATGCACTTGCTATGCTGTGGTTGCAGTGGGAGGACTGAGAAATAAATAAAAAACACAAAGAGGAGTGCAGGTCAGTATGGCTGTGAATTAGAGTGTGGTGACCTGCCCTGAGTGAGTACATGCAGTTTGTGGGGTGTAGGTCAAAGGAGACAACAGGGTTGGGAAAGGGCCAAAAATGAATGGAAGAAACGAGGGACGGAAAAAAAAGACAAAAAGACAAAGAGATGAGTGTGGGTCAGAGCAACATTAAATTCATGCTTGGGGGTCTGCCTTGAAATAGTGTCACGGAACAATGGGTCAAGCAAATGTACAGTAAGTAGGCAGTGGACTGAAAAGCTATATACAAGCACACCAAGAAGAAGTAGTAGAAGAAGTAGAAGAAGAAGAAGAAGAAAAAGACAAGGAAGAAGTAGTAGAAGAAGAGAAAGAAGAAGAAGAAGAAGAAGAAGAAAAAGACGAGGAAGAAGTAGTAGAAGAAGAAACAGAAGAAGAAGAAGAAGACGAGGAAGAAGTAGAAGAAGAAGAAGAACTAGAGGAAGAAGAAGAGAAAGAAGAAGAAGAAGAAGAAACAGAAGAACAACAACAAAAGAAAGAAGAAGAGGAAGAAGAGGAAGAAAAAGAAGCAGAAGAAGAAGAAATAGAGGAAGAAGTAGAAGAAAAAGAAGAATAAACAGAAGAAGAAGAAGAAGAAATAGAGGAAGAAGAAGAGAAAGAAGAAGAAGAAGAAGAAACAGAAGAACAACAACAAAAGGAAGAAGAAGAGGAAGAAAAAGAAGCAGAAGAAGAAGAAGAAATAGAGGAAGAAGTAGAAGAAAAAGAAGAATAAACAGAAGAAGAAGAAGAAGAAATAGAGGAAGAAGAAGAGAAAGAAGAAGAAGAAACAGAAGAACAACAACAAAAGGAAGAAGAAGAGGAAGAAGAGGAAGAAAAAAAGAAACATGAGAAAGAGGAGGAAGAAAAAGAAGAAGATAAAGAAGTATAAATCAGATGACAAAAACCACGTATCATAAATAATAACATCCTGCTCCTGTGTTGCATAAATGATCTATAAATACATATTATTTACATCTAGAATATTGAAATCTGCATCTGCACTGTATTCCAGACTCTTGAATGTTAGTGTATGCATGGACAGAATGTCTCCTTAGAATGGTCTTTTTTATCGCAACACGCGCACAGTCACCACCTGTCCCAGTGGACCCTGTGTCCTGGAGCATTGCCTGGGGCAGGCTAGCAGGAGGCCCAGCTGTGGGCAGCTAAAGTCGGTCAAACCTTCAGCCTCTCCTTCCACCTTCACACACACCCCGAGTCCCCTTAGCATATTTTCATCCTCCCCGGTTCAATACACCTCTCTTAGGCCTCAGGGCCTCCCTTCTGCCGGCCTGCAGACCATGGAAGGATCAAGTTTGGGTCACAGGGTTCTGGGCCGAGCGTCTAGAGACCGTCCATCAAGGCCCATTGCTTGGTGTCACTGAGGGTGAACAGTCGTGTTTGGATAAGAGGGCCTCCAGTGCACAGAGTAGATTTACACTGGAGCTTTTGGATACCAGCCAGCAACAAATGGTAGAGGGTAGGCAAGAAACAGTGTGGTATGTGTCTCAGTGAGTGCTCCTTCCCATATGACGAAAACCGCACTGCAGCTGAAGTGTCCGCTTTAAACCAGATTTTACAGTTGTTAGTGAAGCTGTTAAAATATTATAGTTCATATTTGTACATGCACTGATTTCACCATGCTGTAACTGCATAGGGCTGTACAGGAAGAGGGCTGCAGTGATTATAAGTGACCACAAGGAGGCACCATAGGGACATTTTGTACATAATATCATTCAGGACTGTTAGAGACACTATTTGGCCCTTGCACCCTTTTACCTCAATGTCCACATTATAATCACCACCCATCATCCTCCTGTTAATTATCAGCGCTTTGTGCTCTAAATTATATAATGTAATAAATTTAAGCTGTAGTTTTGCCAAGGGTGCTAATATGGCAAACAGTAGGATGAAAAATAATGGCCATTGACGAACAGGACTTTTTACATGTTGCTAATCAAGGTGTAAAATACAAGGGGTCTTGGGGGATCCGGAACTCTCCTAATGAAGTAAAATCTGAGCGGAACCCTGAAAATAACATAGGCTATTATGATGTTATGTTGTTTCATTAGGGTAAAACAGATGCTCAAATATGCATTCAGTCAGCGGCCGTTGTTTAGCTGCTTCTCCCTTAAGGGTGGTGCTGTATCAAACTGTGGTTCACCCACTTGGTCTGTCATGCTCTAGTAACTGTAAACCTTAATAAGTTAGGTTCACTCAAATCATTTGACATCATTTGTTTTCTCACATTAATTAAGTTCTAAAAACTCGGAACTTATACACACCCAAACCTTTAGGTTTAACAGACAAAGTGTAATTTACACAAACTACTGATGCATAAACTTTAGCTTTTAAGTTCTACTAAGTAACTACATCAGTAATTCTTCTTAAATTTCACCACAGTGATACAGTACCCTGTAATGATCCCATTTGTAATGATGAGATGTAAAAGTAAACAAAGAAACATAAAGAGTCTTCAGAACTTCATACTCTAACACCAGCATTAGGGTAGATATTGGCTGTTGTCAAATTGACTGCGTAGCAGAGTCACTAAACACGCTCATGGTTAGAACACCCAAAACATGTCAAGTGCATCTAATGTTGCATTGAACCCAGATCTAACCTGTGAATGGATTGTTTATTTGAAAGTAACACCTGAAGGAAAAATAAGAGCTAATGAACAGAAATAAACTAACTTTCTAGGAATTCTGAGTAACTCCGCCTACTATTCTCTTAATGCTTGTCTTTTTGAGTTTGTTCTACTCACATTGAAATTTTTGACCAGATGGTACAAATAACAATTGCAGCTAACGCAAGAAAATAAGTGAATAATTATTGACCATTCAAGCCCAAATAACATCAAGGCTTTTAGTGTAACTCTGCCAGGGATACCTCTGAAAAGCTTTACAATATGCTGAAGAATCTGTGTAAATCTGAAAATTTGATTTACTGATTTGTCAAAAGTTGGTGGAAAGAGTAATTTGTTAGTCTTTTCTTAAACTGAAGACTAAAAATCTCAGTTAATACGTAAAGGACCACAATACCAAACTAGAAAAAGCAATAGCCAGCTAACATGAGACTCCCTTCCATCCCCCACCATAATACCTGGGGGTATTTTGCATACTGATGCTAATTTCACGTAACTTTGATTAAACGCTAGCAGCACACAAATTTTCTAACTCATCAATTTTCAAGCTCTTCACTCCAAAACAGGACTCTTAAAGGAGGACTTTGGCCAAAAGTATTAAGATCAATTTAAAAAAAAGCTAACAGCCCTAACATGGCTTATTTACTTATTAGTGCTAATTGGTGGTTACTAGCTTTTATGTATTACTGGCAACCCAAACACTTTTATTCAAACAACGCTTTATAGCAGTGCTGGACAGAGGTCTGGGAATTTGATTCCATTCCTTATCCTTTATTATTAGGCAGAATTGTACACAGCCATAAAGCAATGAATCTGACTAAAGCAATAACTTAGGGCTTATTTCAAACACCCTAAATAGACATGAATATAGAAGGGAACCCTAAAGCTATGATCTGATTTAATATTACACAACAGTATATTTGTCTCGACTGACCGTTAGAGGACTCAGAGGAAAACCATAGCATTAGTGGAAAGATGTCCCAGTCCCAGTCTCATAAAACACATCTCAGAAACATCCTCAAACATCAAATCAAATCAGAACTACACTCGACAATAAGCCAAAAAAAGCTACACTGAGGATCCTGCATCTCGGGAGAGCTCCAGAGATTAAAGAGAGCAAAAATTGACTTAAGTTTGAGAGAATAGATAACAACCTATAAAATATTTAAGGATAATCCCACTGCCTCTCATCTGAATGAATTAGGTTTCAGTAGGAAACACAAAAGAACTGATCAAGATACAGACTTTTTCTGTTGCTTTAAAATGATTGTGTAAATCAGGCCACATTTAATGGCTCTCTATGCCTTCGCCTCCATAATCAGTGGTGTTTATAGTGCGTCCCGCCTGACATTCTGCATCCAGCACCTAGGTTCCACATAGGACGGTGTTGGTATATTTGAGTGTGTGTGTGTGTGAGGTTAAGGTTATTGTTCGTATAGTTGGGTGTATGTGTGAAGTTAAGGTTAGTGTTGGTATATTTGTGTGTGTGTGTGTGTGAGGTTAAGGTTAGTGTTGGTATAGATGTGTGCGTGTGTGTGAGGTTAAGGTTAGTGTTGGTGTATTTGTGTGTGTGTGAGGTTAAGGTTAGTGTTGGTATAGTTGGGTGTGTGTGAGGTTAAGGTTAGTGTTTGTATAGCTGTATATTTATGTGAGGTTAAGGTTAGTGTTGGTGTAGTGGAGTGAGTGTGTGAGGTTAAGGTTCATGTTGGTATATTTGTGTGTTTGAGGTTAAGGTTAGTGTTGGTATAGTTGGATGTGTGTGTGAGGTTAAGGTTAGTGGTGGTATATTTGGGTGTGTGTGTGAGGTTAAGGTTAGTGTTGGTATAGTTGTATATTTATATGAGGTTAAGGTTAGTGTTGGTATAGTTGGGTGGGTGTGTGAGGTTAAGGTTAGTGTTGGTATAGTTGGGTGTGTGTGTGAGGTTAAGGTTAGTGTTGGTATAGTTGGGTGTGTGTGTGTGAGGTTAAGGTTAGTGTTGGTATAGTTGTGTGTGTGTGTGTGTGAGGTTAAGGTTAGTGTTGGTATAGTTGGGTGTGTGTGTGTGAGGTTAAGGTTAGTGTTGGTATAGTTGGGTGTGTGTGAGGTTAAGGTTAGTGTTGGTATAGTTGGGTGTGTGTGTGAGGTTAAGGTTAGTGTTGGTATAGTTGGGTGTGTGTGTGAGGTTAAGGTTAGTGTTGGTATAGTTGGGTGTGTGTGTGAGGTTAAGGTTAGTGTTGGTATAGTTGGGTGTGTGTGTGAGGTTAAGGTTAGTGTTGGTATAGTTGGGTGTGTGTGTGAGGTTAAGGTTAGTGTTGGTATAGTTGGGTGTGTGTGTGAGGTTAAGGTTAGTGTTGGTATAGTTGGGTGTGTGTGTGAGGTTAAGGTTAGTGTTGGTATAGTTGGGTGTATGTGTGAGGTTAAGGTTAGTGTTGGTATAGTTGGGTGTGTGTGAGGTTAAGGTTAGTGTTGGTATAGTTGGGTGTGTGTGTGTGTGTGAGGTTAAGGTTAGTGTTGGTATAGTTGGGTGTGTGTGTGTGAGGTTAAGGTTAGTGTTGGTATAGTTGGGTGTATGTGTGAGGTTAAGATTAGTGTTGGTATAGTTGGGTGTGTGTGAGGTTAAGGTTAGTGTTGGTATAGTTGGGTGTGTGTGTGAGGTTAAGGTTAGTGTTGGTATAGTTGGGTGTGTGTGTGAGGTTAAGGTTAGTGTTGGTATAGTTGGGTGTGTGTGTGAGGTTAAGGTTAGTGTTGGTATAGTTGTGTGTGTGTGTGTGTGTGAGGTTATGGTTAGTGTTGGTATAGTTGGGTGTGTGTGTGAGGTTAAGGTTAGTGTTGGTATAGTTGGGTGTGTGTGTGAGGTTAGTGTTGGTATAGTTGGGTGTGTTGGTATAGTTGGGTGTGTGTGTGAGGTTAAGGTTAGTGTTGGTATAGTTGGGTGTGTGTGTGAGGTTAAGGTTAGTGTTGGTATAGTTGGGTGTGTGTGTGAGGTTAAGGTTAGTGTTGGTATAGTTGGGTGTGTGTGAGGTTAAGGTTAGTGTTGGTATAGTTGGGTGTGTGTGTGAGGTTAAGGTTAGTGTTGGTATAGTTGGGTGTGTGTGTGAGGTTAAGGTTAGTGTTGGTATAGTTGGGTGTGTGTGTGAGGTTAAGGTTAGTGTTGGTATAGTTGGGTGTGTGTGTGAGGTTAAGGTTAGTGTTGGTATAGTTGGGTGAGAGTGTGAGGTTAAGGTTAGTGTTGGTATAGTTGGGTGAGAGTGTGAGGTTAAGGTTAGTGTTCGTATAGTTGGGTGTGTGTGTGAGGTTAAGGTTAGTGTTGGTATAGTTGGGTGTGTGTGAGGTTAAGGTTAGTGTTGGTATAGTTGGGTGTGTGTGAGGTTAAGGTTAGTGTTGGTATAGTTGGGTGAGAGTGTGAGGTTAAGGTTAGTGTTGGTATAGTTGTATATGAGGTTAGGGTTAGTGTTGGTATAGTTGGGTGTGTGTGAGGTTAAGGTTAGTGTTGGTATAGTTGGGTGTGTGTGTGAGGTTAAGGTTAGTGTTGGTATAGTTGGGTGTGTGTGTGAGGTTATGGTTAGTGTTGGTATAGTTGGGTGTGTGTGAGGTTAAGGTTAGTGTTGGTATAGTTGGGTGTGTGTGTGAGGTTAAGGTTAGTGTTGGTATAGTTGGGTGAGAGTGTGAGGTTAAGGTTAGTGTTGGTATAGTTGGGTGTGTGTGAGGTTAAGGTTAGTGTTGGTATAGTTGGGTGTGTGTGTGAGGTTAAGGTTAGTGTTGGTATAGTTGGGTGTGTCTGAGGTTAAGGTTAGTGTTGGTATAGTTGGGTGTGTGTGAGGTTAAGGTTAGTGTTGGTATAGTTGTGTGTGTGTGTGAGGTTAAGGTTAGTGTTGGTATAGTTGGGTGAGAGTGTGAGGTTAAGGTTAGTGTTGGTGTAGTTGTATATGAGGTTAGGGTTACTGTGAACATGAATATGCCACACAGATATACCACAGTGAATATACGAAGTATTAATATATACAACCTTCTGCATGCACAGGCCCTGATGCCTTTAATAACTCCGCTGTCTGTGTTTACCCACAAGCCAATATGACTGTGGAGGTCTGAACTCCCCCTGCAGGGATTTTCAGTCTACTGGAAACTCTTTCTATCAGCACAGATCTAATTTAAATCTGCATGACGATGCAACCTTATTGAAAAGTTCATATTTAAAGGTTTCAAATTTGCATTTGATGGCATATTTTTATTTCAGTGGTTTTTACCCACGACTAATATATACAGTCTTTGACTACCACACTTAAAGTGGCCATATTCTAATTACTTCCTCATATTCTGTTTTTCTGGACATAGATGGATATTTAAGTCGAAGCTTATTAATCTAAGCAGTAAATGTGGATTAAACCTAGCCTTAGACTTAATTGCAGCGCCAGTGCTGAATCTTGTAGAAAAGTCTAAGATTAGGATTAATCCAAGGAAGATAAGGGTTACCAGGAATAATAAATGGTGGTACATTTTGACTGTGCAATATTTATTGAGCTACGGATACAGAAGAAGTGTCTCTAAGTATGCAACATGCCAGACATCTCTGCAGAGGTTCCTAATGGTGTCCTGCAATAATCCACCCCATGCAGTTTGAATATTCTCACCAAGTGTCTGTTGATTTTGCAGTAGGGGTAGAGGTGGAATGACACCAGGCCTTCTGGATATGTGTCATGTGACTTTGAAATGAGCTTGAAACTGGATACATTCACATGTCTCACACCATCAAACCTACACACCCACTTTCATTCCTGTGGGTTCATTTCTTCTGGGTGCAACTATTTGTGCAGCTATTCAGGTAATGATGAGTATAGAAGCAATAATATATGAAATCTACACATATAATGGCTTTTAAATAGTCCCCCACCAGCCTCTTGTATGACCAGCAAGTAGACAGTAACACAATATAAAGGTTGTTTGGTGATCTAATGTTTAAAAAGTGTACTAAAGTTCAGTATCCATCTTCCCATTGACGTAATGGTGTAAACTCTGTGCAAAATTTAGCATGTTCCAAAACATTTCCCTCCCATATTATTTAACAAATTTGACAGAACAGAACATTTGTACTGCATAACTCTCCTTTAATACACAAAGGCTTTGGAATGAAATTTATGCAGAATGTATAATCAGGTCTGTAAAAAGATTCATATGTCTGTGCCCCTCTCAGCCACTTAGAGAAGGATATGGTCTGGTAAAGTGCATCTAACGCCATACAGCAATGACAATGCCTGATAATCAACTGTAAAGTATGCAAGTAATTTGGGGCCATTTCTGTTGATCTGCTCATCATGAAATTTATCTATCTATCTATCTATCTATCTATCTATCTATCTATCTATCTATCTACATACATGTATATATCTATCTATCTATCTATCTATCTATCTACATACATGTATATATATATATATATATATATATATATATATACATGTATGTAGATAGATACATATATGTATATATATATATATATATACACGTATGTAGATAGATACATATATGTATATATATATATATATATACATGTATGTAGATAGATACATATATGTATATATGTATGAGCATTTGCATGCGTTGTTGTGGCGTAACCCTGTTTACTGCAGAATGTTTTGAGAAGCCTTTGGCATTAACGGCAGGCTAGGACAATAAAAGTCACTAGATTGATTTACCTAGCTAACAGGTAAGCTTTTGTGTGCTTTGTTGTGCTCTCTATTCTCATCAGCATTGATATCTGTGACAGACTGACAGTTTTATTAAAGCGGACGTCAATCAGAGCGCGAAAACCACGCACTTAAAAGCAAGCCGTGAAAAATGCTTTAAAATAACCCCCAAAACTTACCTCCTTCTGGCTCTCATGAGTCTCCAACACATACTTCTCCATTCTCCAGAGTCCCCGCTGAACCCATGTCACCATAAAGATACAGAATGGCAGGGCTTTAAGCAAGGCCAGAGGTGCCCAGTTATTCCTAATGGCACAAGCAACAGAACACACTCAATTACCACAGCCTAACAGCGACTTGACGGCGCACGCCGGCCGCGGTTACTCGAAGAGAAACAAAAACGCTCTGGCAATCCCATTAGCATGTTGGGTGCTTGCCAACCACACTCTGCATTATGTTCTGTGGCAGACAAATTGGCAGTCAAAATGATGCTGTGAAGGGGGCTAATTGCTTGAGTGCAGGGTTAGTCTGTTTTTCATGTGAGGCTCAAATGCACAGGGAGAGATGGGCCAGTGGAAAGGATTTACCTGCTTAAACACAATCCCTTCACTGCTTTAAAAACACTGCACGGCAATGGGTGGCTTGATTCAAGCGTCTCCGTCTCAACATTTGGATCTGCTTTCCACTCACAGGCCAGAGTTTTAATTCATGAGCAACTTAAACAATACTGCCTGTCTAGGATTTTTCCTTTTCAGCGTGGTTTATGAGCGCTCCCTGTCCCCATCCCACAGGAGGGGTAAGTTATGGCAGAGCAGTGCTTACACTACACTCAATAAATTAGGCAGAACTGACAGATGGGGGTGTCTGATAATGAATATGATAAACAAAATCTAAAAAGATGCTCAGAAAGGTCTGGTGTGTGGGTGTGCTAGCGAGGGCACGTTAGCTTCTTTGTCTGGAATAATGGCTTCCATGGTCTACCATTCATTCACAAATGAATAAATAATTAATCTACAAACCCATAAACTAGTCTGGAAACATGGTTAACAATGAATAAATGTGGGTTGGGGGTGGAGGGTGGTGTTAGCATGTCTCATATGCTAATCTTTCACAGCTAGCCTTCATTGTATTGCTAACAATACTAGCATTGTTGAGTGAATTGTTTTGTTAAACTGAATTTTATAGCCATATAAATCAATACAACAACCTCATTTACCTCATGACCACTGTAAATGACCTTTAATGTTGGTGAAACACTTTTATTGTCATTATTTTATTGTATTTAGTTTATTGTTTATAAAGTAAAGAATACTAGAACACAGCCCAGTGGAAGCGGTGACCATGGACAATTATGTTATCTATATACCTAATCTATTCACAATAACGTAAAAGTCAGAGACTGTTTTAGCTCATTTGGAAAGAAATTTTAAAACACTACTAGCAAACAAAGCTTGTAACGCTCAGACACATATAAAATCATAATGGTTATTAAAACATAAAAGTTTACTTCACTGCTGTAAATATGTGACCATGAGGGCCAGGAAAGCAGCCTCACTTCCTGTTCCAGGAAGGCTCCACCTACAGGCTAGCTCATGTTTTGGTAAAGGCATGAAAAAGTAACTATTTAAAAATGAAACTTTCGACGAGACTAAATCATTTAACATCAGTTTTAAAATATAAATGTGCTGTTTTAAAACAAAAATAAAATAAAATAAATAAATAAAATGGCTGGGGGTTTACTTTTATCTATAATATACTACTTCCACAGCCAGTGGCTTTTAATGGTATAAATAGATTCGAAGGATATCTAAGGTCTGAATACATAACTGTGTTTGAATAGGTTTATTTTACCATGAGACTCCATCTGAACTTATTTACTGGAAATGTCAACATTATTGACTTTGAGTTTTTGTTTTCCCTTTTTTGTTTTGTTTTGTTTATTACGTTAATTTTACAGGAAAAACACACTGTCAAGCAAAACAGGGTGTGGCCACTTGTGCACCCAGTACTAATACTATCTAGTTTTTAGGTAGTATAATGTAGCATTTAAGTCTATGTTGAGTATACTCAACAATCCACAATGTACACTTAGAACCAGTCGATTTTTGAGTATGGTGATGATGAACACTATTGTCCCACAATGCAAGTGAAAACGGAAAGGAAGGAGCTTCTCATGTGGCAATGCGACAATGACTGCGGTGGTGGCACGACCAGAAGTGGTGTATAAATGTGAGATAAACCCAAATCTGTCTAAACAGCCTGTAAGAATAAATGTATTACCTCCAGCAAAGCAGCCTTCGTAGTATAGCTTGGCATGTCATACGCTTCGTCACTCCCTGTTAGTAAGAAACGATGTAGTATGCTAATACATTGTGTACTAGCCTGCAGAGCTACTAAGATTAGCATATAGCATACACTGTACAGCATTAGTGTGCAGTACACATTTGAGAACTGAGATGGAGCCATAGTTTTAAAACCATCACAGCCTAATGCTACGCTCAAATGAATGCGATAGATGGCACTCGTTTGAACGAAGCCTCATTGGAAAGTTCTGCCACCACAAGCCACAACACTCTGCCGACTGCTGTGGTGAGGGGAACGTTCCGTGAAGAGTTCAATTTTAACAACCTTTGACGGCAACCACAGCGGTGGAATAAGCCGCATATTGATTTTTCTGGGAGCCATGGACGCCAAACGTCTTGTAATTGAATTTCAGACAAACCCAGTATGGCACAGCAGGATTACAGAGCATCCTCCTGCCTTATTCCACCTTAAATAAACAATCCACGCTGATAAAACTCTCCTCTAATAATTGCCGCAGTCAGCTCTGTATCTCTCTACAATGCCAAATGGCATTTATTTCACGATGCCAACATGTGAACACAGCATAAGACTTCTATATAGTCTTCAAATGAGCCCCAACAAAGTTTAAGACAGTAAGACAATAATCAGTAAAGACGTTTTTTCCAGTAATGGACCGAGGGACTAGTTTCTATATGGAGCGCCGCCTGTTGTAACGTTTTTATGCGCATATGATCCTAGTATTGCCAACGCTCTTAATTTCTATACCTTATTTCAAAACATTCAGCGCTGTGCAGATAAACATAGAACTCACATGGTCCTTTGTCTTTCGACTTTTCAGGATACAGACTTGTGTAGGTTGTCTGATTTACGGACAATATATCTTATGCTACTCGGAACATACACACAGCATGCTGTCTAGTCTTATTAACAGCCTCTCAAGCATAATCCCTGGAGTTAAAGCAATCCCACGCACCACAGAGGTGTAATTTACAGCGACCACAAGAGGTCAATGCAGCCAGGTAAAGGGTGTCCGTCAAGGTAAACCGTCCCTGCGAGGCTTCCTTTCCCTTCTAAACTAATGGCACTTCTTTCCAGCCAAGCAGCTTCACGGGGCAATTTGTACTTTGGATAAATCATCTGACGCCCCTCGTCTGCGTCCGGAATAGCTCCTTTCAGATAGGAAGGTCAGGGGGTACATTCCAGGCCAAGGGTGACAGTACAGCAATCTAAATTAAGCGCCCAGAGGTGGCAGAATGCTGGTCAGCAATAGCTTCTTAGGTGGACTTCGCGTTTGGCCTGACCACGCTGCTTTTTCTCTTCGGACTTATGAAGAAAACATATGGCAATGCAGCATAACAGACCCGGAGCGCTTTCATATTGCAGTATGTGACTTACTGGCGTTTTCATCATTTGTTTACATAGCTAATGGAAAGGGAAAGAGCTATGAAGAAGATACCATGGCCTAGACCCGGTAGGCAGTGTGCGGAAGAGAGTGAGTGAGTGAAAGGTGATCTTTTTCATTTACATCATCTCCAGGTCATGCCGGTTCAAGTTCACACACAGGGCAATCCAGGGCTTTACCCTGTATGGAGACGCGCACACACACACTCCTTCTGCTGGCTTTGCTATGTAAATAGAAGCGAAGTCTGTTGATGCTGAGGATCTGGAGAGGAATATTTTATTCCTTCTCAGCAGGACGCACGGTTTTCCAAGAGAGGGCCTGGCCATCCTTTCACGGAGAGAGAGAGAGAGAGAGAGAGAGAGAGAGAGGAGGGGAGAGGGAGTGAGAATGACAACCCTTAAAATCAACTTTCATAGGACGTTTTAATACCAGCATTTTTCTGTTGGAAATGATACGATAGCTCCCAAATCCCATCTTTCAGGAAGATGTGAGTCATTCAGAGTGGTTTGATGCAAACTTACCTGTGGAAGAGAAATTTACTTGGTTAGAATTGTTCACACGGTGGTGATGAGAACCAGACATCCACCTAAATGCTCCCTCACAGAAAGTTATTACATCAAATGCTTATGAATGCACTACCTGGTGCATACTGGTCTGCAGTAGCTCATAGCTTTAGGTCTGAACATACTCTATCTAAAGCTTTTATGGTGGAGCAGTACAAGCCGAGCATTATAAAGCAAAATAGTGCGCAAAGAAAAAGATATTTTTCATTTTTAGCATGACTTCACCATCATTAACACTGCAAATAACACTCGGAAGACACATGTAGATTCACTGGTTGTTTTGGGTAAAATGGCTGTATTTGTGTTGTAGATATCAACATCCCTGGCTACTATCCCTTATGAAACGATAATATATGGCAATGTATTGGCAAATATAGTGCAATAGATTAAATAATATAATGTCATATATGGGAAACAAGTGCATATATTTTGCATATATTTATATAGTGATAAATATATTACAATATATTGTATAATACATAAGGAATTGCCGCTTTTCATATATTGTATGTATGGTAGTATAATATATATTTATTTATATATTGTAATATATTTCATTTTATATGTAATAGACATCATATGTATTTCTCCATGTGTTTGCATATATGATAATATATATAGTTTTATATATGTGATAATATTTTCATACATACATGTGGCAATATACAGTATGTATATATTCTCACATATATAAAACTATATATATTATCATATATGCAAACACATATGGAGAAATACATATGATGTCTATTACATATAAAATGAAATATATTACAATATATAAGTAATATAAGTATTAGCGTTTCATAAGGGATCACCACCACCGAGAAGAAATCACTAAGTATCCCTACAGTAAACCTCGGGGTATTGGTGGAGGTGGAGTGACACCAGTCCTTCTGGATGCTGACCAAATTCACTGATTGTCTACATCAAGACAAAAGCGGGACTCGTCACTGAAGATGACCTGCTCTCACTCAATGACAGTCTGGCACGACACCATTGCAGTCCTTGGCGACATTGACGTGGTATGGGCTGTTGTCGTAACGGTCTGCGTGCATGTCGTCATGACTGTTGGGTCAGTGGGGTACAGCTATAAGGACCGCCCTTGCTCATGTCACATGCGTGGTCGAGTGTGCAACTTGGACCATTCGCATGTCTCATAATGTCTAACCTGCCCACCAAGTTTTATTCCTGCTGGTTCATTCCTTCTGGGTGCAACTATTCTTTGATCCTTTGTATGTACTGTGTATATACTGCGTATATACTATACTGTGTATATATCAGAAATGTGTATATACTGTATATTGTTATAAATTTTTAATATTATAAACAGTAACCTGGTTGACTTGGGAGAAATTCATTGAACAGAATGTAAAACAGATTATTGTTGTGTCGACTTTTAGAAGCTTAATCAATAATATAACGCAACCAGGTTAGTAACTTGTTCAAGCTAAAACAGTTCATAAATGTAGGTCAGTGTTCCTTTTCTTAAAGATATATGGAGCAAGTATCAATGTTCCTTTGTATAAGCTGAATACTGGCTCCATCAGAAAAAGGGTTAACGGTTATACAATATGCTCCACTGCAATGGGGGCATTTGGGTCATCCTCTGGTCACACTCAGAAAAAAAAAACTGCAGTTACATGCTCTTACCTGCTGGTGGAGCTGCTGACTTTAAACCTAACCACAAGCCATGCATGCCCTCCACATCACCAGCACCCTAAGCTGCTTGTTACTGCACAGGAGCTTTACAGTACAAACAACACCTGAAACAGCACAGCATTGAAAGAAATCCCAGCAAAAGCTGAATCAGAGGAGGTGCATAGTGGAGGGCTGTGTAATTAATGTAGCGTGGAAGTGAAAAATGGGGGGATATGAATGCATGAGGACAACAGATCATGTCGGAGACGGCCACTGAAGGCACTGCAGGCCGCGCCACAGGGTCATTAGAGCAGCCCTAATAAGATGGTGTCCATTTAGCCACTGGGCCATTACTGCAAACAGTGCTAATTAGGCTTCCAGCACAGGGAAGCAAAGTGAGGAGGGAGGTGGAGGGGAGAAAAGAGAAAGTGGGGGGTGGAGGGGGGTCTAGGTCTTTGATTACAGTAGGAACAACATTTGCCACGGTCGCCATAACGATCCTGAAAGCTCTCGCCGTCTCTCTCTCTCTCCTGTTACAGCCCGAGTTTAATCAATACACTGTCCTTCATCCTGCATTCGGGCCTGACCTTGGCAGGCTTTTGTCTCCGTTTCAGGGGGCAGAGAGCACATGTATGCAGCCACAGGCTGAGGAAAAGAAACAAGGGTGCCTAGCAAATCCCTCCACGCTGAGAAAACCATGAGCATCCAAAACAGCTCATTAGGAGCCTAATGAATCATATGTTTATTGGGTTTCCTTATCTTAGCCTAATGAACTGACGCAGCGCTCGGGCTCATTTGCTAAATTACTGGACGCACTTAAGAAGGCGAGAGGTGTCAGAACCTTGCGTGGACAGAGGACTGTGGCACGGCTAGAAGAGTTTCAGTCTGTGCATGTATGCTAGTCCTGGGTAAAAAGAAAAGGGAAAATAATGTGCAGCAATTAAATGTAGTTGGGCATACAAGCCTACTAACGACTGATGGAGTAGATGCTCAAATAAGCAACGAAAACACAGAAGTACTGTATAAACTATCACATACAGATCTGCTGATTACCAGATTACCAGACCTCTTATCTACAAGAAACTGCATTACATTTTGAATACTAGTACATAGTACTGAGAACCCATCTGTCACCAGTTAATAATGGTCTAGATGCACCATATATCTTTTATTCTCATTCTTTAATATACCAAATACATCATGGTCCAGACACATACACCCACCCCCCACCCCAAAACACTAGTAGGGTAACATTTAAAAATGGTATAAAAATGTATGTATCCACCGATTACACAGATCACTTGCTAATTTTTTATTATTTTTTTTAAACCTTTACTTCAACAAAAATCATTTTGCCAGGTTAAGCTAGTGGCAGAAAAAGACCCACCCCCTTGACAAACAGAAACCAGAACAAGCTGATTTTTCTCAGATTATAACCAGATTGCTTCTGGTCCTCAGTTTCCAGTACTTTTTTTCCCTCACCATTCACAAAGATAAGAGACTGGCCTTGTATAACAATAATACGATTGCTTTGCCTACCTCTATATATAAAGGATCATTCTGGTCCGGTCTGTACACGGCCTCCTTCTAAAAAGCAGGCTAGCCTAAAGTACCTTAGACAAACTGTGAACAAATTAATGAATTACATGAATATGGGAATTCTACTGACTTACTTCTTTCTTTAGAGTGGTGGTGGTGAGATTTACCAACAGATGTGCTTTCTTCATCACCTTTATATTTGCAATCTAGACAAACGTATACAGTATGTTATGCTGAAATACAGTTCATCTGAATACTGTTTTGCCTTAGAACACACAAACAGGGTTTTTAAGAAATAGCAGGCCAAATTATCATGTGCAAAAATATCTTAAAACAGTTCATCAATCATTGGACAGTGTAATCATCAGAATTTTTTGAGCAATAATGATTGTGAGGCAGTAAACTCTAGACATCTGGCTCCTGTCATTACCACTTTGAACAATTCTGACATGTTTCTATAGCACAAAGCATTTTGAATCTACTGTGGATGACGTTTTTAATTTAATGCATAAACTATACAGTATTTTTTACAAACTGTCTGCAGGAACAACACTTTCACATGACTTCTGTGTCATAAGGAACTGTGACTTGACACAAAGTGGGCTATATCAGATGTCTATATAGGGGCTACAGTATTTTATACACTGCACATCTATACGGTAAGCTGTTTTAGCTGTTCATCTGAAGATGAGCTGCTATTCTCACTACATGGCACTGTACATTATAGAGCTCTGGAAATAAATAAGAGACCACTTCAGTGTCTTCTAAAATCAGCATCTCCATATGTACAGCGGATTCTTAGTGAAGAACCTGGCAGATACAGTGAGCATCTGGTTCATGAGAACAAGGTCAAGCAGCAAACACACAGGACAATACAGCTACAGACTAGCAGAGGGCCAAAACCACTCTCTACTGACCGTGATGAGCACCACCTCATTCCAATGTCATTTAACCACCATAAGTGACCTACAGAAAGCATAGCTGAGAACAGGCTTCTGGAGGCTTCATTAGTGATTTTCTAAATAAACAGGTCTAAAAGACATTTTTATCGGGAATTTTGAATTGGAGGTGGTCTCAAATTTTTCCAGAGCTGTATATTCATCTACTGTTTACAACCACATACTGACTGCAAACTTGGCTACCTCAATGCTCTGTACTTTCCTATATGTACACGAAGCTATACTTAGTTCTACTGTATGTTAACTGCTGTTAGCACATCTAGCATCCTGACATATTACTGTACATGTCTGTTTATGCACGACTGGTAATGTGCCTTTTGTCATGATGAATAATCCAATCAGAACTAAAGACATCAAATGTCAAGTAGGGGGAAAAGATTTATTGCACCACATGTGCATATAATAGCAATACAAATTTTACAAAAGGTCACAGAAAAACAAAAACATCAGCATATTAGCAGTAAACTAAAATAACATAATACCGACAGGAAATGCTAAGTTTCGCTGGTCACATAATTTAGAAGCCTTTTTCACATCTTCCTCTTCTGGGTGCTGATGTATAACACTAGAAAACACAGAGGAGAACATGTATTATTAGGTTATAGTGGATACATGTGACAAACACACACAAAACACACCAAATTCAAGATGCGTAACAAAACCTATTTATGTATTTACTAAAGAACCACTGTATACATAAAATGAAGGATATGAGAACCGTATTTAACAACTGTACTAAATGTCAAATATCATTATTGCACAATCAAAGTTTAAAACAGAACAATACATAGGGAAACCTGTGTTGCTTACATGTAAGCATGCAGCAACTTCTTTGGTACAGCAAAAGTGCTGCTAATGGCTTCTTCTCAACCCCCCTACCCCCCATCCCCCGGAAAAAAGGCCAAATTTATCAAGTTACTAGCCACGTATGTTTAACATGCACTTTGCACATTGATGCTTTCACTAGTGGTAATTTTCAGAGGATTTTTCACCTGTATTAAAGCATGGGGCTGTGATACCATGCTATTCATGACAGCGGTAGATGACAGAATACTGTAAGAAGCTTGGCTTTGTTACGCAGCTAAAAGGGTCATGTTAGAGTGTTTTGTACTGGGTATAGATTGTGTTATCTGGCTTATCTGTAGCATACCAGTAAAATCAACACCTTAGAAAGAATGCCAACTGGGATATCATCCCCTACCACTGCATGCTAATGAAACACCGCCGTTACAGATTTTGGCATAAGCATGTTTACCGCTGCTTGCCTTCCCATATTACTGGCCTGTTCACTCTACACTGAAGTTCCCTCTACTGGAACTATTTAGAAATAACCCTGTGGTATCTGTATCCTTACCTCAGATACTGATACAGTTAGGGACAGAGTGGACCTCCTGAACCCAGTTAACAGTAACCAAGTTTACAGGCACGCAACAGCCAGATTAAACTGTTACTTTAATAAACAACAACATTTACGTATATAAAAAGAATTGTGTAAAAGACCAGTTCAGTTATAGGTATTAGTGATAGTAACTTTACAACTCTAAACCTTTCTTTTGTGATGCACACAAATCTATTCATGCAAAATACTCTTTCAAAAAGGTCACAACTACAACATACCTTTGCCTACAATAATAAACTTTTTAGCAATTTCTTTAAACAGTATTAGAGTACCAAAAGGCAAATAGTAAAAGTTTTTTTTTCCCCCATTGCCTACCATTGTTTCCTCTGAGAAACGCATCCCCATACTTGTTCTTCAGCTGGCCGTTTACATACTCCTCTGTCTGCTCCACAGCGATGTTCATGTAGCCATCAAGGCAAGCAAGAACACCTATGAACGATATCAATAAAGCAAATTTTAGCAATTCATACACAGACTGATTTGTGTGTCACAAGAGGAAGGAACAGAAGGCCACAGCAGATAATAAACCATATGATATTTTGCACCTGGAACAACAGAAGTCATTGCAGAGCAAACACCAGAATGTTTAGTGCTGAGGCTCCTGCTTTTATACAAACAATAGAGCAGTGACATTCGACAGTGACAGTGACATTGAATTGTACATAAACAGTTATACAACAGTTGGCTTTGGAATTCAGTGCAACAGCTGCTCTCTACAATGGATGCCCACTGCATTTAGATACACTGTAAAGGTTTTGTTCAATTTCTTAAGCTTAGTAAATTCATACTGTGCTCTAAAGCACAAAATGCTTCTGCAATCTTAATGGAGACCTGGATGTGGATGTGTGCGCAGAAACACGTTTTGGAACAAAAAAAATGGATATAAATATGGATAACTATTGACTTCCAAAGTTTGTTAACAAATCTAGCCTTGTAGCTTCAGCACCAAACAAGTCTTGGCTGAATGACTACATTTGGGTAATTTAATTAAAATACAAGGTCACACCTTATACTGTACCACATTCACTCCCTCACCTAATAGAAACTGACAGGTAATCAAGTGTTCTGGAAACAAGACTAAGCATAAAGTGTGCAGGAAAAGTTGCCTCCAGGATCAGGGTTTGACCAGTGTTTATCAGCCCTGGTCCTGGAGGCACCCTGCCCAGCACATTTTAGTGGATTCCCTGCTTTAACACACCTGCTGTAACTCTGAAAGGGCACGTTAATGACCTGGTAAGTTGAATCAGGTGTACTGGGAGCAGGGCACGGCACCTCCAGGACCAGGGTTCAGAAACACAGGGTTAGACAATCCAAACATTAGTACTGTTTTTACCTCTGTAGTCAACTCCAGAATTCAGTTTCACCACCACTGGTCTTCCAATTATCTGCTTCAGGAAGTCACTGGGGGTCTGCTTCCGGAGACTCATTTTAACTATAGGGGGGAACAAAAAATGAAATCACATACTGGGTCAGCATGGGAGCTAGGGCAGGATGCCAGTGAGGCTGCAGTCTTCCAAAACTTGAAATGTTTAACATTTGTGGCCTTGTAGTCACAATGCTTCACAAAGTAGGAGTGCTAAAGTGGCTCAGATTCATCTTTTGCTTACAGTCACTTTAGTGAGAGCAACAGATTTAGATTTGCACAGCTAGGCCCGGAAAGTATTGCGAATGCAGACCTTTATTTGTTCAAGCTCCCATTCATGTCTGAATGCAGAAAAGTCATTATGCAGCAACCTAAATTTCAGCAGGTCACAACCAGGTCTCACATTTCACCTGATGCTGTGTGATAAAACTTCAAGGCACCCTTTATCTATTTTATAGCCGACGCTAAAATACTATTTCACTGTTTCAGAAAGATTGCTGACTGGCAGCCGGAGGAGACGGGGAGAGCCAGCTTACTGTTAACCAAACCCTCCTGTTTAAATTAACTAAATGAACTGGAAGTGGCTCAAGTTGGCTTCCTATTCGTTCCGTTCCACCTTAAATGGCGCCAGAATGTACCGGGTGCAATATTTAAGGTGGAACGGGAACGTTGAACGAAGTAGTGGAAACTACAGCAGAACTAGTATTCACTTTAGTATTATGCTAAGAGAACTTTCTTAGTTTCTCAATTTTTTAGAGAGCAACAAATTTAATATCTTAGCTGGTATTTGTAATACCAATACATACAACGAGCTACTCTGCGGCAGCAGTCACCGTAGCTGTTAGCCACATAGCTAACAAAGCGTCAGATCTCCAAGCATACACACTGCGCTCATTCAGCTATTCTGTCGTGAAGGTCCAAAATGTACATTGACCCGCACCAAATGTCGGTTATTATAAAACAGCTGTGACACCCAACATACTGTAAAAACAAACCTATTTATACTCACGTTAGCTTAGCTCAATTTACCTTAGCGGCTACAACGTTTACTGTACGTCCTCTCAGTGTTGATGGTCTTTAGCCAATCAGCGGCCGAGATGAATCCAGTAATACGGAAGCCGCCGTGCGACATCTCGGCTCGAGCGTTTGAGCGCTGCATAAATGCGAAGGCGTAATTCGGTGTGTTAAAGGGGAGGTCCACCGATGTCTTACAAATTTGTGCGTATTTCAGTTAGTAGAATATAAACAAAGCCATTTGACTTTGATGTAGAGTCCGACCTTCTGTAGAGACAATACTCCAGTACTGCAAATACTAATAATACTTAAATAAACCATAAAAATAGGCACATCCTTCATCAGCTGTGAAATTGTTTCTCCTCAGCACATTGGGAGTGGATAGCGAAAGACAGAGGAGGCTAAGTGGCTATTAGTTTTAACTTTCGAAGTTTTTGATTGTGACTTGCTGAACATACAGAATTCTTTTTTTCTTTTTTGCAACTTTAAAAAATGCTTAAAAAGATACAATACAAAAGAAATAAGTAAAAAAAAACATTTAATTTTTAATGAAACAATTACACTCACAATTAAAAGTTACAGTTTTAAAATTACAACATTCAATTAATGAATTAATTAATTTTTTAAAGAGCATTCATGTGAATAGAAAAATATAACATTCAAATGAAAGGGGGATGCATTAGTGTGTTTTAATGTATGCTGTACTGCGTTAATAATTGAACACTTGCTTGCATCACAGAATGTCTTCCTGTGTCCCTGTATCTCTTTAATTCAGCATTTAATTAAAGCTACATTACTGTGGTATTTATTAAGTGGATTTGTGTCTAATTTCTGCTATTAATTATAAAAACGGTCTGTAAGGCACTTTAAAGAATATAAAAAATATATAATTATTATTCACATTGTAAGTCATGAACGATCAGCATACTATCTAGTGTATAATTGGAATATACAATACCTGAAACATAAGTAATTCAGTCAAAGTTGGAAAACACAGCTAACAATTAAAGGGAACCTACACACACACAGTCTACACACAAGTACACTCCAATTCTTTTCCCTGTTACAAATTGATGTCATCTCAATCCCAAAACCTGTTTTTCACCCAACACACAGAGAGTCAAAAAAGCCAGTATATACCGCTCTGAAAAATCTTGCACCTTGAAAATGGATCTACCAACTTGTTCTACTGGACTTTAGGATGGATTCAATATGATCAAACTGATATGGGAGATCCAAAGTCATGGTAAGCATACCCACAGTGGTTTGGCAACAAAACTTGTAGCAAGATGTCGCTGCGAATCCTGATCAGTCATAATAGAGATTAGGCTAGCCGACCAAGCAAAGCACACTATGCTCATCAGTAGGCTAAAAGACGCAGAAGCTCTAATAGACTGCTTCAGCCATGTGTTTTGGGGAAATTAAAGGATGCTAATCTATTCTAGTAGAACCCAAAACATCTAAAAAAGAGCAAAATAAGTCCACAGACACTGTAACCTCTCAGCATCACACAAATTACATCATGCTAGGTAGTTGCTACTAGCTTTAACTCACTGCTATCTACACAACTGTGTTTGGTCAGGCTATTTCTTTAAGAACCATGGTTCACTCAAAAACACTCATGTGCCTCACTCTGGTTTCCTTTTATTAGTAGCTACATAGGCCTCTCGAAGGACTTTAGTGTCCAGAAGAACAGACAGCATGATAGTAGAATCTGCAGGAGCTTTGGAAAGGAGGATGTATTTGGAGGGAAGAGCGAGGAAAGAGCAAGGCCGGAGAGCAGTGTTGCTCTTAGGCTGAGCAAGGCAGGAACCTGAGAGGCAGAATCATAAAGCACGTCTGGCGCATCCAGACAGTTTGCTTGTTAGCGGGGCATGGCGAGCCCTGCGGAGGCTAGAGGTTAATTTGGTATCTGGCGCCGTGTTAAACTAAGGTCAGCGCTACAAGTCCTTAAGTCATAAACAAGTGTGGTTAAGAACCGCGTACACACCTAGGCACAGGTTAATGAATATTCAATGAGGAATACATTTTTTTCCCCCGGTCGCTTCCCTCGGCCCGCGTCCGGAGGGGTTTGGAAGAACAGAGCTGGCTTTCTTAATCAAAGCAATCGTTCGGTTCCTCACAGTGAGGTTTCCGAAGATCCAGCAGGAGCTGATAATAATGGAGCGGTAGTACGAGCTACTGTCATAATGTTGTGAGTGTGCGCACACACAATATTGACCTTCTTGGTGTACTGCAGCTCAGTCTTGACTTTATTGGAAAGGAGCCAAGAGCCTGGCTTGTTAAGTGATACTGAATGAAAACACAATGGAGCTGTGGAGACACAACTTGGGTTTCACGAGCTTTTTCTCTCCGCCATTGTGCCAGTTGCCTGGAGAGGGAATGAGAATGCTTCCCTCTGTCTCTGCTTGCAAAAAGAAGACATTTTAACCTCATTGACCTGTCCTTCTGGACCAGCACTATTCTACAGCTCTGCGTTTTTCTTTCATGATGAAATGAATAAAGCGATTGGTGATCTTCATTGACTTGGAGTGGGTGGGGGGAGGGTTCAGTGCGAATGCAAAACTGCTTGGGAAAAACAAAAGAAAGCCCTTCGTGGTGGCTTATAGCACAGACGACCCTTCGCACACACACGGCGAGCGAGCCTTGGAAGGGTGCCCTGAGCCCTGACCGGTGCGAAAGCGGTAACTCAACAGTAATAGCCGCCCGACGAGGCCAGATGGGACTGTTTTTCGGGCCTGCTTCGAAGACACTGGGGGTGCTCAGATGGACAGTGGCACAGTTGATTCGCTGGCACAACCTGCTTCACCTTTTCAAGCCCCTGAAGACCTGAGAAGGAGGGAAGGCGAAATGAAAAGATTACAGAGGGAGCTGTAGCAGGGTTAGAAGGGGCGAGGGGGGTGTCAGTAGGAGCTGAGGAGAGAAAAATGGTGGTGGGGGGTGGGGGTGGGTAGGTATCCTCAGTCGCCGCAGGCATTTACCAGGAAGAAGACAGAGGGGAGGCATGTTTGGATGGACGGATGGAGGGGAGAGTCTAGACTGGGCTGACCTTCGCGGGCGAGGGCTTTCTCTCCGGGGTCAGCCTGGATATGGAGGGGGGATATAATGGAAAAACCTCAAGGGAGTTTTCAAATGAAAACCAGATTGGCTGCCGGCGTGTACTTCTTCTCCTCCGCCACCCCTCCTTCTCCCTCCATACGCCCTCTCCCTAATCCCCGCACTGGATGGAGGTAATAGCTTAGAAATGATGGGGGGGGGAGCGTCGCCTTGATCAAAAAAATGAACAGCGGCGCCTCAGTCGCCTCTCCTAACACCCAGATCCATCCATGCCTACCCTATAACTGAGCAAAGATAGCACGCGTGGTTATGGACTGCAGCCAGAATGTGATTCCAAGTCTCAGGCTGTGGCCTTGAGCCCTGCGTCAAATATGTGTCTGATGCGAATTTGTATAGAGGCCTTACGCCTGTTTGAAATGGGAATGTGTGAATGTATGAGATGTTGAGCCACATTACTCTAACACACACCGTCTAATATATCGGCCTGATGCCATCACCTCATAGGTCTCTATACAGTGAATACAGACCCTATACACGCTTACAGACAAAAAATTACTCACCTTGTGTGGCATTGCACAAGAACAATCAGGTTATAGATACCTGCGGGGTGTGTGATGGGATTTATAGATTGTGAAGAGGTGATACAGTGCAGTGAATGTCTCGTCTGAGGTTTGGAAAATGAGTCTCAAAGCAGATGCTCATTGTTGGTAAATAAAAGTAATTGCATTTGGACGTGCCAAAAACCAGAGTGTGAAGGAAGAAGCTGAATCTGCAGGTGTATAGAAGCATACAGTCATATAGGTCTACCAGCAGTGGCTAAAATTCCAGTCTATAGGAAGCTCTTCTCAGAATTGTGCCAGGAAAGGCATCCAGCAAATCTGGCCCAACTGCACAATTCTTTGATTCAAGAGTGACTGAACATTTATGGGGCCTACATCCAGAAACTTGTCCAGTCCATACCAAATCACAGCTGTTATTCGTGGAGGTATTACACACTATTAGGTATGCCTCAGTCACAGATGACTGATATTTCTGCCCAGTGAGCTTATAAAGACGATAAGCTGCCTGTTTTAAACTAACTATGGTTGTGATGTCACAACCATGAATACATTTACATAGGACTGCTTGTTCATGGTTTATCTGTCCCTTTCGCAGCAAAGTGCATTTCATCCTGGACTGCTTTCTGAAATGGCAATTATTCAGGTCAGTCAATAATTTACATACATACATACATACATACACGTGAGACCTATATTCTACAGTTGTATAACCACAAACAGTTGTAATGCAGTCACTGGGCCTCACAGTTTGAGTACTAGCAAGTGACATATTTACCTGATTTTTCAAGTGAAAATAAATGAACACATCCTGTACTTTGGGGAACTAGTGTAAATTGAGATTATCTATTTATTATGTATATTTATTTGCTGTGTTTAACATTCTGTTGATGTATATTGTCGTTGTCCAATGAAAAACATGTATCTCCATTTTTGTCCATTTTGACTTTTATGCATCATTTGAAAACTGTCGCTGCCGTTTACACTTTGTGAGAATTGCGTGATGAATGGACCAACTCAAATGGCCCAAAAGTGCTCTGAAGGACATCTGGTTCCATAGACTTACATTAAAATCGAATGAGGTTTTTGGCGTCTCCTGTAAAGCTGACATTTTGGAGATACTTGTTTTTCTTTGGACAGCGACGATATGTATTTACATCTAAAGTCCACCAGGACATCAAAGTATGATTTAAAGTGCTGAATAAATGCATTCCAAGACACACTCTATAACTAAAACCCTTAACCAACACAACCCACCAACTCCCCCCTAGAATATAGGTCTTTAAAGGGAACATGCTGACACTCCCAGTGATTCAAAGTAGTCTACGCACTTACCAAATAAACTTTTGTAAACTTCTAGAAACTTCTAGACAAACTTTGGTCTGTGTTATTTACATAGGCTTCCTCCCTGAAGTGCAAGATCGAAGTCAACAGCTCATAATAAATTATTAGTTAGGCCTGTCATTGCAGTATAGTGTTACTCCTGCTGAAGCTAATTGAAGCTAATGAGACACATCGATAGATCCCTCTGTGGACTCCACCATCATGAGTGCGGCTGAAATGTATGTAGACTTTGCTAGGCTTACTCCTGACCTTTGAACCCACTGTACACGGTGCATGTATGTGGGTGAGTGTAAGTGCGTGTGGGGGGAAAAAGAGAGAAAGAGAGAGAGAGAAAAAGGAGAACAAGGGCAAGTCCAGGGCACAAGTGCTCACTGCAATTTAGAGGAAATCCACCGAGCCTCTCTAAGATGAAAGAAAAGAGCTTTGTGTGGACAGCAGCGAAGCCTGGGAGAGGTTGTGCAGTCCCGGGCCTCTGAGGTTGACGTGCCCAACACCCACATCCCTCAGCCCCCGGGAAAAAAAGCTGCAGGTCCTCCAGACCTTGTGGAAGTGGCTCTCCATGACCCCATTTCTGCAGGCATGTGCCACATCCCCCCCTCAAAGTGGGGTAGGACCCCAACCAGTCAGGCTGTCCAGCTTCTGCCCAGAGAGGGAGTTCCCCCCAGAGAGCAAAAGAGAAAAGGATGACCTAGTGGTCTGGTCTGCCTTGACTAACCGCGCCTGTCTTCATTTGTAGACCTTTTTTCTTCAGCAGTGGTTTCAGTTTTGGAGGTGTCCAGCACAGTTTGGATATCTTCCCACTTGAGCTAACACATTAAACCAGATAATTAAAGGAACAACATATCTAATGTCTGCAGGTTTTTGGCCTGCATCCCACATGCAGTCAATCAGCCAGGACATGTTTTGCCTCGTTAGTTTAGCTCTTATAACAAACAGTAGAATTCAGTAGTCATTCAACCTCTTCAAAAAACATCTGTTTAACTACACCTATGGTCTAAAAATGCTGAAGAATTGTTCAGTGTGATGATGTTGATCACATCTAGATCACCATACTGTGCTCTGAACCAAATGGACAAGGGTATTCTTTGATGTTCCATTTAAAACATTTTCATTTCTCTGTTTACAGTAGAGTTGGATTTCTCCGTGTACAGTAGGGCTGGATTTCTCCGTGTACAGTAGAGTTGGATTTCTCAGTGTACAGTAGGGCTGGATTTTTCCGTGTACAGTAGAGTTGGATTTCTCCGTGTACAGTAGGGCTGGATTTCTCCGTGTACAGTAGGGCTGGATTTCTCAGTGTACAGTAGGGCTGGATTTCTCAGTGTACAGTAGGGCTGGATTTCTCCGTGTACAGTAGGGCTGGATTTCTCCGTGTCCAGTAGGGCTGGATTTCTCCGTGTCCAGTAGGGCTGGATTTCTCCGTGTACAGTAGAGCTGGATTTCTCAGTGTACAGTAGAGCTGGATTTCTCAGTGTACAGTAGGGCTGAATTTCTCCGTGTCCAGTAGGGCTGGATTTCTCAGTGTACAGTAGGGCTGGATTTCTCAGTGTACAGTAGAGCTGGATTTCTCCGTGTCCAGTAGGGCTGGATTTCTCCGTGTACAGTAGGGCTGTATTTCTCAGTGTACAGTAGGGCTGAATTTCTCCGTGTCCAGTAGGGCTGGATTTTTCCGTATACAGTAGAGCTGGATTTCTCCGTATACAGTAGGGCTGGATTTCTCTGTGTCCAGTAGGGCTGAATTTCTCTGTGTCCAGTAGGGCTGAATTTCTCAGTGTACAGTAGGGCTGGATTTCTCCGTGTACAATAGAGCTGGATTTCTCCGTGTACAGTAGAGCTGGATTTGTCCGTGTCCAGTAGGGCTCAATTTCTCTGTGTACAGTAGGGCTGGATTTCTCCATGTACAGTAGGGCTGGATTTCTCCGTGTCCAGTAGGGCTGGATTTCTCTGTGTACAGTAGGGCTGGATTTCTCCATGTACAGTAGAGCTGGATTTCTCCGTATACAGTAGGGCTGGATTTCTCTGTGTCCAGTAGGGCTGAATTTCTCTGTGTCCAGTAGGGCTGAATTTCTCAGTGTACAGTAGGGCTGGATTTCTCTGTGTACAGTAGAGCTGGATTTCTCCGTGTACAGTAGGGCTGGATTTCTCCATGTACAGTAGGGCTGGATTTCTCCGTGTCCAGTAGGGCTGGATTTCTCTGTGTACAGTAGGGCTGGATTTCTGCATGTACAGTAGGGCTGGATTTCTCCATGTACAGTAGAGCTGGATTTCTCTGTGTCCAGTAGGGCTGGATTTCTTCGTGTCCAGTAGGGCTGGATTTCTTCGTGTACAGTAGGGATTCTACAGACATTAGTGAAAGAATGGGTCGCTCTCAGGATCTTAGTGAATTCCAGTGTAGTACAGTGATAGGATGCCACCTGTGCAAGTCCAGTTGGGACATTTTCTTACTACTAAGTATTCCACAGTTGTCCAGAGTGTCAGAGGTATTGTAAGTGGAAGCGACTGAGAACAACCACAACTTAGCCACAAAGTGATACATAAAATGACAGAGCGGGGTCAGTGGACGCTTAGACACATTGGGCGTTGCACAGTGCGCAGAGGTCACCAACAGTCAGTCACTACAGACCTCCAAACTTCATGTGACCTTCAGATTAGCTCAGGAACAGTGGGTACACAGTTTCATGGAATGGGTTTCCATGGCTGAGCAGCTCCATCCAAGCCTTACATCACCAAGCACAATGAAGAACGGTACTTGTCTGACTGCACTGTGCCAAGTGTAGAGTTTGGTGGAGAAGGGATTATGGTGTGGGGTTGTTTTGCAGTAGAAAGGAATTCTTAATCCATCAGCATACCAAAGGATATTGGACAATTTCATATTCCCAACTTTGTGGGAACAGTTTGAGGATGGTCCCTTCCTGTTCCAGCATGACTGCGCACCAGTGCAAAGACATGGATGAGCGAGTTTGGTACGGAAGAACTTGACTGGCACAGAGTCATGACCTCAACCTGATAGAACACCTTTGGAATCAATTAGAGGGCAGACTGCGAGAAAGGTCTTCTTATCCAACATTGGTGTCTGACTTCACCTATGCGCTTTTGGAAGAATGGTCAAAATTTCCCATGAACACATTCTCAAACCTTGTGGAAAAATAGTTGAAGCTATTATAGTTGCAATGGGCGGTCCGACATCATATTAAACCCTATGGATTAAGAATGGGATGTCACTCAAGTTCATATGCGTGTGAAGGCAAACGGGTGAATACTTTTGGCAATATAATGTATCATCTTAGCCTGGGCGTCTAACATACCGCTCACTCACAGCAGTGAATGTCAAACTAACACAGTGTTAGACACAGTGTGCGAAATGCCCTCTGGTATCCTGGGGCGTCCTTTCCCATGTTAGTTGGCTATTCCAGCATTGGCTGGCTGCTAACTTGCTCACCTTAGCTGTGCTGCAGCTTTGATAGCATGCTCTTCTTCTGTAAAGTCTTTGTTCTAGTTTGGTAGGTCTTCCTCACATTAACTAAGATCTTACTCATCTCTTATATCTCTTATGTCTTGGGTTTGAGAAAGGAATCATAAATTACTCGTTCCACCAATCCCTTTGGAAACTGGGCATCTATTCAGATCTCCAGGACAGCAGGGAGGAATAAAGTTCACTGGACTCATACTAGGACTGTGATGTACGCCCTCCGTACCTTCAGTTAGACCACCTCCATGAAGCATTTGTTAACCAATGAATGCATTTAGTTATTATCCCTTTAGCTCACTGCTAGAAAATCTAGCTTTGAATATTCACTGTTGATTACTGCCAAAGCTTCAGAAGCCAAAGAGGTTTGTTTTGCTTTTAAAAGTTTGTTCCATGTTTCACTTCTCACAATCCAGGTGATCCCAAACACATCCACTAAGTTGTGGCCTGGACTCTGGGGTGGTCACTTCATAGTTCTGAGAACACCAGCAGTTTCTATGTTTGTTGTGAGTGTCTCCTTTTATCAGTAAGACCATCTTGACAGCTACGCACCCCTTAAGGCCCATAGCATTAGACTTGTCTTCTCACAAGATGGAAAGAACACCTGTGATAGATCTGAAGCTTCTCAATGATATAGCTTTGAGTACTGTTTATCTGATGGCGACAGTGTTAGGTGATCTATTAGTCTTAGATCTATTGTCTTACACAGTTGCTAGGAGTCACATTTTCTCTATAATTCCCTGTAGCTTTCCCTTCCTTAAGTAGTTATTGCTCAATGTGGTACACTATATTTTGCCATTTATAATTTTCTTCTTCTTCTTTTCTTCTGCATCTTCTTCTTGGTAGAGATTTGTTTAATCTGCTATCTATTCCCACAGTTTTCCACACTATTCCCATACTGATCCAACCCCAGAATGTTTGGTCTGATCGGGAATGATTTGCTTGGTTACATCTTTTTAAATGAAATTCAGATTTTTTCCCATTAAGAATGAATGTGGTGAAAAAGTACATTCATTCTTAATGGGAAAAAATCTGAATTTCATTTAAAAAGATGTAACCAAGCAAATCATTCCAGACGGACACTGTTTCCCATACACTAGCTCAGTGGTCTGACCTGCATTCATCTGTTTCTCTTTTTTTCCTTACCACTCCTTCCTCCCATAGAGTCTCATTAATTTTCACTCCCATTCAAACCCTATTGCTTCCTTTAACCTACAACCACCAAACTGCATCTACTCCCTCAGAGCAAATTCCCAAACTCTAATCCAGATATACACAATACTCTATTCCTTCCATTCACTCCCACTCATTTTCAGCAACACCATACCAACTAGCAATCACCTTTATAGTTATATACTGTTCTTCTGTATTGCATCATACTTCTTCTATCCAGCGCTGCATGACAGTATTCCCAGGTGTGAAACGGACTGCAGGCAGGACTTACTGATCTAAGTTCTGCTCTGTTTTCAGTGTTTTGTCCTCTTCTCTTCTGCTCATTATGGGCCCATCATGAGCTGAAGGTCATTTGACACAGGTAAGCCTAAAGTAGTCAGTTCAAGGTAATGGAGAGACAAAGAGATTTGTTTGCTCTGTTGCTAGACAGTTCCTGTAGCAGCAAATGCACCACTTGCTGTGTCTTTCCTTGTTGTTTGCGATCTTTCATCTAAAAGGCCGTGCCAGCTCCAAAGGTTGGGTCGCCGCTGAAACTGTGCTGGTGGTTTGATTGTGTTTGTCGTCCATGTGATGTAAGCAGAAGTGATGGGGATGGCGGAGTGGATGGATGGTGCTTATACAAAAAGGAACAGCCATAAATATGCATCGTGACATTTGGAACAAAGCCCCCTCATCTTGCTTTCATGATGAGTTCTTTCCCACGTCCTGTAACGTACTGCCATACCGTCGCACCTTGTGTTTCATAGGCAATCTCCCCTGTTCATCAACTTGGCTGATCACCTGAAAGGGCTGCAGTCAGGAGATATGGAGCCAGTACATTTTCTCTATGTATGCTGTAGGAATCTATACAGGGAACATGATATGACCACTCATTGTGCCATTTGTCAGAGAATGAATAGATGCACATTCTAAGCCTTGCTGCACATTCTTCTCCCATTGTATGGCTGTGGAATTGTTGCAGTATTGCTTGGAGCCCGAGGTTATGAAAGAATATTTAGCGATGAGGCTTAACAGTTATTTCTTTATGTAAACAGTAGCATCGCAGTGCCACATTCTGAGAGGAGAATGCAGGTGAGTTTATGCCACCATGAGTGTAATGCAGAGGTTAACAAGGCTGGACTGCAATGATCAGGTGAAGCTACGATGTCGATGAGGAATTTCAATGGACATTTATTTTATTGGTCCTTTACTTAACATGTGCTCTCTACTGTTCATGTCATTGCTGTCAAAAGAAAATGTACATTTCCAATTATTTTTATTTTACTTTTATGCATCATTTAAACACAGCAGCTGCTGTTTCCATTGTGTGGAATGGACCAGACAAAATGGGCCACACCTGCTTGGAAAAAACTCCATACATTTATATATTAAAATGACATTAGGGCTTTGCCCACTCCTCTAAAGTTGCTTGTTTCACTTCGAACTGCGACAATATGATACATACCTGTCCTAAAAGGCGTCCAGAGCCATGCAGTCCTCCTTAAGTGGGCACCTTATGTGTACAACATACAAAGTGTTTGTAGGTGAGCAAGCAAGTCAGCTCTTGTAAAAGTACATGCTATTTCTGATTGTGTGCAGTTTCCTGATATCAA
The DNA here is from genome assembly GCA_024036415.1 of Prochilodus magdalenae. Lineage (NCBI taxonomy): Eukaryota > Metazoa > Chordata > Actinopteri > Characiformes > Prochilodontidae > Prochilodus > Prochilodus magdalenae. Next base: position 528,407 of record JAMWET010002750.1, on the reverse strand, counting down.
GAAAGCTGCAGTTATGCTCTCTGTTTCACCTCAACACAGTCACGTTCTCACTCGTCCCCTTTCACCCTGCATTTCTCTTTAGCAGTTTAACAGTGCCACAACATTTCACACAGAGAGAGTTACAAATGTTCAAGTTCATTTGATAAGAGTCTCAGGGAAAAGCATTTGGTTTGGTTATATTAATTTAAAATACCCTATTATATTATATTACATTATATTATTTTAATATTTCCATTCCACCCAATTGTCCACTAGCTAGACGCCCTGCAGAAAGAAGCGACAAGCTTGCTGTTGGTCAGACAAGTATCTCCAAAAAGGCAACTTTACAGGAGAGGCCAAAACCCTCATTTAACTTTAATGTAAGTCAATGGAACCAGACATCTTTCCAAACAGGTTTGGCCCATTTCTGTTGATCCATTCATCACAAGAGTCTCACTCAGTGTAAACAGCAGCTGATGCATAAAAGTAAAAATGGTGAACAAAAAGTGGAGAGACATGTTTTTCATTGGACAGTGACGATATACACCTGCATGACTGTACGCTTTCATACACCTGCAAACTCAGCTACTTCCTTCATACTATGACCGTTAGCATGACCAAATGTAATCACTCCTTTTAGCAAACATCTGCTTTGAGACCCATTTTCCACACATCGGTACCACTGTCCTGTGATAATCCATCCCATGCACCAATGTTCTCACGCATTTCCTGCAGATTTTCCTGCAGATCTCACGCAGTGGAGGTGGAGTGACACCGGGGCTTCTGGGCGCGTGATGTGTGGCAACAAAGTGCTCATTTTGGTGCTGACCACTGTGCCTCCACACGCAGATTCATTGGTCGTCTCCTCCAGGACATGAGCAGGACTCGTCACTGAAGATGATGTCCTCCTGCCATTCTGAGTCACTCA